>BSBK01003615.1:877500-945845 GCA_027943335.1 Chamaecyparis obtusa | reverse complement strand
ATATACATATGTATATATATATATATATATATATGTATATATATATATATATATATATATATATATATATATATATATATATATAGACATATAGATATAGATATATATATACATATAGATACATATTTATACATATAGATATATATACTTAAACTATATATATCTATATGTATAAATATAAGCTGCATGTGCCTATATAAGTTGCCTTTCCTGTTGCCCATAGAATTTTAAGGGGCCTCTGTATCTAGCTTTGTAGAGTCTTTTCTTGGCAAGGGGCTTTATGAAATTTCTCCTCATGAAAAGGGAAGGAGATAAGGCCCCTCAGCTGCAAGATCTGCTCTAAAAGCAGCGTGCGGAGAGAGATCAAAACTGGAATGACAAACAAAGAATCTTCTTCGAACCCATGGGGTCATCGGCTTACCTGATTACCTTCAATAAATAAAGAATGACCTTCCACCACATCAATAAATGCCCTACCCTACGAATTTATTCTCCTCGGCCTTCACCCATCCCTTCGGAGAGTTCTGGCCTTTGTAACATCAAATCTGTGATAATGAGTGCCTATAGGTTACCCTAAAGAGAAACAGTCCTATATATATATATATATATATATATATATAGAGATATATATATATATATATATATATATATATATATATATATATATATATATATATATATATATATATATATATATATATATATATATATCTATGTATGTATGTATGTATATGTATATATATATGTGTGTGTGTGTGTGTGCGTGTGTGTGTGTGTATGTATATATAGTAAAAAATTATATCAATCAATTCGATGCTATATTTTAACACTCCCTCTTAGCGAGAGAGGATTGATAATCACAAGAAGTGAGTGTTATTGAAATCCTTGACTTAATTCAGAACTAGATTTCCCTTTAAAATAACACATAATCACTTTAGATTAGGATTTCTGACATGATCTGGAACATAATTTAACCTGATAGAGGAAATTTATCATAATCCCCAACTCAATTCGAAAATAGATTTTAGTGATAAATATAAGTGTCAAGATATCCGACGTAATCCAAATCAAAAGTTAAACCACTTTTTATCATGATCCCTGACTAAATTCAGAACTGGATTGTATGATAACTTAGGTCAAAATATTTTAGGTCATCACCTTAAAATAGTGACCTTACACAAAAGAAAGATCATCATCTTTCAAAATACACAATCTTGCAATATTTTAATATTTATTCACGAATACATTAATTTACATATTCAAGAGATAGAATCTCAAAAATTTAATCACAACTTAATCATACCAAGTTTCTGTCTGAAGTACTCAATTTTCAACTTCATAAGAGGCTTGGTAAAGATAACAACATTTTGTTCTTCAGTACTTATGTAGATGAGTTTGATAATATCTCTATCTACCATGTCTCTTATGTAGTGATAAGGAATTTCTATGTGTTTGGAGCGATTATGAAAAACTAGATTTATAGAAAGCTTAATGCAACTTCAATTGTCACAATAAATTACTGTAGGTTTTAGAGGCTTTCCAAACAATCCAAATAGTAACTTCCTTAACCATACTACTTCTCGAGCACCCATAGAGGTGGCCATGTATTCCTCTTTGATAGAACTTTGAGCAACATCTGATTGTTTTCTACTGAACCATGAAATCATTGTTGATCCAAGACTAAAGCAACATCATATAGTTCTTTTATGATCAATTGAATTTCTAGTCCAATTGGAGTCAGTGAAACCTTGGATTTGTATCTCAACATTCTCATACTTTAGACCCAACTCAATTGTACCACATAAGTATCTTAGAATGTGTTTAGCAGTTGTTAAGTGGATCTTCTTAGGTTCACATATGAAATGACTTAAAACATTTGTAGCATAGAAAATATTAGGATGAGTGCTTACCAAGAACATAAGAGATCCAATTAGTTGTCTGTAAGAAGAATGTGTAGGCTCTAAATTAGCAGCTTCTTCTTTGAGTTTATGAAGATTTGTTTCCATCAGAGTGGTTAATGGTTTACATTCCTTCATGCAAAATTTGGTTAAGATGTCCATAGTATACTTTCTTTGATTTAGAAAAATATAATTTTCTTCCTGTACTACTTCTAATCCTAAGTAGTGTAGCATCCCTATATCCTTCATGTCAAATCCATTTGTAAGTTCTTGTTTGCATTTAGCAATAAGATGATCTTCACTTGTTATTAATAAGTCATCAACATAAAGAAATATAATTATCATTTCACCTTTGGATATTTTGAAGTATATATTAGGATCGACTTCATTCGTGGAGTATCCTAACTTAGAGAGGTAATTGTCTATACATTCATACCAAGTCCTGGGAGCTTACTTGAGACCATAAAGTTCTTTCTTCAATTTGAAAACATAATTATTATCATGGGTGATGAAACCTTCTAGTTGTTCTATGTATACTTCTTGAATAACACCATTTAGAAATGTTTTCTTTACATCCATTTGATGTATCTTCTACCCTTTAGATGTTGCAATGGCTATAATAGCTCTTACAGAAGTGTAACAGACAACCAGAGAAAAGGTTTCTTCATAGTCAATTCTGGCCTTTTGAGAAAAACCCCTGGCAACAAATCTGGCTTTATGTTTTTCAATACTACCATTAGAAGCATATTTGACTTTGAATAGCCATATAAAGGAGATGACACTTTTCCCTTTGGGTCTAGGCACTACTTCCCAAACATCATTTTTTATAATAGACTGGTATTCTTCGATCATCGCATCTTTCCAAGCTTGACATGCTAGGGCTTCTTTAATATTAGTTGGTTCTAATTTTGTAAGTTTTGTCATAAGTTCAAGATAGCACTTTTGATTTCTTGTCCTTTTAATTTCTTTAGTCATTTCATCTGGCTCAACTTGTTTTCCTCAATCATCTTTCTTGCCCATAATGGTCTTTTCTTGCTATTAGGAATTTCAACATCTTGAAGGTGAGGAGGAGGTTCATAGTTTTCTATTATGTTATCTCTTTTATTTTCATTATCTTGAGAGGTATTCACCCCCTAATTCTCAATATCATCATATTCTATAGTATTATCCCTCTAATTCTCATTTGATACTTCTTTAGTAAGTGTAGATATTTTCAAAGCAATGTCCTCTTCAAATTTTATATCTCTGCTGATTGTAATGGATTTTTCCCTGGTATGTATATCTTATGGGAGTATTGGTAGCCATTCTGTAGTAGTTTTTTTTGCATTCATGACTATGATTGTTATTGATGTCAACACAGTGATCTACTGGAGATTAGCAAAGGAGCAGACAATGTTTTGATTAGCACATGTGGGATATTGCAGATCAAGCTATGCAATGTTAAGGATTTACTCTTTGATATGTTATATGTTAATGGTTAAGAGCATAGATAGTAATTCATTTATTCATGAAAGTTATGAGCATTTTGGTGGAAGCAGTATTCAGGCAGTGTTCCTAAGTAGTGGTTTGTGGAAATCAGATGATATCTCCTAATCGGGATGGAATCTAGTTTTGTGCAGTTAAAGAGAAGTTGAAGACATGTTGATAGTGATGTGGATGATAGCACAAACTTTGAGGTCGCATGAGTGAAGAATTATTCTAATTGGAAGCCAACAGTTTTGTGTAATTTCTAATGTAACATGTGGAAACTTTTATTTTGTAATTGGATGCCGACTCATTTGTAATTACTTGAGTGTGGTATAAAGGAAGGAATGGTTTTCCTTATTGTAAGAGTGTGTGATGAATGGAATTTATAAAGTGAATTATTGTGAAATAGAATTTATGAAGAAAGACATGTGAGGTACAAAGATTTGAAATTGAGATCTGGTGTAGTGGTGAGTGCGGTTTGGCATAGTCAAAGAAGAGGTAACATATTATTGAGATCAGTAAGGATTTGATATTATTCTATTAAATAATCTAGAGATTAGTTGGACAGTGTGTTCAGTGATCTTGCCATTGAAGTTGTTTGGGCAGTGGGTCCTTCTATCTTCCATAACTCCTAAAAGAGTTAGAATCTTTTAACAGGGATTCAAAATCTCCTAACAGGGATTCATATGTACTAAATGTATTTCATAAGACTCCTAAGAGAGTCCATCCTTTCACAAGGAATATTCATATTAGTGCATCTTTTGTGGGCATCATTCCCACTGGGGTTTACTCTTTGATCAAGAGGTTCCCTAGTCAACATATCTTGTGTCATTGTGATATTTTGTATGAATATCTTTCTATGGTTGGTAATTATATTGCTTACATGGTTAAAATCTATTGAAGTTGATAAAAGTTATAATTATTAGATAACTGATTCACCCCCCCTCTCAGTTATCTTGGTGGAATTTACTTTCTAACAATTGGTATCAGAGTGATAGGTCCTTGAAAGAAAAGTTTAGCAGCTTAAGGAGATCCATGGTGAATTTCAGGAAAGAAAGCCCTAAGTTTGATGGAGTAAATTTTGATAGCTAGAAAGAAAAGATGAAGACACATCTATTGTTTTTAGGACCAGGTTATTGGTTGAATACAAAGAATGAGAAGACTATCATTGATGAGGATAATCTGGAAACATGTTCTAATAATGAGAGAGATCTATTCATGTGTAACACACTTGATAAAGAAGCACTTTTGACAGCCCTTCCAGAGAATGAGTATAGTCAGGTAAAATATTTGAAAACATCTCATGAAATTTGGAAAGCTTTACACTCTACTTGTGAAGGGGATGAACATGCAAACAAAGTTAGATTACATAATTGGATATGTGCATTTGAAGATATAAGAATGATGGAAGATGAATCTGTTAGAAGCTATATTGGTATAATGTCAGAAATTGTTGTAGGCATAAAATCTTGTGGAGGAAAAAAGATAGAAAATGAAGTTATATGGAAAATTTTGAGGACATTGACTCCTGCGTATAAGAAAACAACACAGATGATTGAACAAGTTATACCTTGTACTTAGAACTTTACAAGAGAGACTCTTCTTGGAAGATTGGAAGTAGCAAAAATGAACTTGAGGTTATCAGGAGATTTTCCTAGAATGGAGACAACATTTAGTGCTCTTAGTGTTCACCCTACTTTGTCAAGAAGCATCAGTGTGAGCAGAGAATATGGTCATTTTGCATCTAAATTTCCTAAGAGAGTTAAAAAGTACAAAAAAATTTTAAGCCTAGAAGATCTAAGGAATGTTATTATGCTAATGATGAAGATCTTGAAGCTAGTATAGAGAGAACTTTAAGTGAAAGTGATACTAAGAATAATGATGACATAGGATTTGTAGAAATTAAAGAATAAAATCCTAAAACAGATGTTAAGGAAGAAAACTCCCTAGTTTTTCAAGTTGAAAAGAAAGCTGATCGGATTATAGATAGTGGTTGTTCACATCATATGACTAGAGACATGAAAAATTTCATAAAGTTTAACAATCATGATGGAGGAGTTGTTAGAGTTGGAAACAATGCACCTTGTTTGATTAAAGGTATAGGATCTATTACTCTTGATGGGAAGATTGATAATGATGATGTTTACTTTGTGGATGGTTTGAAACATAATCTTTTGAGTGTTGGATAGTTAGTTGATAAGGGATAGCAAGTTTGGTTTACTAAGAAAACTTGTGTGATAAAAGATAAAGATGGAAATTTGATTGGAACTGGATCTAGAACCAGAGGTAATGTATTTTAGTTGAACCCTACTGAGATGACATGTTTGATTACTAAGATTGATGATAGTTTGTTATGGCACAAAATATTTTCTCATATAAATTTTGATAACATTGTGAAAATAACTACTACACTTGCAATAAGATATTTGCCTAAAATTATGAAGCCTACTAACATGATTTGCAAGGAATGTGTGATGGTGAAACATAAGAGAAGTTCATTTTCCAATAAGAAGTTTACATCTATAGAGAAGTTGGAGATTGTTCATACAGATTTGAGTGGTCCTACAAAGACTAGAGGATTCTATGGAGAAAGGTATTTTATGATTATTGTTGATGATTTTACAAGAATGATGTGGATTGCATTTCTTAAAGAAAAGTCTAAAGCATTTGATAAGTTTAAGATCATTAAGAATAAAGTTGAGAATGAATCCAGAATGAAAATTAAATGTTTGAGATCTGATAGAGGTGTAGAATTTACTTTTAGAGAGTTTAACACCTTTTGTGAAGTGAATGGTAATAAGAGATAGTTTTCAGCCCCTAGAACACCTGAACAAAATGGTATTGGAAAAAGAAGAAATAGATCAGTGACTGAAGCAGCAAGAGCTATGTTATTTGATAATGATTTGGCAAAGATATTATGGAGAGAAGTAGTGAAAACAATAGTGTATACAATGAACAAAGTACAAATTAGAGTAGAAACAGACAAGACACCCTATGAATTATGGTTTGGATATGCACCCTCAGTTAAGTATTTTAGAATTTTTGGAAGCAAATCTTATATAAAGAGAGATGATGATATTGGAAAGTTTGATCCTAGAAGCAATGGAGGTATATTTCTTGGATATTCTTGGAAGAGAAAATCTTATAGATGTTATAACAATATAACTAAGACTATTGTTGAGAGTGCAAATGTTAAAGTTGATGAAAATTTCAAAATTCAAGAAAGAATACTTGATTATGAATATGATGAAGGAACTCATCCTAAACCTAACACTGAATCTATTGAATTACTCTATGAAACTGACAGTGACTTGTTAAATGAAAGCCACGGTGAAATCATTGAAGAACCAACACTTGAAGTAATATTTGAGATAGTGACACCTAACAAGAACTTATCAAGGAATCATCCCATTGAGAAGATTATTGGAAGCATAGACAAAGGAGTTCTAACTTGAAATAAGGTACAAGAACAGTTATATTTGATTTCTCAAATTGAACCTAAATCTACTAGTGAATCTTGTGAAGATGAACATTGGATTAAAGCTATGAAAGAAGAACTAAATCAGATTGAAAAGAACAAGACATGAGAATTGGTTCCTAGACCTAAAGATAATAATGTTATTGGAACTAAATGGGTATTCATAAACAAGATGAATGAACAAGGAGAAGTAGTAAGAAACAAAGCAAGATTGGTATGTAAGGGATACTCACAGTAAGAAGGAATTGATTATGAAGAAACTTTTGCACCAGTAGCAAGAATTGAAGCGGTAAGAATGTTTTTTCCCTATGCAGCTTTTAAGAAATTCAAAGTATATCTGATGGATGTGAAGTCAGCATTTTTTAATAGAGAATTGGAAGAAGAAGTCTACATTGAGCAGCCTAAAGGTTTTCCTTTGACTCAAGAAGGAGACATGGTATGTAAATTGAAGAAATCCTTATATGGACTAAAGTAAGCACCTAGAACTTGGTATGCAAGATTGGATAAGTATTTTTTAAAATTGGGATTTACAAAAGGAACAACTGATAGCAACTTTTACATAACAGAAATTAAAAATGGTTGGTTAATTATATTTATTTTTGTTGATGACATTATTTTTGGAGGAGAAGATGAAGCTAGTGATAAATTTGCTGATGAAATGAAAATTGAATTTGAAATGAGTATGATTGGTGAAATGAAATACTTTTTGGGATTACAAATAACATAGAACAGTGATGGTATCTTTGTATGCTAGACAAAGTACTTGAATGACTTGTTAAAGAGATTTGGAATGGAGAACTATAAACCAGTTGGAACACCTATGGTAACTGGACATAAATTATCTAGCACAGATGAGACTCCTACAGTTGAACAGAAGAAGTATAGATCTATGATTGGAGGATTATAGTACTTGACACATAAATGACCTAATATAGCACATTCAATTGGAATTGTAGCAAGATTTCAAGCTAAACCTAGAGAATCATATTATGCAATAGTAAAGAGGATACTAAGATATTTAGGAGCCACAATGGACTATGGATTGTGGTATGAAAATTATAATGATTTTACCCTATGCGCATATACAGATGTTGATTGGGGAGGTAGTGTTGATGATAAAAAGAGCACTAGTGGTGGAGCATTTTTCCTTGGAGGAAGATTGGTTTCTTGGCTAAGAAAGAAGTAGAATTGTATTTCACAGAGCATAGCAGAAGTAGAATATGTAGCAGTAGCAAACAATTGCAACCAAATAATTTGAATGAAGCAGATGCTAAAGGATATTGGAATAAAGTTTGTTGAACCTATTGTTATACATTGTGATAACTCCAGCATAGTTAGTATGTCTAAGAACCCTGTATTACATTCTAATACAAAGTATATAGAGATAAAGTATCATGTAGTAAGAGAGAAAGTTTCTAAGAAAGAAGTCAGACTTGAGTACATAAGCATAAAGGAGAAGATTATAGACATATTTACAAAGCCTTTGCCTAAGGATACATTTGAGTATCTGAGAGGTATGCTTGGGGTTATGCCTTAGCCTACTTTTGAGAAGTGATGCAGATTGGTTGTATCCATCTAGTGGTATATGAGCCTTATCTTTGTTCTGGATTGGATGTTGGTACTTCCTCTATGGGGCTGAGTCATGAGGACTCTAGTGAATGTATTTTCTGAACAGTGTCTTTTGACATTAGAGTTGTTGTTGACATAATGATGAAATTTATGTCATTGATGTCAATGGGGGAGAAGTGTACATGGAAAAAAATTTGAACCATCTATTGGAGAGAATTGCATAGTAAAATGAAGCAATATTTGACTGATGAAGAAGATTTGAAATTATTTGTTGAAGAGTAGTAGAATTGCAATATTGGATTCATGGAACATTGAATATTTTTCATATATGTTTCCATCAATGCCAATGGGGGAGATTGTTTGGAATGAATGCTAAATATATCCTATAGCAGTATTAGCAGCCATTCTATAGCAGTTGTTGTTGCATTCATGACTATGATTGTCATTGATGTCAACATAGTGATCTACTGGAGATTAGAAGAGGAGTAGACGGTGTTTTGACTAGTGCACGTGGGATATTGTAGATCAAGCTATGCAATGTTGAGGATTTACTCTTCGATATGTTATATGTTAATGGTTAAAAGTGTAGATAGCAATTCATTTATTCATGAAAGTTATGAGCACTTTGGTGGAAGCAGTATTCAGGTAGTGTTCCTGAGTAGTGGTTTGTGGAAATCTGATGATATTTCCTAATCGAGATGGAATTTGGTTTTGTGCAATTAAAGAGAAGTTGAAGACATGTTGATAGTGATGTGGATGACAATGAAAACTTTGAGGTCACACGAGTGAAGAATTATTCTAATTGGAAGCTGACAGTTTTGTGTAATTTCTGATGTAACATGTGGAAACTTTTATTTTGTAATTGGATGCCAACTCATTTGTAATTACTTGAGTGTGGTATAAAGGAAGGAATATTTTTCCTTGTAAAAGTGTGTGATGAATGGAATTGATAAATTGAATGATTGTGAAAGTGAATTTATGAAGGAAGACATGCAAGGTACATAGATCTGAAATTGAGATCTTGTGTAGCAGTGAGTGTGGTTTGGCACAGTCAGAGAAGAGGTAAAATATTTTTGAGATTAGTAATTATTTGATATTATTCTATTAAATAATCTAGAGATTAGTTGGACAATATGTTTAGTGATCTTACCATTGAATCTATTTGGGTAGTGGGTCCTTCTGTCTTCCATAACTCCTAACATAGTTAGAATCTTTTAACAAGGATTCAAAATCTCCTAACAGGGATTAATATGTACTGAATGTATATCATAAGACTCCTAACAGATTCCATCCTTTCACAAGGAATATTCATAGTAGTGCATCTTTTTTGGGCATCATTCCCACCAGGGTTTACTCTTTGATCAAGAGGTTCCCTAGTCAACATATCTTGTGTCATTGTGCTATTGTGTATGAATATCTTTCTATGGTTGGTAATTATATTGCTTACATGGTTAAAATATATTGAAGTTGATGAAAGTTATAATTATCATATAACTGATTCACCCCCCCTCTCAGTTATCTTGGTGGACTTTACTTTCTAACATATACCCTGTACCCTTTACTAGTTTCACTGTAACCAACAAATATTCCTCTCGTCCCATAAGTATCTTGTTTGGTTCTTTTCTCTTTGGTAATGTGAATATATATAGGACACTCAAAGATTCTAAGATGACTTAGATCTCATTTCTTTCCTCTAAAGGCTTTCTCAAGTGTATTGTTTTTCTAGAATAGAGTGAGGACATCTGTTCCAAATGTATATGGTAGTATTGGATGCTTCGACCCCAAAAGAGGTATGAAGATTTTGATCATGCATCATAGATTTGGCAGCTTAAATAATGGTTCTATTTCTTCTTTCTAGTACTCTGTTCTATTGAGGATTATAAGGTACTTTAAACTCCCTCTTAATCCAAACAAAAATGCAAAATTATTTAAAGTTTTCAAAGTTATATTCACCTCCGTTATCTGATCTTAGGATTTTTATTTTCCTCCCAATTTGGTTTTTAACTAATGCTTTGAACTCTTTGAACTTTAGTAATACTTCATTTGACTCTGTTAGTTTAAGAAAGTAAATCCAAGTTTTTCTAGAGTAATCAGCAATGAAGATCACATAGTGTGAAAAAGCTCAGTGTGAATGAGCTCTAATACAACTTTGGTTTTATGTTCACTAGAGGGAAAGTATCTTTTTATATTTTTTCCTAGAGCACATCCTTTACAAATGCTTATATGTTTTGAGTTTAGATTTGATATCCCTATAGTAATTTTCTTATGGGAGGGAAGAGTGCTAAATCCAAGATGACCTAATCTTCGGTGCCAGAGTTCATTAGTGTTGGATACTTCATGACTTGGAGATAATTTAATACTATTTCCTACTTTGTATAGGCTTCCATTTCTATACCCTAAGGAAATAGCATTTTTAATATTAGTATTCTTTTTCCATATTAAGACTTTATTTTCTTGGAATGTGACTCGATAGCCTTGATCGAATAAGCCTGAAATAGAGAATAAGTTCCTTTTTATGTTTGGTACAAATAGAACATCTTTCAATAGTAGAGTTTCCCCTGATTTGAACTTGATAGAGAAGGTCCCAATTCCTTTTGCTGGATAAGTTGAATTGTCTCCAATTGTAACTTCTTTAGAGGAATCTTCTTCTAGGGTTTCAAATTGATCTCTAAATCCTGTTATATGCTGAGATGCTCCACTATCAATTATCCATGTGTTTTTGCTTGAGTTTACTTCGCTTGATAATGCCAAGAAGAATAATGATATTTTTTCTCCTTTGACTTCAGTTAATGCTGCTTGAATTTTCTTCTTCTCAGGACAAAATCTATGTGTATGTCCAAGCTTATCACATTTGTAACACTGTATTTTGGAGAAGTCTTGTTTTTTGTGTCTTTTAATGGGATTCCCTACATCACTTCTATTAGAGTTTCCTTTCTTATGTTTAAACTTCCTTTTATTGTTTTTGAAGTTTTAATGGGTATGTAGGGCTTGAATCTCATTTCATTTGGTAGGCTCAATCCCTCTTGATATTAATGAAGATTCCTCTTGAGTGCAATCATTTTTTAGTTGATCAAACTTGGGTAGAGAAGAATATCCCATTATACATTGAATAAAAGATTCCCATGTGATGGGTAATCCTCTAAGAGCTATTAATGTTAACTCCATTTCATCAATATTATTTCCAATAGTGGAGAGTGGATCTCTTAATTTGAAAATCCAAAGAAATTAAGATGTAATAGTCTCCCCTCTATTCATCTTTAGATTTAAAAATTTTTGTTTGATAGTAAGTAATCTACTTGTATTATTAATCTCAAATGTTTCTTGAATAGTCTTGAATACTTCATAAGCAGTTTTAAATCTCACTATGGAGGGGAGGATATGGTCTTTAACAACATCAATAATGATCTTCTTTTCTTTGTTGTTACGTATTTTCCAAGTTGATTTTGCCAGCACTTCTTATGGAATATTTTTGTCTTCCTCAACATAAGAATCTAACTCAAGTTCTTGAAGCAAAGTAAGAATTCAATTTTTCCATGAGAAGAAGTTAGAAGAACCTTCTAGTCTTTCTCCTACCTTAATACCGTTGGCCCTTATAATTTATCTCCTTTTTTTTTATAATGAATCTATAAGGAATTCAAGGTTATCTTTAATGATTTTCCTCTATTGAGGCTCTAATACCATGTTAGGAATATAAAACCATTGATAGAGAAAATCTAATGTCTATGAATTTACTGGTTATTAAATATATTTTTTTGAGCAGTGAGTATTTACTAAATTGTATTACAGAGGAGAAGATAATGCCGTATTGATTGATTTATTTCCTCTCACAATATGTAATATATAAATATAGATGTGAACAGCCACATCTACGTAGAGACATGACTCTACATGGCTTAAGCCATGTAGATCCATGTCTATATGTAGGCATGCCCTATCAAACATGAGGGTTATGAATATCATTGGAGACACCCCTTCATAACATATCCATAGTTACATTAACTATCCTTGGGTAGTTAATGTAACATATTAATAACTAATATGTTATGTTAACTATCAAATGATAGTTGCCTCTAACAGTATCAACATATATGCCATGATTTATTTAATATCGACTATGTCATTTCAACAACAAATAATGAACTTTGTTTTGATATCAATTGCACTCAATTATTATTAATAATAATTATATATATATATATATATATATATATATATATATATATATATATATATATATATATATATTATATCAATCAATTCAATACTATATTTTAACAAATCATCCATATAAAATCTGGCCCCCATTGGGTGAACGGAAGTACCTCATAAACTAGTTGTAAGGGCATTATCAGATGTCTTTCACAAATGACGCTATTTTGACAAACATGACATGAACACACGTATTTGTGTGTATCTCTGAACAAGGTAGGCTAGTAGTAATTAGATCTTAGTATTTGATGGACCATAGCTTCAATTGACCCATGGGTTGTGCCATACTTGTCATGAAACTCCATGAGAACATGCTCAACCTCTGTCCTATCTGAACAATGCAAGTAGAGACCATCGTAATTGCACTTGTAGAGCTTTCCATTTTTTAGCATATAGGAACTACTTTTATTCTTTAGGGCTCTCCTCTAGGAACCATTCAATCCTTCCAGGAAGTGGTTTTGGAGCAATTAGTAGACTATATCTTGATACCACACATCGGTGACTATCCCTTCATTGGTGTATGCTTGGCACACCAAACCTTGTTCCATTTTTGCCATCATTTTGGTGAGGCCTTGACCTCTCACTAACTTCATTAGCTGAATTTTGATGTTGAACTCTTGTAGTATAGCCATCCATTTTCCCCTTTGTTCTCCCAGCTCATTTTTCATTAACAAGGGTTTGACAGCTGGATCAAGGACAATAGCGATGACCTTACTTATGAGGATGTAATGTTTGAACTTCTTCACATCATTGACCAATGGGAAAGATTGTCTATCAAGATTGGGGTAATTGAGCTCAACATTTTTCAAAGGACATCTCATGAAAGATATCAGTCTTTCATCTTCTCCTTCTTTCTTTTGGGTGAGGATTCCTACACATGAGTGTTCTGACACAAATGAGTAGACCTTGAATGGAAGAAGGTAATCAAGGCTGACTAGAACCAGAGTGGTAGAAATGGATGTCGTAATCACTTCAAAGGCTTCTTTAGTGGGAGTGTTCCATTCAATCTTGGCATCTTTCTTCAACATGTCATTCAACAAATGCACTATCTCTCCAAACCCACTAATAAACTTCCTAGTGAAGTTGATCTTTCTGAAGAAAGATTTCAGCTCCTTTCAACTGTTTGGGGGAACCAATTTGAGGATAGCCTCAACTCTTTTGGGATTGATTGAAATACCTATTTCAGATATGATATGTCCAAATAGTTTTCCTTGGGTTATTCCAAAGATGCACTTCTTGGGATTTAGTGAAATTCCATAATGCCTACACCTCTTCAACACCTTACACAAATCTTCAATGTGGTCTATGCAGTTTCTGGAGAATACCGTGAGGTTATCCATAAATATGATGATACACCTATTTGCAAGGCCTCTAAATGCTTCATCCATAGCCCACTAGAAAGTTTCCCATGCGTTAATCAATCCAAATGATACTTGGTGGTAAGAAAATGTTCCCCACTTCATAGTCAATGTTGTCTTCAAATGGTCCTCTTCCTTTACCATAACGTGATTGTACCCAGAGTAACCATCAAGGAAAGATGTCATCTAGGAGACATTTACCACTTATAACACTTTTTCAAGGGATCGCAATGGGTAGTTATCCTTTTGATAAGACCTATTCAAATTTTGGAAATCCACACTGAGTCAAACCTCTCTGCTTTTCTTACTCACTCGGATGAGATTTTATACCCAAGTTGAGTGTAAGATAAGAAAGATAATCTTTGCATCAAGTACCTTCTGTACTTCCTTCTAGATCATTGGCTCAATCACAGGTTTCACTAGCCTCTGCCTTTGGTGAAAAGGTTTAGCATCTGGGTTTAATGGGATGTTGTGCATGATGACCGCAAGGTCATAGGTTTTCAAGTCCTCATAGCTCCAAGCTATGACATCTTTGTATTTAGTGAGTAAATTTACCATCCTTTTCTCCTTGTCTACACTGATTTTATCAATATAAACCTCTATTGGTTCAAGTTGTGTGCCCAGATTGTAGAGCTTGTAGTCATCACCTCCTATAACTGGTGTCTTCCTCTTTTTAGGAGCATACTCATCTTTATCAAAAATTCTTTCCAAGGCCACCTTCCTTTTGGGATGGAGTTAGTCTTCAAGTTTAAAATTCCCAAATTGTCTAGTTCTTTGATCTCATCATCTTCTTCATCAATGTTCTATGTTTCAAAGACCCTATCACTCATGATGAACTCGATTATCTATTGGTCATCATGGAATATCTGGAAGTTTGTGATATTATCTGGGATGGCTGGCATTGCCACCATCTCAATGGAAATTTTTTTAGCTTAGACTTCTCCAAGGGATGCAAGGAACTTGCTGAGACTACCAAGGCATCAACAATAGTATTCTTTCTTCTTGTGACACTCTGGATATTAAATGCTTCAAATTGCTCAATCAAATCCCACACACGGTTATGGTATGAGGTGATTCACTTATCAGTGCATGAATACTAGCTATGCATCTTCCTAACTACTAACTATGAGTCTCCTTCTATGACCAAATACTTTACCTTCTTTTCATGTGCCATGAGGAGACCTCACACCAACACCTTGTATTCAGCAATGTTGTTGGTCTAATGGAACTATAGCCTATAAGAAGCGTAGTATGAACCACCCTAGGGATTGAGTTTCCATATAGGGTGACTCTTGTGAGAAAAAGGCTTAGCTTGGGGTTCCAATGAAACCTTGGGTGGATGTATACTAATTTGGGATTTAGTGGGGGTTTCTAGTGGTTATAAGTTTTCTATGGTTGGGATCTCCATGCTCTCCACTCCCGGGCTCTCCCTTGCAGAGAAAGGAACCCATCTCAATTTTTGTTTCACTTTTGCATCATGCCATACTTCATGGCATGGAGGCAAGCAACCATCATCTAAGGAAATCGATTCCTCTTGTATAGAGTATTCTATTGTAGGGACCAGGGGCTATTCATAATGAGAAAGTGCTTCATCACCTAAGTTTGCAGTCTTCCCCTTTGTAATTTTAGATGTGTAGGACATTTGGTTCATTACTTGAATTATCATGCTCTGGAAATCTAGGCATTCAAACTCTGAATGACTTGCTTGGTGTAGACAACAATATCTTGGTAATATTAGTATGTTTAGATCAGTTACTTGACCTATGTGTCTCATGTTCTTCATCATATTTCCTACAAAATCTATGAGGATCTCCTCAAGGATTTGAGTATGTACCAAACCTTGTACATGGCTATCATTAGGGTTTTCTTCTTCTTTGATGTGAAATGTTAAGATCCTATCAAACTGATACACCCCCATATCTTCTTGTGAGAACAAGACTTCATTTGGGGAATTGTGTTCGGTTATCATCTATTTGAGTTTGTGTTCAGAATAAATTTTGATTTGGTTGTTCAGCCCCTTCCAAGGTAGCCAAAGTAGAGTGAAATCCATTAAGAACCAACCTATCAAGGACCTGGTCCATTCCCTACTAAGTTTCATTTCATATGTTTTTGGGATGTCCACAACATGTATGTCTATGCAATCCTAGATCCTGGGGTCAATGGTTAAGTGTATGTGTATATCTTTCAGGACTCCAATGAGTCTGACTTCTATTTTATCAAGTTGGATCACAACCCTATTTGTTGGTTGTGGTTTTATCCCCAGCTTTTGGCATATGGATAATGGCATGACATTATACAAAGCCCCTGAGTCGATCAGATAGTTGTGTAGGTTTTTTCCAAAGATCTTGAGGCTAAGCAAAAATGGGGGTACTTCTACCCGATCTTTGAACATGGTTAGTATTGCCTCAGTTGTATTGATGTTTGATGAATTTCTAGCGTTGCTGCTACATGAAACTAGCTTGGAATGATCTAGGGACCTTAGTAGGGCTTCTCTTTGTAAGGGGAAAATTTGTAGCATGTCATACATTGACATATTAGCTTTAACTCTCTTTAATTCCTCTATTGCACTATACTTTTTGGTGGCCCAAACTGGATCCTTCATTACAGTGGGCTAGTGTTGTGCCACTGGGGCAACAATGGCACTAGGACCCCTAGGAGGTGTAGGGCTATTGTTATCTCATGGGTCTGGTGGAGTATGCTACATTCCTGGGGGAATTCCATCAGTCAAAGGTTCTCTCCTACTCCTCATATTATAATTTTTTCTATTGTTATTCTGAAAAGCATGGATCTTAGAGTACTTGATCTGACTTTGCTGATTGAACAGGAAAAAAAGTTCCTCTTCAATTGTGTTATCCGTTGGACCTCCCTCTGTAATCAAGTCATAAGAATTGAAGGCCATGTCATTGAAATAATTCTGGGAGTTGTTGGGGTCCTGACCCTATTGATTGTCGAACTCTCCCCTATATTCATTTTCTAATTAATGTATGTTGGGGGCTTGGGTGAAGTTAACCTCGGATGAACTAAAGGCATTGACATTGTTGGTGGGTATGCTACCATTGTTGGGACATGTATTCCATGGCCTATTAGTTCATTGTTTACCAAAATGTTTATCTTGAGAAGTATTCCCATAACCTCCATTCTTGTTTTTGTGTTGTTGTGTTGTTGTAATTACGATTCTAATTTTGGGAATCAGTTTTTGGGACATCAACTAGTCGTTAGTAGTTTCCTTTGTTTTGAGGTGGATTAAGCTTCATCCTGGTGATCTCTCTTATTAGATGGGATAAAGTATTCTTCATGGAATCCAAATAATTCACTAAAGCATGGTTAGGTTTTTTTGCGATAGTCACCCTCCTTGTGTGCATCATACCCCAGATATGTGATGGCAAGTGGTAGAGCAATGGTGTATGCGGTTGGTACCAAGTTGAGTTTTGGGGGGAGTTGTACCAAGGATTGATTGTGTGCTATGAATGGGCCAATCATGGTAGCATTCCCTAGAGTGGGTGAAACACCATAGTTTCCACTAGCTTGTGGATCCATTTTTTGGGTGAATGTGATGGCTTCATTACACACCTTCTCTAGAGTATCTATATCACCTGGGGGAAGCCTCTTCAAGAATATGGATGTTAATGGATCTAAGGCTCATAGGTACACTTGTGTGGTAGCCACAATAGGTATGATATAAAGGGGCCTCCAATCTTTGATACATTTTATGGAAGTGGTGGTTGAACATTGTGATTGGTTTTTTGTGGTCTTTTCTCACCGAGATGAATTGGTGGTGAAGATTAGCTAGATCCACGTATAGCTTGATTTGGTTGAGGAATTTTATTTCAAATTACCCCCATGTCGAGATGGATCCCTATGGAAAGTTCAAGTATGAATTGTATGTAAATTCCCCCAATGTGTAAGGGAGAATACGACACACAACATCTTGATGTGCAATCTCTTTGTGATTGCATAATTTCTTGAAGGAATGAATATGTTCTTCCGCTATCTTAGATTCCCCATGGATAAAGCGTGGATAGAATTTTTCAGGGTATTTGGGCAGCTCATGGAGCTATCCTTGTAGAGCCAATGGAGAGCTTTGGGCATTTGTGAAAAAATCCATTGGGTTTGGTTGTGGAGAGCAGTGATATGTAGAATTAGAGGAAGATTATGTGTATTTAATTGATGTGAAATGCCTTCCCCTTGTCTTTCTTTACCACTACGAGGTCTATGAACTTCTCAGAGTTCTAGGAATTCCCCTTTATTTGGTGATGATCTGAGGACTTGTTCAAACCTTTTGAGAGAGAATGATCCAATATTCGGGGTTTTCCCTCTTAAGGGCCCTCCTTCTAACCCCACTTATGTTGAGCATCATTTTTACATGAGATAACGGCTAGGAATTTATGTGAGCAAATTCCCTTCTTGGAAGAGTGATGTAGATCAATCTTAAGGTTCCTTCTAGGTTGGGTCTTAATTGATTTGATAGCTCAACTGAAGATCAATGTGAATCTATTCATGAGGAGGCCTTTGTTGGTTTTTATCTCAAGGGGCTACAAAACAAACTTTAAAACACAACAATACTTCTCTTTTTGGATTTTTTGAATCTTTTAAATAAAAACAATGTCAATCTATTTAATTTACTATGATTGATTTGCGAAGAAAACAAGGAGCAAGATGACCATAATTTGAAAGAAATTGGTTGAAATGGAACTAATGGACATAAACTAATGTTACGTTGCTTTTCAAATTAAAGTACCAAGAAGATAAGGAAAACCCACAAAATAGAGATCCGAATAATCACAATACCAGCTTAGTAGATGCAATCATCAATGGAAATAGACGCAGATGTATGATAAGTCAAAATTTATTAGATCATGAAGCCACAATAGGTGTACATACATGTGAGAACAATTTATCTTAAAGCACTGAAAAGAGATATCTTCCCAATAATTTGTCATAACAAAGCAATCCAGCATAGGTAAACACAAGACTAAAACAATCACAGATCAGAATCACCATACAATCAATTGGCTCTTTGAAATAAAAAAATAAGAAAACAAACATTCATAAATCTTCCAAAGATAGCAGAATAATCACACCACGATTGAAGCAGCAATTGTATGTAGTGTATTGCAATAATAATTTACCCTAGTTACATTGATTTCATACAATTTATAGAGTTATTCTCTCAATTTTGCAACTAGGGTTTTGGCTACATAAAAACTTGAAATAAATGTAAACTAGAGTTTACATGAAATAAAATAACCCTAAAACAAGTTTAAACTACTCTAGCATGGAATTAAATGTCATGCATTACAATTTGGGTGTAGATTATACACAAAAATAACTCAAAAACAAAGTTTGGAACTCATGCATGTTCTTCATGAAACTTGTAGTTCTGCTCTTTATTCATCATTGCAGCCTTCTCTATGGACTCAACTAGAAGATTCCCTTGAATCATGGAGAAATGACCCCATGGAAGTGATCATTCTGACTGAAAAAGAAAGTTGGAGAAGACTAGAGCTAATGGTAGTCATGCCCCAGAAGTTTCAGATCTTGACCATCACCCCGAAAAAATGAAGTTCAAGAATTGGTTAAGTGTTGTAACCACTTATTCACAACTTTCAAACTTTCAGAGGCCAAAAATTCTAAAGGCCGAAATGCCAAAAATCTTAATCTTCAAAAATGGCTAAGTGTGGAAAAATGTTTTTCCCTCCATACAAAATTTGGCTAAGTAAAAAACTAGGTGCTCATCGGCTTGGAAGGACTTCTGGATGAGATTTGTGGCACCTATCCATGATCTCTTGCACCTCTTCAAAATCAGCCATCTTAACCCCTTTAAGGAGTTCTTCTTGCTTCTCCTAGAAGGTGAGGAATTCATCTGCAAACCCCCTTATTTCCTCTTCTTGAGATAGTATCTTCTGGATTTCTTCTTTTTGATAGAACATATACTGAAGATCTTCTTTAGTACTAACTCCACTAAAGATGTCCATTTATTGGCCTATGATGACATTCAAGGCATAAATTTTTTGCTCATCATCCTCTTCATATAGGTCCAAGTCTAACCCTTCAAAAGAATTATGCATTTCCTTATCCCAGAGTAGACCTTCATCCCTCTTCTTATCCATCTTCTTCAATGTCTTTTCAAAAACACTCAGAGCACCAGTGATATCTTGGATCTACTCTTCAAAGTTATCCAACTCTGACCCATCGTATATTTTGACCAAAACTTGGAATCATTGCTTTCTTATTATTTTGAGGTCTTCCAGAGCCTTTTGCCACTTTAAAATTTTCTCCTCTAGACCATCTTCTTCACTCATAATCTCAACCAAATAGGTGATCCCTTGAAGAATACCTCTAAAAAGCGTCAAAATCTTCCTAAGAGCTACCTTGGAAAACTCTTCAAAATATTCCTTCCAATCTGTACATGCTCAAACAAAAGAATTTGGGATATCTGTCAATATCCTTGTATCACCCCTTTTCTCCAAAATATCCTATAATGAGGCCTCAAGGTTATTAGTGTCAATGGGACCCGTTGTTTTAAGAATAAATTTCTTCATCACCTTATTTTGTTCCATCAATACCTTTATATTTTCTTTTACCTTGTCCATGAAGCCTAGAGCATTGTTTAGTCCTAGCGTAGCCAAAGTTTTCCTTCCTTCTCTAGTTGTCTGTCCTATAGGTCCTTATAATCTGACTTTTTCTTCTAATAGAACCTCACTTATCACCTTTATTTCCTTATCTAGCTCTTGAAGCCCTTGTGCTACTATCTCGGTTTGAGAAGGTGGAGGAGTGGGTGCTTGAGTAGGAGGGTTCTGTATAGGTGGAGTAGGATAAAGAGGGGGAGTGGGCGAAGGCATTTGTGGTAGAGGTAGAGTAGGCATGGGGATATGAACTTGTGGAGGTTGTGGTGGGAGTGGAGTGGTTTGAACAGGAGGTGGAAGTGGAGTGGTGGATGGTGTTGGATTTTGAGGTGGAGGTGGAGTTTGTTGTATAGGAGGAGGTGGAACTTGCTACGAAGTTGAAGGGACTTGGGATGTAATTTTCTTTTCAGAGGTGACACCTATAGAAGAATCTCTTCCTGACTATTTAGTCTCCTTTTTAACTTTAGCTACAACCTCCTTGATTGACTTCTGAGAATCTCATTGAACTTCCTTTCCCACATTGTCAAGAGGACTGGTGAATTGTGTAGGGAGTGAATCAAAGGAAAAGGGTTTTTCTACACTTAGAGCATGTTGCTCAGTCTCTTTAAATCCATGAAGGCCTTCAAAATCAAAGATGTCAAATTCATCATTGCCTAGAGCATCCAAATTTACTTTCTCTCCTTGGGCACCTCCTTCTATATCTTCTTGTGTATCTTCCTCATGTAGCCTCCTTTTCTTTAAAAATCCCACAGATTGGGTCCTCCTGTTAAGGGGCACTAGGTCCTCCTCATCATCCTCCTCCTTGATGCAAGGGTAGAGCCAAGGGGCCAAACAATGGCACACCCTAAGGATCCATCCTGCTCAACAACATGCGGAAGCAACAACACACAACAGTGAGAGAGAAAATGCAAGATCTTTCATTAATTTTCATCAAATAGAATCATACATGCCAAGCTATAAGGCCTTCCTAGTTAGGGCTAGATATTACAATGGATTAAAAAAGTCCTCAAACATGCGAGGATCTATCCAAAATCTCTAATCTTTTATCTCCTATCTTCTATTAAAACTACCTCCTAAACTACGACCAAACAACTACATTTATACAAGAGTCTTCTGAATTGAGTTGGCCTTCAGATCCACAATCAATAGAAGTAATGGTCAGATCTAGGACCACATGCTTCCCAATGATGGAATCCAACATTAAATTTGTGACCCAGCATAAATGCACAAGTCTGCTCAACAATAAATCAAAAGAAACTACTCAATAGACAAGCATCACCAAGTGCCACTGAAACAATCAACCACCCAGGAGATAACTGACTACACACAATAACCAAAGGAAACCAATCAACTACCGATGAACTCAATCAAATAAGGAACTGAGCAACATAGAAAAACTCCAAAATGTTTTTGGTGACATAGGATTGCCAAGGACCCAAGATGCTCCTGCATCAGACACCTGGGGGTTATTTTGAAATGATTCTCTGAATCATTTGGTAGGTATGATCCGAGTTGCATCCAACACAGACTAAAAAATCCATGAACTATCTTCCATCGGTCTATTCTTCCATTTTACCAGATATTCCATATATTGTTTTCCTCTTATACTTTTTCCAACTCTCTCCTTCAAGATCTTTTTAACTTCTTCATTTTGCTTCTTAGGATACTCTGTCGGTACTATCATGTCTGCATCAGGTTCATGATACTCATACAAATCAGCAATATTGAAAATTGGTGATATGTCCATGTCATCAGGTAACTCAATCTCATATGCATTTCCACTATCAAATTTCCTCAAAATCTTGCAAGGTCCAAACTTCTTCATCTTCAACTTCCCATATGTTCCAATAGGAAATCGACCTTTCTTCAAATGAACCATCACTTCATTACCAACATCAAATGTTTTATGCCTCCTTGATCTATAAGGTCTGTCTTTGTATTTATAATTAGTCTCTTCCAGCTTCAACTTGACATCTTCATGCAATGTCTTCATGTACTCAGCAAATTTTACTCCTTCAACACTTTTCTTATTTTCATCAGCAATGTCTCTCAACTCAAATATACCTCTCAGCTATGTGCCATTCACAATCTCAAATGGTGTCTTTCCAGTACTCCTATTCATTGAATTATTGTATGAAAACTTTGCTTGTGCCAATACAAAATCCCAATTACTTGGTGTGTCTCCAACTAAGCATCTCAAAAGATTTCCCAAACTTCTATTCACAACTTTAGTCTGTCCATCGGTTTGTGGGTGAAATGTAGAACTATATTTTAACTCTATGCCAAATTTCTTCCAAAGGGTTTTCCAAAAGTATCCTATAAATTTATTGTCTCTATCAGAGATAATACTCCTTGGTAATCCATGCAATCTGACAATTTCCTTAAAGAAAAGATTTGTTACATGTACTACATCTGATGTCTTTCTACAAGGTATAAAATGTTCCATCTTAGAAAATCTATCCATAACAACAAATATAGAATCATTACCTCTTACTATCTTTGGTAAGCCAAGAACAAAATCCATACTGATGTCAATCCAAGGTTTCTTAGGTACAACAATAGGTGTATACAGTCTAGTATTTTGACTTACTCCTTTTGCAACTTGACAAATTCCACAACTTTTCACAAATTTCTGAACATCTCTATACAACTGTAGCCAATAGTACTTTTTCTTAAAAAAATTCCATGTTTTATCAATACCAAAATGTCCAGCCAAACCACTACTATGTTTCTCCTTTATCAAATTAGTTCTCATTATTCCTCTCAATATACACAACTAAATACCTTTAAACAGCATACCTTCCTGAATAAAATATTCATCCCACTTAGTATCTTGTTGATCTTGAATAGGTGCTCTGCACTTTCTCCATGGCTCAGAAAAATCAGGGTCAAACTCATAAGAATCTCTCATCTCATCAAAACCAAGAACTTCAATTTTCATCTCGGTCATCAAAGATCTTCTTCTACTCAATCCATCAACAACTCAGTTAGTGACTTCACTCTTATGCTTTATAACAAATGTATAACTCTACAAGTACTCAAACCATTTCATATGTCTCTGATTCAACTTATTCTAACTACCCAAATATTGTAAAGCCTTATGATCAATATACAACACAAATTCACTCAGTATCGAATAATATCTTCATTTCTTCAGTGCTTGAACAATGGCATATAATTCTTGATCATACATAGAATATTTCCTTCTAGCATCATTCAACTTTTCACTAAAGAAAGCAACAGGTTTACCTTCTTGACTGAACATGTCTCCAATTGCACTTTCACTTGCATCACATTCCATTGGAAATACATTACTAAAATTAGGTAATGCCAAAAAAGGTAATTCAACAAACTTCTACTTTAGAGTCTCAAAAATTTTGTCAGCTCCATGTGTCCACTTGAATTCTCTTTTATCTCCTCTCATAGTCTCAGTCATAGCATTACAAATTGAACTGAAATTCCTTATGAACTTTTGGTAAAAACTTGCCAAACCATGAAATGATCTTACCTCACTAGTATTCATAGGTGTAGGCCAATTCAAAATAGCTTCAACCTTTTTAGGATCCATCTTCAAACCATCAGCTAAGATCACAAATCCCAAATACACAATCTCCTCTTTCATGAATGAACACTTTTTCAAATTTATTAGTAACTTTTCCTCTTTCAATCTCTGGAAAACTTATCTAACATGCAACAAATGTTCTTCTCTAGTCTTATTGAATATTAGAATGTCATCAAGATATACAATAAAATACATACCCAAGAATTTCTTCAAAACTTCATTCATTAGCCTCATAAAAGTACTTGATGCATTAGTTAAACCAAAGGGCATAACCAACCACTCATACAAACCTTATTTTTACTTGAAAGAAGTCTTCCATTCATCACCTTCTCTAATTCTAATATGATGAAATCCACTTTTCAAATCAATTTTGGTGAAATACTTTGCTCCAGAAAACTATCCATTATATCATCCATTCTCGGTATAGGAAACCTATACTTCACTGTTATCTTATTGATTGCTCTAGAATTGTAGACATTATCCATTCTCCACTCTTCTTAGGTGCTAATACAGTAGGTACTACACAAAGACTCAAACTTTCTCTGATCAAACCTTTCTCCAACAACTCTTGAATCTATTAGTTCAATTCTTGATTCTCAGCAGGTGTCAACCGCAGAGGTGCCTTATTTGATAAACTAGCTCCAGGGATTAGATCCATGCAATGATCAATGCTTCTTTTCAATGGCAAACCATCAGGTACATTATCAAAAATGATATTACTATACTCGGTGAGTAACTTATCAATCTCCTTAGGGACATTATCCTTTGTTTTCTTACTTGGTTTGTTAGGGATCACAACAAAACATACATCATTCTTCTTCAAAGAGTTAACAAACTTTCTTCCCTCCATCAAACAAACTTTCATAGATGTGAAAACATTACTACCAAGTTCTTCCATCAAAGGTAACAAGATTTTTTTCTTTCCATCAACCACAATAGTATACTTATGCAACCTCCCATCATATATAGCATGTCTATCATATTGCCAAGGTCTACCTAAAAAAATATGACAACAATCCATAGGCATGATATCACATAACACCTTATCATAGTACTTGCCAATCTTCAAATTCACATAACATTATTCACTTACTAGGAGTGTATGCTCATCTTTGATCCATGAAATTTGATAGGGCTTCAAATGTGTCAACCTTTCCAACTGCAACTTTGTGACCATCTCTTTAGATGCCAGATTCTTTGATCTACCACTATCAATGATTACCTTTGAAACTTTATCATAAACTCTACATCTAGTCTTGAAAAAACTTTTCCGTACCAGATCTTCCTTTTTTCTTTCATTCCATAGTGCTCTCCTTACCATGAAGTTATTTTCTTTCTCAAGTTCATTCGGTGACTCTTCTTGCACCAAAGCATTTCTACTGCTACCAGCCTTCTTACTAGCATGTGTACATTGAAAAGATCTATTTCCTTCTTCTCCACAATTGTAACAAGTTCCTCAGAAATTACCTTTGTTATAACCACCTCGATAGTTACTGCCTCTACCTCTAGATGAACTTTCACCTTTCCACTCAGTCTTGCCTTTGTCCAGATCTATCTTTTTAGGTTTAGATCTACCTCTTCCTCTAGGGAATCTACCACCTCAACCTCTTTGTCTTTGCTCATGTCTTTTGTTCAACTTCTCCTCAGCCTTCAATGAAAATTGATAAGCCTCTTCAATGTTTTCCAATTTGACCAAACTAATTTCCTCTTGGATGGAAACTCTCAAACCATTCAGGTATCTACCAATTCTTTCCACATCATCTTCATCATGTCCAAATCTGATATCTAATCTATAGAATTCCTTAGTATATTATTTTATTGAGCTATCTTTCTGCCTCAAACTTTGCATTCACCGAACTAGGTTAATCTGATAATCACAAGGTAAGAAATTTCCTTTCAATTTATTCACCATTTTATTCCATACCTTGATTTTGTCTTTGCCTTTCCTTTTCCTATGCAACTACAAATGTTCCCACCATAAGGATGCATGACTTTTCAACTTTGTCCTTGCAATCATCACCTTCTTGTCTTCAAGAATGTTTTCATACTCAAAGTATTTTTCCATCTCGGTGATCTAGTCCACCAATTCATCAGAATCTAGCTTTCCACCATAATGTGGTATAGACTTCAGACTTGTCAAAGCCTTCAAAAATATTTCTTCACCTTGATCCATAACATTTGCAAGTTTTTCATTCACTTGTTCTTCCTCAACTTCATCATTACTAACATCTCGAAGATGTATGCCTCTTCTTTGGGCTATTTCAATGACCTCTAATCTAGTAGCAATCTGCCTTAGCATATCAGCCAATCCTGGATCTACATCTCACCTCCCACAAACCATCTTGATAGCCCTCTGCAATTGTAGGTCAGATTGCAATCTTCTACCCCACAACAATCAATTAGGGCTTCCCAAGAGGAACCTACAAAACTAGATCCGCAAACCTAGATCAAGATCTCACCTCGCTCTGATACCACCTGACACAAGGGTAGAGCTTAAGGGGCCAAATAATGGCACACCCTAAGGATCCAACCTGCTCAACAACATGCAGAAGCAACAACACACAACAGTAAGAGAGAGAATACAAGATCTTTCATTAATTTTCATGAAATAGAATCATACATGCTGGGCTGTAAGGCCTTCCTAGTTAGGGCTAGATATTACAATGGATTACAGAAGTCCTCAAACATGCGAGGATCTATCCAAAATCTCTAATCTTCTATCTCCTATCTTCTATCAGAACTGCCTCCTAAACTATAACCAAACAAATACATTTATACAAGAGTCTACCAAATTGAGTCGACCTTCAGATCCATAATCAATGCAATTAATAGTCAGATCTAGGACCACATGCTTCCCAATGATGGAATCCAACATTAAATCTATGACCCAACATAAATGCACAAGTTGGCTCAACAGGAAATCAAAAGAAACTAATTGGTAAGCAAGGATGACTAAGCAATAGACAAGCATCACCGAGTGCTAGTGAAACAATCGACCACCCAGGAGATAACCAACCACACTCGATAACGAAAGGAAACTGAGCAAAATAGACAAACTCTAAAATGTTTTTAGTGACATAGGATTGCCAAGGATGCAAGATGCTCTTGCATCACTCCTCTTCTAAAATAGTGTCCATATGCATGGGTGTCAAGGCTCTCTTCCTCTTTTAAACATGCCCTTTTATCACCCCGATGGGCCTAGGTCCAGTTATTTTAAATTTTGACACCATCTTGGGTGCACCTAGAGGTTCTAGACCACTAGAAGAGGGAGAATTTGGAGGTTCTATGCTTCCAGTCATTCTAGTTTTTGGCTTCTTTGAGAAATTAGCTGATCCATATGTTGTAGGTCACTTGTGTCTATACACCATTTCCGGCCTTAGTGGTGCAACCTCTTTGAATTGGAATTAGCACCTTTTCCCCTTTCTTCTTCTTTTCTTTGGAGGGCTGAGCTAGATGTTGCTTCATCGGTACAGAGTCCATTGGAAATGGATGGGTGATCCACTCCTTAGTTACCTTGATGACATGTCTAGCTTTGAAATTGATGTCATCATTCTCATCCCAATCAAATTATGCATTCAAGATGGCCCTAGTATATACCTTATCTTAGTTGTAAATGGGATCCAAGACATCCTTAGAATCAACCTCCCTCAACTTCTATGGTATTAAGAGAAATAGATAAGTCTGCCCTAACTCTAGACTCATCTGATAGTAATCACAAATCCTTACCTCATAGTCATCTAGGAAATTTATCCAGTGGTCCTCGATATGAATCTCATGGACATACTGCCTCCCCATTATGTGGATGTATGTTCTAATAGGGTCAAATTTGGTCCTTATGATATTTTAGTTTTGCAGTGGGTATTCATCCCATTCAAAGGCCATTGACTTACATATCTTCATGTCCTATAAGTAATGGGGACCTATGGAAATTGGGAAATCCCAATAATGCTTTTTCTTGTGCTAGATATGCTCATGAGCATCTTATAGTTGTCGGGCTATCTCTAACAAAATTATCCTATCCAACAAATACCTTGGCATTTTCTTCAGAGTTAGGATGCTTCCTACCACTCGGATGTATGTGAAAGTTTTGAATTGAATGTAGAATTCTCTGAGGGCCTTCACTTTAGTTGTTGCCTCTATAGACATTCTCTTAGCATAGTCTCCTTCTATGGAGGGGATGATATAAAAAATGAAAGCATCATTGACGATGCGATACTCCAGGTTGTTTTTTGTAAAGTATTCCTTCCTAACCAATTGTGGGTAAATTATAAATAGCCAAGCATTTGGGTCACCCATGGTACTAAATTTCACTATTCATGGGTACACTTCCCTTTTTGCCAACTGGTACACAACATATGATGTCATGTAAAATTGAGGGTCATTCTTCACTATGATCAACTGTTGGTCCAAGTTGTCACTGAGGATGGTGGTCCAGTTGAACCTAGCATGACTTTCCTTTATCTTCTCAATGAGAAGGATCATCCATGGTTCTAATTGTATGGACTTTGGCAGTCCATACACCTGACTAATCATGGTTATGGCTGCTTGACTATAATCTTTCATATATCCTCTCCTCATGTCTATCTTCTCTAGTTTGTTCTTGGGTAGAGGTTGCATAAGATAATCCTTTTTCACTATTTCGTGGGATAATTGAATGTCATGGTTGTAGAATTTCATGCCATTACCAATGGAGAAGCTATAAATCTTGTCTACCCCCTTTGGTAGATAAAAGACATCCTCAATATTGTCTAGCTTGAGATCCAGAACCACTTCTCCTATGTTGTGTTTAACCAATCTCTCATCTAGTACATAGTGGTTGGCTAGTGTGGTGATCAAATCAGAAGAAAGAATAGAAACTAGGTGTGCTACAATATTTACTAGAGAATAATACACTAATGAAGTGTAGTCCTCTAACCCCCCAAATAGTTGTGTACACTTCACCAAGTAATCATTCTAACTAACGTTCCCAATGTCGGTGTCTATGATATCTAAATGTAGATTTCCCACCTTGGAAGGTGCATGGTAACCTTTGAACTGGTACCTCATCACTGGGGAATTCACTTTCTCTTCCATTTCTACAAGAAACAAAGGAGACATGACTCAATAATCATCATAGGATAGTTATGGAGAAAATACATAAAATCAATTAAGAAAACCTTGCAAAAGCCAAGTCCACAAGTTCAGTAAGCCAATTTTGGCCTTTCAGACCTTCGGAGGTGTTGGACCTCCGAAAGTCTGAAATGTCAAAATGTCACAAAGAGGATAGATAAAGCCAATAGTTCAGTCTTTCAGGAGGTGAAAAGATGCAAAATCTCCAGATTGTGAAACATCCAAAAATGCGAAGGAGTTAGGTTTATCTTCAGCCGTTATTTCAAACTTTGGAATTTTGGGGGTGTGATTTTTTTGGTGTGTGAAACCTCCGAAGTGCCAAAATAGGACTTAGAAAAAAGCCAAAGTGCAAATCTTTCTCCAAAATTTTAGACTGCGAAAGTCTGAAACTTCTAGGGCCACAAGGCCAAAAGAAGGGTTTTGAGGGCTAGAGCTTGAAAATGGGCTCTAGAATGAGTTTGAACACAAAATTGATGCTAAGGGGTCCAAGGGGACAACACTATGACCCTAAAGTAGGACAAAACAATGAAAAAAACCTAAAGCCTACCTAAAACATGTAAAAACTAAAATAAACTAAAACCAAAAAATGAAAAGGACCAAAAGGAAGGTGAAGAAGCCTACCCTGAGCATGTCGAAGGAAGAGAAGAACAAAAACAACAAACTAGCCAAAAAGATGAAGACTAGGGGCAACGCGAGTGCACAAAAGCTCCTAACTCAATTTATAACAGAAAATGAAAGTGAGGAAAACCTGTGTTTCTCCACCTTATATAGGAAACCGACAAGGGTGACGTCAGCCACCACCACGGATTGGCATTTTAGGGGTCTTGGACCTCTAAAAGGCCAAAATGTCAAGAGGTCGATTCCCTTCAGGGAAAACTATTTGTTTTTTAGACCTTTGAAACTCCAAAATCTTGAGGATGCGACAATTCAAGAAAAAAAGGGTCCTTCAGCCTTTCAACTCTTTCGCATGTAGGGGGACTTCAAAGTGCAAAAGAGTGAAACTAGACAAAAAACTAAATGACAAGGGGACACAGGCCAGATTGACAAGTAGAAACTCAAAAACAAGATAAGAAGAGGGGGGGCCCTTTAGCCAAGTGGCTCAAAAAGGGGAGAGTGGTTGTAGAACCACAACACAATTATGTTTTCTCAATCAGATCCTTGTGTGCTCTTCAATATTCACTTAAATTCTTTATCTTCCACTGGCATCAACACTTCATCAAATCACTATTTTACCACTCAGAATCTCTCTATTGCTTCTTCTCTGCAATAGTTGGTAACCCTTCAACTATTCAGTTTTCTAGTCATTTGTCCATACAAGATCATCCTTTATATAGACAATTTTTCCTCTTAGTTTAATATATTACATTTTCCTTTAATCAATCTTGGCCATTCAAGTCATTATTCATTAGCTCTAAATCTCAATAACACATTTCCTTTTCACCTAGGCACTTGAACTTTTTTTGAAACTTGTTCCATCTCTTTTTTCCTCATAGATCTTTCGATAGATCTTCATCTTGAATTTTTATAACTATATTTTTCTTGTAACTAACTCACCTCATCATCATGATCATCTAGCTCATCATATCTCATCATTAAATCTTGATTCCATCCATATTTAATACTCTTTCCTTGCTTAGTGCTCTTCACTTAGAGTTTCAATTACATCACTCCGTGTCTAAACCTTTCCTCTTTACCGAGTGACCTTTATTTTTACCTTTACCTTACCGAGTGAATTTTCCAACTCGGTAGCCAAAACAAATTTACTTACCAAGTTGTCAAAACTTCATCACTATACTTTACCAACTTAACATAATCATATGTTAGGTAGAAAAAAATCATATCAATATAATCAAATCATTTTTTGATCTATATCAATTACCCATTTAAGTTCTACAACTTCATAACTTCTCATCTCTTCTCCTCAACTCATTCATCTTATATCATTACCAAATGATATATCAACATAATATAAATCAGAAATCAATTTCTTGACATTAATGACAAGACTATAATTGATCTAACATTTCTACTATCATCATGTCCACCCTTTGATCTTGGTTGATCTTCATCATCAGCTCCATCAAATAATCAATCTTCAACATTATTATTAGTTATGATAACACATTGTTGAATCGGTAAGAAGGAATTAGCTAAGTACAATGAATGATTTATAGGAAGAATAACCACAAATGGATATTTTGGTAGTGGTAATGTTTGAGAAGAAATTAAGTGGGATAGTCTTAGATATATAGCATGGATATACTCCTAATACTTTATGGTTATGATTGTAACTCATTTGGACAATTGGTGTGCAAGTATTTTAGTGCTAGAAGAGGTCACAAGTTTATAAGTCTAAGTTCATGTGTTACCATGATAGATCTTAGTTCAGTGACCGGTATGGATATTGTGGTGAATATAGTTGTTATAGTGACATGTTGTATATGATAAGGATTTGATGAGATTTCATTTATATGCTCGAGGCAAGCAATCAGGTTGATTTATGGAGATATATTGGAGAAGTCAAAATATGTTTGACTACCTAGAGATATAACTTGAAGATATTATATATTTTGGGCTGACATGGTCATGGTAAAATGGTTTTTACATCAAGATTTTCATTTTTGCATGTTGTACCTAAGCGAAAAAGTATTTGAATTTCATTTTTGGTATATTTTATATCGATGTAAGTTAAGTATTTATTGGGTACTACTCTTATTTAAAAAGGATGATGTAGTTGTTGTTGATGGTTGATTATATGAAGTTAAATTCATGATTGGTAGGGTTGTGATCAAGGTTTTGAGAAGAGGAAGATATGAGAGAAGTTACAGAGAGTAGGGAATAGATTGGATATGACAGGAAAGAAGTGATACATCCATATCATTACTTTTTGTTCCCTAATAGTTGCAACAAGAAAATCCCCTTAACTAGGTGGAATTTAACATGTTTTCTATAGTAAATCCCTTAATCAGGTGGAATCATATAAAGAGTCTTAAATCCTATAGTGAGGTAGATCTTAACATATCTCATTGTACTCCTAATAGTGTACTAGTCACTCCTAATAGGGTGAACCCTCAGAAAGGGTATTTATAGTTCCTAACAGGGAAACCCTTTTTACTGCTACGAAGGGCTTGTGGGTGTCATCCCCACTATGGTTTTCTCCCTCTAATTGAGGGTTTCCATGATAAAAATTAGTGTGTTATGTGTGATGCATGTGTGGATGATTGATGTTATTTACTTTTTTTTCAATGCATTAGTTATATGTTTTGTTATTTGAAAGTTACTACTAAAGTTATTTAGAACTATGGCTGAATTGTTAGTACCTATTTGAACTAATTCACCCCCCCCCTCTCAGTATTATAAAAAATAATACCTATATCTCGACCCCCAAGTAGGACTCATATTGAACCAAGCAATCCTTTCATGAAGATAATGAAGTTTGATCTTGCTAGTCTCAATAGGAAGATTCTCCCACTCACATCTTTATCCTATGCTAGCACTCAAGGCATGGGAGAGACATCATAATTATATTTTTTAATGTGTATTCCACCACTTGATTCATTTATTAGGTTATCACTTAATTATAAAGTCTTTAACTAGATATCCTAGGCTGGGCACTTTAGGGCTTGAATCGCCATTGAGAGCCACTCAATCTACAATGCACCTCGATACCCTATTGATAATGATAAAACAAAATAATATGAGTATAATCATCCCATATAAATTAGTACAATATAATCATGAATCTATTCCATAAGATAATATCACATAATTTAAAGAATTACTTTCTACAAGTCTCATATGAAAATATGGTTAAGTTAAAACCTTTAATTGAAAGCACAACTTAATGATTTCTTGAAAAACAAATAAATAGGAAGCATAAGATCTTCAATACAATCCATATACACATAAATCACATTAGAATGATTTCATAATAGAAATAGTGATCATATGAAACTAAAATAATCACTTTTATGAAGCCTCTCACAAAAGAAAGCTTTAACCTCAAAACAAGAATCAATTTTGAATGCAACTTGCACTTAGTGAACATGAAGCATATGAATCATGACAAGTTTCAATATACTTTTTTAAAAAATTAAGATGATGCATCCCAAATTTAACCATGAACAAGTATCATAAAGAATACATGAGAATACAATATATTATTTCAGAATTCAAAACTCTTCATTATTCATCCAACTACCCTGTCTATCTTACAATAATAGGAAACACTAATTTAACCAAATTTGAAGTTACCATTTTTGGTAGATTTTCACAAAATCCATTTTTTGTCATTTTTTATCATTTTTAAAATAACTCCTAAAAAACTAATTTTTTCCCTAAAGCTTCTCTAAACTAAGATAAGAAGAGTTTCCAACTAATATTTGAAATTAGAAACATGATTCCAAAGTTATTGAAAAGCATAACTTTCTAAAAACTCAAAAAAAACACTAAAAGCCAACTTTGGAGGCCCAAACAAACTTTCTGGCTCTCGAAAAGATGTTGAAACTGCTACCTACCAAGCTGAGCTCTATTGTAAATCCAAATGGCTTCTCCTAAACAATCTACCAATAAAATTTTAACATAAATAGACAGTTGAGTCAAAAGGTATGACTATAATAATTTTCTACATCATTCTCCTCTAGTTGAAAAGAACGCAACTCCTGCAAGTTCTCATCCTCACACTGATGCAATTTAGCCTAATCCATATTCTTGAATTCCCACTCTGTGATCCATGTATTATTTGTTGGAGCTAATCCTTCCCACTGTACTAGATATCTATTGTATTCTCCTTGGTGAGTATGAACAGTTTTCCTATCTAAAACTTGTGCAACCTCTTCCTTTTTCTTGCTGGGAATTATTTGATGTAAATTCACTTCATCCTCACTACCTGTAGCATGATCTTCACCATGGTAGGTATATAAATTAGAGACATTAAAAATAGGGGAATTATCGAGACCAAAAAAGTAAATCTACCTCATAGGAATTGTCATTGATTCTCTTACAAATTGCCCATGGACCAATTTTCTTATTTTGAGCTTGTTATATGTACCTATAGGAAATATCTCCTTTCATAGATAGACCATCACTAGATCTCTTGCACTAAAAATATTATGCCTTCTACTATCATTTGTCACAACCTTGTACCTCTCATTTATTTCCTATAACTTTTACCTTACTTCTACCTACAATTGGTGAAGATGTTATGAAAATGCTTCTCCATCATTACTGATTATATCACCCAGTGGAAACTATACCAAATCTAGGACTCTCTTAGGATTCTTGTCGTAAAAAAATTGAAATGGTGATTTATCGGTGGACCTATTCACTAAACTATTATAGAAAAATTTTGCCTGGGGTAATGCCAAATCCTATTGTTTTGGTTTCTCCCTAACAATACACGTTAATAGATTTCCCAAACTCTGATTGACCACTTCAATTTTCCCATCTATTTGTGGATGAGAAGCACTACTAAAATATAGATTTTTTCCCATCTTCTTCCATAATGTCTACCAAAAATGACTGAGGAACTTGGTATCCCAATCAGAAGTGATGGTTTTTGGAACATTGTGCAATCTAACAATCTCTAAAAATAATAACTCTACCACCTTGGTATCATCACTAGTCTTCTTGGAAGAAATGAAATGAGACCTTTTTAAAGAATCAATCAACAACAAAAAATTTGAATCTTTACCTCACTATGTGTTTGGCAGCCCCGATACAAAGTCCATGCTTAAATATATTCATGATTCTACTAGTACTAACAATGACATATACAATCTTGTATTTTGCGAGTGCCCCTTTGCTACTTGACAAATTTTGCACCTCTCCACAAATCAAGTTATGTCTCACTTCATCATTGGCTAGTAGTACTTATCTTCTACCAAGGCTATTGATTTATCTTTCCCAAAGTGTCCAACCATACCACTACTATGAAACTCTCTAATGATATTTTCTCTCATTGAGCCAACAAGAATGCATAATTGTTTTCCTTTAAATAAATAGCCATCCAACATAATATATTCATCTTGAATATTCTCCATTGTCCAGGTGTTAGATTTGTCAACTGGTCCACAACTTCCCAAAAACCAGTGTCAGCCTCATACACCTCTTTTATTACTTCAAACCCAATTACTTCAGTCTCCATGGTGGTAAAAAATACTACATGCCTACTTAAGGTATTTGCGACTTGGTTTCGCTTCCCTAATTTATGCTTTAAAAAAAAAGTGAAACCTTATAGAAATGAGACCCACTTTGCATGTCTACTATTCAATTTCTTTTTGGTGTTTAGATATTTTAAGGCAATATGGTCTGTAAAAAATATAAAATCCTTGGGTACCAGGTAATGTTTCCAATGTCTCAAAGCTTACACAATTGCATAGAACTCAATATCATAAGTTAAATAATTATTCCTCACATCATTTAACTTTTCACTAGAAAAGGAAATGGGTTTACCTATTTGGCTAAGTACAACTCCAATTCCCACGTGTGAGGCATCATAGTCCACCTCAATCACTTTATCAAAATATGGCAAGGCTAATATAGGGGCTTCAATGACCTTCTTCTTCAGATTTTTGAAACTTTCTTCAGCTTCTTTAGTCCATAAAAATTCATTACCCTTGGTGCAATCAGTTATGGGTGCTACGATGCTACTAAAATGATGAATGAACTTTCTATAGAAAGTAGCTAACCCATGGAAACTCCTCTCCTATGTTATGCTATGTGGACTAGGCCACTCAAGGATGACTCTAACTTTCTTTGTATCCATTATGACTCCATCTATAGAAATGATGAATCCAAGAAAAACCAAACTCTATTGCATGAACCTGCACTTCTTCAAATTGGCATAGAGTTTATCTACCCTCAAAACTCCCAGTATGATCCTTAGGTTCTTTAGATGTTCTTCCCTTCCTTTTCTAAAGATTAAGATATCATCAAAATATACTACAATGAATTTACCATTGTAGGGATGCAGCACAATATTCATCAAGATCATAAAAGTGTTGGGTACATTTGATAAACCGAATGACATGACCATCTCCTCATACAAGCCATCTCTAGTTTTGAAATATGTTTTCCATTCATTGCCTTCTCAAATATAGATCTGATGATACCCACTTTGTAGATCAATCTTGGTAAAATATGTTGATCTTACAAGCACATCCATCATTTCATCAAGATTAGGTATAGGAAAGTGATACCTGATGGTTATCCTATTTATTTCTAGACTATCTATGTACATCCTCCATGTTCCATCCTTTTGGTGGAGGAGTACCTTAGGGTCCTAGTGAAGATCTGATGAAATTTTGTCTTGTAGATGGTTCTAGCCAACCATCAGTGAATAAGGACTGAAATAAAGTCCCAAAGGTGTGTGAGAGTCTTGTAAATAGGAGTGTCTAGTTATTTAAGTTTCCTCCTAGGCTTGGTAGTCTTAAATCAATGAAATTTCAACATGAACCTAGAAGGGTCAACTAGTCAAATGATGGACTAGGACTCCAAAATGAGTAAAAAGTTAATAAATGATATCCAAGTGTGATTTTGGAACCCTTAGGTTGATTAGAATGGCTTTAGACAAGCCAAGAGCAATGGAGTAGCTCAAATCCAAAAGATGTAAAAGTTGCTCATGAAAACTTTACAATTTTGTAAAGTTGTCATGACAATGATGAACTACAACTGATTGAATATCTAAGATGAACTAAAGAAATCTAATTAAAGATCACTGAGTACTAAAATGATATGTAAGATGATTAAATTAGTCAATATGTTGTCATTGATATCAACTAGTCTTGACAATTCTTATCATGTTAAGTTACAAATGTCTGAACATCCGTTGAAGAAGGAAAGATGAAGAAAAGAGATATATACATGAGAAAAAGATGGATATGACAGAGAAGGAAAAGGTAAACATTGGGTAACTTATTTGATGAGGCTATGAATGTATATTGTTGACTTGATTATGTTGCATTAATCTATCTTGAAGAAGAGATTCAAATTGGACAAGTCAATATGGTCGGTAATTAAAGTTTTCCATATACATCGAGCTAGTGCAGTGTATACCAAGTGATAGTATTAACTAAGCTAGTCTAACTAGTTATCACTGATGCATTTCTATATCAACTGAGTATGGATGAAAACATTAAATGCTAAGATCAATTGACAGAATATGATGAGCTGGATATTGTTATGATTTTGAAGTTAAGGATAAATTTTTTTTTGAGATCCACAGATGACAAAATTCAAAGATGATCTAAAGGATGAGATTGAAATGTGTTATGAACACATCTACCGAGGAAGGTTTAAGAGAAAAAATGGATGAACGAGATTAAGCGAAAAAATCTAATGGTTGAAAAGAAAATGTTTTACCATCTATTTAAGAGACATGAGTTTCATTTTTGAAACTATTCCAAAAGAAGGGAACTGCAAAGAATTTGCATGAAGACAAGTTCCATGCATGCATGATCAAACTAGTTATTGAAGAACTGAGTTGTAGAGTTTTACCGAGCATTAGAGAAAACCTTACCAAGTGAAAGTAAGTTGAGATATTAAAGGAAGTGAATTTTTTAATGATCAAAGGATTATTTATAAGGGCTTAGGATAGATATAAATATCTACAATTGAGTTGTAATTGAATCAAATCATTACTGTATCAGTTTAACCATTGATTCATAAAATCTCTTAACCAAGTAGACTTGACAGTCTTATGTTCTACACTATGACATTATATCAAATGTAAAGTGTTATCTGATTGACCCCATAGTGAATTCTGGTCAAAAGTTAATGGTTATTGTTAAATCCTCTAACAAGGTCACACCTAACAGTGTGTATTGTAACCTTTAATAGGGTTGGCTCTTCACTAAGCTCACTTCAGAAGAGTGAAATATTTTGGGTTACCGGTCCCAGGTGGTTTTTCCATTAAAAGGGTTTCCATGTTAAATCATTGTTTTATGTGTTTCTTGTTATGATTTTTTTACTATCATAATTTACATACTACATAATTGATTTAGTCAATACTCACATTTGGATATTTACAGGTAATCAGTAAAAGCACAGAGACAGATTAAGTTTATATGTTACCGAGCTGCATATTTTGGTTAAATTGTTTTGTGGAGTACATCTTTGTATTTGGGACTAAGGATAACTAATTCATCCCCATCTCAATTATTCTAACAATTGTTATCAGAGCTATATTGGTTTCTTGGAAGAAATTTTTAAGGACTTGAGCAGAAAGATCACAATATGTATAAGAGGGAAGTGCCAAAGCTGAACAAGGGAAACTTTACTACATGGAAAAGCCAGATGGGACTTCACATATCTGGAATTGGAGATTCTGCAATATCTTTAATGGAGAATGGCTACTTACAACCACAGACTAGACCTTTAACTCTTGATTAGTTGAAAGACTAACATGAACACAACATGACTATGATAGATATTGTTGCTTCTCTATCCGATGCTAAATTTGAGGATGTCAAAGATTGTACTATAGTGAAGCAGATGTGGGATAAACTTTCTTTAGTTCATGGTTGTAATGTGAATGTGATGAGAGCCAGAGTTGAAATATTGAGAGGTAGATTTGATGGCATGAAGATGAAGGAAGGATAAAACATCACACAATACTCAAACTGAATCAAGGAGGTATTCAATGCTATCCGAGGAGCTGGTGGAATTATTGATGAAGAAAATGTGATAAGAAAGATATTGAGAACCTTGATTCCTATCTATGCAATTAGAATACCTGATATTCATGAAATGAGGTCTGCACCTAATAGCTCTCTTATTTTTTATAGTCTAATTGGTAAGCTAACAACTTTTGAGCTGAATAATTTTTATAATAGTGTTGTACTGAATGTTGAATCTACATTTATGTTAACTCTTAAGATCGGTAAATCTAGCAGTAAGCATAATATCAAGAATGAAAGTGATAGTAACACTAATGATGAGCTTGACAAACTTGAAGCACTAAGACTATAGAAAGGTAAAGGAAGATATAAGGGAAAATTACCTTTAGCTTGTTTTAATTGTAAAGAAGTTGGCCATATTGCTGCTAGGTGTCCTAACAGGAAAGAAGAAGATAAAGACCGAGTTGGTGATGGAAAATTTGGCAAAAGGAACAATAATTGGAATAATAGAGGAAACTAATAGTACAACAAAGACAACTGAGACAAAGGTAAAAAGGCTTTTTACCTGGTTGATGATGATCATGACTCCGACACCAACACAAATGATGATGTTGAGGTAGTGTTTGTTGCAATGAAAGATGATTTAGAAGAAGAGGAAATGTATGTAGAAAAAACACTTATCTCTAAAGTTAGTAAAAATGATACTTGGATCATAGATAGTGGTTGTACACATCACATGACTAGTGATGAATATAAGTTTGATCATCTTGAGCATTATAATAGAGGATCAGTAAAAATGGGAAATGATACACCATGTATGGTAAAAGAAAAAGGATCAATCTTGTTGAATGATAAATTAAATGTGATAATACATATTGGGTAAAAGGACTTAACTATAATTTTTTGAGTGTATCATAGTTGAATAAATCAAGTCACTGAGTTGCGTTTGAGAGAAAGAAGGTGAAAATCTATGATGAAAATGGAACACTTGTTGGCACTAGAGGACAATCAAAAGGTAATATGTTTTATCTTGACAATGCAGAGATTTCTTGTTTATTGGTGAAAAATGAAGATGCATGGTTATGGCATAATAGGTTATGTCATGTAAATTTTGATAACATGATTAAGATTAGTAGAAAGAGAAAAGTTAGGGGGTTTCCTAAACATACAAAACCTAATCATGTTATGTGCCATCAATGTCAAAAAGGAAAGATGAAAATATCTAGTTTTAAAAGTAAGGACTTTTCATCTAAGGGAATTTTGGAGTTGGTTCATACTGACTTATGTGGTCCTATGAGAACTAAAAGCTACTATGGTGATAAATACTTTATTCTATTTGTTGATGACTATACTAGAGTGATGACTATTATGTTCTTAAAAGAAAAATTTGAGGCATTTAAATTGTTCAAATGGTATAAGGCTAAAGTTGAAAAAGAAACTGAGAAAGTATTGAAATGCTTAAGGTCTGATAGAGGAGGTGAGTTTATTTTTGATGAATTCACTAACTTTTGTAATGAACATGGAATCAAAAGGAAGGTTTCTACACTGAGAACACCATAGTAGAATGGAATTATTGAAAGAAGGAACTGATCAATTTTTTATTGTGCTAGAACCTTGATGATTGAGAGAAATGTTGCACAAATGTATTGGAGAGAAGCAGTTAGCACTGCAGTTTATGTTCTGAACTGAGCTCAATTGAGGAAAGACACAAACAAGACACCTTACGAGTTATGGTTTGGATACACACCAAGTGTAAGTTATTTTATAATCTTTGGTAGTAAGTGTTATATTCTGAAAGATGATAGAAATGGTAAATTTGACTCTAAAGGTGATGAAGGTTTATTCTTAGGTTATTCTACTAAGAGTAAAGCTTATAAATGTTTGAGTAAGGTTAATAATAAGATGATTGAAAGTGCTAATGTGAGAGTAGATGAATTTTTTGAAAAGAATGATGAAGAAAGAATGAAGGAACTGGAAGACTATGGTAGGTTTACTTATGTTGAAGATCTAGAATATCTACTGAAGCCATAGGCTAAGTCTACCGAGTATTAGGAAAATGCTATCGACAGTCACCAAATGCAAACTGAGAATTAGGAAGAAGCTACCGAGTAGGGAAATGAACTTGAGCTGAATGATGAATATAGGAGAGAACAAGTGCTAGCAAAATTTTTTAGAAGACACCATCCAGAGAATCAAATCATTAGAGATAAGAAAGCTGGCATGATGACCCAAAGTAAGTTAAGACAAAATACATGCTTAGTTTGTGATTTTGAACTGAAGAATGTTAAGGATGCACTTGATAATGAGGAATGGATAAATGCTATGAATGAAGAAATTGAATAAATTGAAAAGAATAAAACATAGACATTGGTACCTAGACCAAAAGATAAAAATGTTATTTGTACTAAGTGTATTTTTAGGAATAAGTTGAATGAGAATGGAGAAGTTACAAGGAATAAGGCAAGACTTGTTTGCAAGGGATATGCACAAGAAGAAGGTATAGATTATGGAGAAACCTTTGCACCTATTGCAAGACTTGAAGGAGTTCGAATACTACTTGTTTATGCTACACATAAGGGATTTAAGGTATATCAAATGGATGCAAAATCATCTTTTCTGAATGGAACACTTGAAGAGGAGGCCTACATAGAACAACCCAAAGGGTTTGTTGATCCAAATCAGAGAGACATGGTATGTAGACTACACAAATATTTATATGGACTAAAACAAGAACTGAGGGCATGGTATGAAAGATTGCATGCTTATCATATCAGTATTGGCTTTGTAAGAACTAGTGAAAATAGTAACATGTATATGAAAGGAGATTGAGATGATAACATTTTGATTGCTGCTATTTTTGTTGATGATATAATCTTTAGTGGACAACATCAGATTTGTAAATCTTTTGTTGATGAAATGAAAAAATAATTTGAGATGTCAATGTTTGGAGAGATTAAATTCTTTCTAGGCTTGTAGATCATACAATAGCATGATGGGATTTTCATCACACAATCAAAATACATTAAGGAGGTATTGAAAACTTTTGGCATGGAGGATGCTAAACCAGTAGGAACACCAATGGTCACTGGGTGAAAATTAAAAAAGGATGATGCATCTACAGAGGTAAATCAAACATTGTATAGATCTATGATTGGAAAACTGATGTATGTTGTACACAGTAGGCCTGAGATTGCACAAGCAGTTGGGATTGTGGCAAGATTTTCTACCAATCCTAAAGATTCACACATGGTTGTAGTAAAGAGAATTCTAAGATACTTGAAGAAGATAGAAAATTATGGTTTATGGTATTCTAAGGAAGGAAAATTGAACTGATAGCTTACATCGATGTTGATTGGGCTGGAAACATAGATGACCAGTAGAGCACAACTAGTGGAGCATTCTTTTTAGGAGACAGGCTTGTGACTTGGATTAGCAAGAAACAAGCATGTATCTCTTAGTCTAATGTTGAAGAAGAGTATGTTGTTGCTGCTGCAAATTTCTCTAATATTGCTTGGATCAGACAGGTGTTGGAAGGAATGAATGAGGTAATCACTGAGCTAGTGATTATATATTGTGATAACACCAGTGCTATAAACATTTCAAAGAATCCTGTGATGCATTCTAAAACAAAGCACATATCTATATTTATCACTACTTGAGGGAACAAGTTCAAGAGAAGCAAGTGAAACTAGAATTTATAACATCTAAGGAACAACTTTCTGATATCTTTACTAAACCATTACGGAAGGATACATTTGAATATTTGAGGACTAGACTTTGGGTCCATCCCCTATCTATTGGTCACTAAGGTGATCAGAAGGTTGCATCAACCTAATCTTATCAAAAGATCATTCATGTTGATGCACATAGCTCACACTTTGCATTTTGTCTAAGGTTGTGAAGGATTGAAGAAGCTGGAACACAAATCTATACACTGAATGTACTTGACTAACTGATATGCACTGAACAATAGAAAACTACTTGGCTATTTAGAGATATTTTTATGTTTTCTTTGGCATTGTTGTCAAAGGGAGAGGAATTGCATATGAAATTCAAAGAGAAGATAAGAAAAATATTATTGTCAAAAGGGAGAAAAATCAGTATGGAGAAAGATCAAAGAAAGGGAGAGTTTGAATATTTGTTGTTGAGAACAAGAATCTGAGAACTATAAAGATCAAATCCACATGAGAGCCTACATACAATGTTGTTATGTTTTGTAGTGATTAAACATATTAAATTTCAAGCTAGGGAGAGCTTACCAAGCTAGAACATTCATTTACATAGTTGTAGAATACATGTTTGGTATGTGTATGGTATATTTTCATATTCTTTCAATGCCAAAGGGAGATATTGATGAACTATAACTAATTGAATATGTGAGATGAATTGAAGAGCTCTGATTAAAGATCACTGAGTACTAAAATGATATGTAAGATGATTAAATCAGTCAATATATTGTCATTGATGTCAACTAGTCTTGAAAATTCTTATCATGTTAAGTTACAAACATCTAAACATTTGTCGAAGAAGAAAAGATGAAGAACAAAGATATCTACATGAGGAAAAGATGGATATGATAGAGAAGGAAAAGGTAAACATTGGGTAACTTATTTGATGAGGCTATGACTGTATATTGTTGACTTGATTATGTTGCATTAATCTATCTTGATGAAGATATTCAAATTGGACAAGTCAATGTGCTTGGTAATTAAAGTTTTCTGTATACACCGAGCCAGTGCAGTGTATACCGAGTGACAGTATTAATTGAGCTAGTCTAACTAGTTATCACCGATGCATTTATATATCAACCAAGTATGGATAAAAACATTAAATGCTAAGATCAGCCAACAGAATATGATGAGCTGATATTGTTATGATTTTGAGGATAAGGATAAAGTTTTTTTTGAGATCCACAACTGATAAAATTTGAAGATGATCTAAAGGATGAGATTGAAATGTGTTATGAACACATCTACCAAGGAAGGTTTAAGTGGAAAAATGGATGAATGAGATTAAGTGGAAAAATCTAATGGTTGAAAATAAAATGTTTTACTTGTCTATTTAAGAGACATGAGTTTCATTGTTGAAACTATGCCGAAAGAAGGGAACTACAAAGAATTCAAATGAAGATAAGTTTCATGCATGCCTGATCAAACTAGTTATTGAAGAATCGAGCTATAGAGTTTTACCGAGCATCAGAGAACACCTTAGTGAGTGAAAGTAAGTTGAGATATTGAAGGAAGTGATTTTTTTAATGATCAAAGGATTATTTCTAAGGGCTCATCATAGATCTGAATATCTAAAATTGGGTTGTAATTGAATCAGATCATTAATGTATCAGTTTAACCATTGATTTAGAAAATCTCTTAATTGAGTGGACTTGACATTCTTATGTTCTACCCGATGACATTCTACTAAATGTAAAGTGTTATCTTGTTGACCCCATAGTGAATGCTGGTCAAAATTTAACGTTTAGTGTTAAATCCTCTAACAAGGTCACACCTAACAGTGTGTATTGTAACCTTTAATAGGGTTGACTCTTCACCGAGCTCACTTCACAAGAGTGAAATATTTTGGGTTATCAGTCCCGGGTGGTTTTTCCCTTAACAGGGTTTCCATGTTAAATCATTGTGTTATGTGTTTCTTGTTATGATTTTTTTTCTATTATAATTTACATATTGCATAATTGATTTAGTCAATAATCAAATTTGGATATTTACTGGTAATCAGTAAAAGCACAAAGATAGATTAAGTTTATATGTTACTGAGCTGCATATTTTGGTTAAATTGTTTTGTGGAGTACATCTTTGTATTTGGGACTGGGAATAACTGATTCACTCCTTTCATTTATTCTAACAAACAACTTTCCTAGAAATCTTTCAAATGGCCTTAATTAGGTCTGCAACCTAACCTTAGGGTCTAAACATGTGGGAAAGGTTTATATAAGACAAAATAAACCCTAATTGAGGGGTTAGAGGTCAGATTGTACAAACTGACTTGGTAGAGACACTAGTTTTTAGACTCAGAGATATTGTTTAACCATCATCCAAATCTAAATGGATTGAATGGATTACTGTTATGTATTGATAATGTAGTGTGTTGGTTAGAGAAACCTTGTGTGGACTTGTTTTGAGAAGTTTGTACATTACTTTATCTTTTTGTAAATTCTTTTGTTTTCTCAACTTTGTTGTCCTAAACAGAGACCATCATGTAAATATGGATCCTTATTGAGTTCAAGTGGTGGAAACCCTATGGCCACTTGGAATCAAGAAGGGCATTTTATATATAGTATAAATTGTTAATATTATTTAGAACAATAGAGAGGGGGGGTGAATCAGTTGTTCTCAGGTCCAGATGTACCAATTGAACTTTAAAACACTACAAAAATCTCAGATCTAATCACCAACACAACTCGGTCTCTAAAGTATATATATATACCAGAAACATATAACATGTAGTCCACTATCCAAGAGTAATTAACTTGTAGAATATAGAAACATTCACATCAAAACATTCACACAAGTATAACACCAGGATTTATAGTGGAAACCTAATTTGGGAAAACCACTTTGTAACATGTTACTAATATATTCACTCTTTTGAAGTGATCTCTTTGAAAATCCAACCTTGTTAAAGGTATACAAACACACTGCTTGGTGTGAACCTATTAAAGGATTTAAACACTCTATCAAAAGTGACATGGTTAAAGGATTTAAGTACATTCCATTAGAATTCCACCTTGATTAAATAATTTAATCAATGATTATTAGGTCAACCTTAATTAAAGGATTTAGATTGATATAATGATTAGAAAGTAGAAGTAGTTTATGATCTAAAAAACATACAACTCACTTTGAAAATAATACATCCAATTTGCACATATATGTTGATTTATTAACTGAGTTCCATTTCCATCTCCATCACTGATCTTCTCAGAATTCACTTCAAGAAATCACAACTCTAATAAAATCCTTCACCTTCATCCTTCTTCTTATACTTATCAATCAATAACATCAACAACACTAGCATACTCTATAACCTCACACTTAGGTTTTCCTTTATATCTCCTCAATAGGTAGATCTTCCTTTTTTCACTTAATCTCCTCTATAGATCTTAGGTTTAGGTCAGATTCATCGAATCCTTCTAGTATTTAAGTTCTTCATCCTTCTAGAAACATCTTCAATTTCCTCATTGAATCCATAATAAAATGATTTACCATACATTAAATTCTCTATACAATCAATTAATAAAGTCAACATGATTTACATAACCCAAGAATTCAACTATGTCGGCTGGGGATCTAAATTCTTCCTCAAAATGTAAATTACTGACACTCGGTCAATACTATGTTCATCTCCTCGGTCATCCCTTCAAACTATCTTCTTCGGCTAACACTATCGCTCGACAATTTATGTCACTCAGCATAAATTGATGTTCATTAACACTAAATTTACTTAGCATATATTGGCACTCGGTCGACACTAACATCACTTGGCTTAAACTAGATTTCTTCACTTTTGCTCAGTTAAGCCTACTTCTTCAATCTTTCTTCTCACTTAGATAAACAATAAATTATCTTATCAATGTGCCAAATAATCAAGTACCCATTGAAGTATAAAATAAATCAATCTTTCCTTAGGTCCTCTTGTTATCTCCCTTTCCTTAATCCTTTTTATCAATAAATAAATATGGTACTTTCTTAGATAGAAACTATCTTACTAGTTAAGGTTTGACATCGATGATAATACAATAATTAGTTAAATTGTAGTTTCCAACATAAATATGGTTTTTGGGTTCATTTTATGCAGGGGATCTATTTTTACAAGAAGACCCTAGGCGAGTATAGTGGTATCCAGCTAGGATTTTTCAGTGTTGCAAAGAATTAAATGGAAAAATGGATTGGTTTGTGCCAATATCAAGTTGTAAGGTGTAGAGGATTGAGCCAAGTATATGTGGCAAGGAGTAGGATTAGATTGGAGTCCAATTTGGTTCCCTTTGAAGATTTTTGTTACTAACTAGTTCAGAGACCATAAAAACCCTTAAAAATAGGGGTTTCTTGTAAGAACAGTGTGCAGACACTTAGGGAGGCTAAAACCTATAAAATCTTGAAACCTAGGTAGACATATGAAATAATCACAAATTATTTGGATGGCTCATTAAGGTAAGTTGGAAGCTATTCCAAGTTTTGTCAATTTAGGAGGCCTAAAACATAGGGAATCAAGAACCTGATTGTAAAGCTCTTGAAGGATCATGGAAAAGGATCCAAAATCTTGTTAGGTAATGATGGAGAAAAAGGTTGGATACCTAGGACCATGCCAAGAAAGTATTGAAACATATTTTCTTTTGATAGGCCCCTTGTGTGCAGTGAGAATAAAGAAGGAGAGGAGAACGTTTGAAGTTGATGGTGAGATTCAGTGGAGTTGAGGCTTGAAGAAAGAATCCTCTAATTACAGTAAAGATATATTCCCTAGGAAGGCTAATAAAAATCCTTAGAAATACAAAGGAAGCTCTTGGAGTGGAATCTCCCCATCAAAGTGGTTTTAGATCCATTGAAAGGCTTGGGAATACATTGTGTATGTCAGAGATTAGTGAGTCAGTAGAAGACAACACCATGGTGACAAATACAGAGCTCACAAGGGATTTTTTAGAGCAACAAGAGAAGAATAGACTCCTAGAGGAAGCTATGGAGTAAATGAATAAAAAATTAGAATAAGTCGCAGAGACTACAATCAAAGTCAATGAATAGTTAGCAGAGGAAAAAGAAAAGGGAAAGGCGCTAAAGGAAGAAGATGTAGTATTAGAACTAGACCCTCCTTTACAAGAGGAACCTTTTCTCAAATCCCTTAAACAAATCCCTTAAAGCATTAAGTGGCAAGGCACTTGAAGGTGTCCCTATGATCATCGGTAGGATGGATGTATAATTAGTAATGGAATGGATTGAAGGAATGGAAAATAAATTCAAGTGTGATGGGGTTACAAAGGCCCAAAAAGTGAAGATAGCCAAATCTAGGTTGAGGGGACAAGCCCTAACTTAGTGGAAGTTTCTACAAGAAGAAGGAGAGATAAAAGGGTAGAAGCTAATAGCCAATTGGAAGGCTATGGTGGCCAAGGTAAAGGAAAATTACCTACTAGAGGACTATGAGATTCAACTACACCAAAGGAGATAGAATCTGAGACAAAGAGACATGGATGTGGCCACCTATACTAAGGAATTTTAGAAGTTATGTCTTACATCTAGAGTGCAAGAGATAGAAATCATCAAGGTAGCTAGGTATCTCAATGGCCTTAATTGGAATATTCAAGAAGAACTAAGTCTCTTTACCTTAACTACTATGCATGGGTTTTTTCAAATGGCCCTTAAAGTGGAGGAAAAGCTCAAAAAGAAGCAAGATTTGAGCTCTAGGGGTAGAGGAAGAGGTAGAGACTCTAGAGGAGGACATAAAGGGAGTTCTAGTGGAAGAATAAATGAGTATAGAATTCAAGGAGACTCTAAGTTGATTGAGAAGACAAGTGAGCCAATTAATAGGGGTAGCTATGGAAGAGGTATAAGTTCTAATAGTGGTGGAAGAGGTAGATATGGTAGTTTTAGCAGAAATTCACACTTTTCCACCATGAAATGTTACAACTGTGGATAGTTGGGTCATCTTGCCTATCGGTGTCTAGATAGGCCACCATCATCACAAGGAGAGAAGAAGATAGCATATGTGAAAGAAGAAGATAGTGCCAAACACCCTAAGATAATTCTTGATTCAGAAAAAGGAGATAACTTGATGCTTAGAAGGATCTTGATCAAGGAACCTAGCAGAGAAGAACACAAGAAAATGAGAGCACTTTTTAGAATTAAGTGTAAGATTCTTGGCAAGGTATGTAGGGTCATAATAGACTCAGGGTAAATAGATAATGTGATATCAGAGGAGGTAGTGCAAAAGATAAAACTAAAAAAAATACCCCATTCTTATCCCTACAAAGTGATCTAGCTCAATAAAGGGAAAAACATATTGGTTAATGAACAAGTGTGGGTTGAATTCACCATAGGGAAGTATCAAGATAAGATACTTCGTGATGTACTACCAATGGATGTTTTCCATCTATTTCTTGGAAGACCATGGCAGTATGAAAAAGAAGCGTTCCACCATGGTAAGGAGAATAAGTATTCATTCAAGAAGGAAGGGGTCACTTATAAGATATAGTCCATCATAGAGGAAGAGACATTGAAGACCATGGACTCCAACACATTCCTCATGAGTGGAAAATAATTCCTACATGAAATGAAGCAAGAAGAAGGAATTAGTTATGAAATCTTGGTAAAACCAAAGGAGGAAGAAACATCTAAGAAAGAACCTATGCCTACAGAAGTCAGTCGACTCTTAGATTAGTTTAAAGACATTATTTGTGATGGGACACCAGCCACCTTACCTCCACAAAGATCTATCATCCATAAAATTGATTTTGTGCCAGGGGTATCTTTGCCTAACAAGGCTAATTACAAAATGACAATGGAGAAAAACAAGGAGATTGCAAGGCAATTTCAAGAGTTATTGGATCAAAGCTTGATCAAGAAAAGTATCATCCCATGTGCTATGCCAGTTGTCTTAGAACCCAAGAAAGGAGGCACATGGAGGATGTGCATTGACTCCAAGGCCATAAATAGGATAACCATTAGGTATAGGATCCCTATCCCTAGGATAGAAGACCTAATGGATTATCTAGGGGGTTCCAAATGCTATTATAAGATTGAACTTAAGAGTGGGTAGTATCAAATCAGAATGAAAGAGGGGGATGAGTGGAAATTTACCTTCAAAAGAATAGAGGGTCTCTATGAGTGGCTAGTAATGCCATTTGGCCTCACAAATGCACCTAGCACCTTCATGGGGGTTATGAATGAGGTCTTAAAAGACTACATAGGTGTGTTTGTAGTAGTGTACCTACATGACATCTTAGTCTTTAGCAAGACAAAAGAAGAGCATATGAAGCACCTAGAGATTATGCTAAGGAGACTACAAGAAGAGAAGCTAACTATTAACCATGAGAAGAGTGAGTTCATGAAATAAGGACTTGTATATTTAGGCTTTGTAGTTTCACAAGGTGATCTCAAAATGGACAAAATAAAAGTAGAGGCAATCCTAAGTTGGCATACTCCTAGGACCGGGACTGAAGTGAGAAGTTTCCATGGGTTAGCATAGTTTTATGGGAAATTTGTGAGGAGATTTAGTGAGATAGGTGCACCCATATTAGACACTATAAAAGGTGGAGTTGATCAAAACCAATTTTATATGGACCAAGGAATCCAATGAAACATTTGAGAGGTTGAAGAAGGAGATAGCTACCCAACCCTTTCTTGTGCTTCCTAGTTTTTATAGATTATTTTTTGTGGAGTGTGATGCCAACAATATAGCTATGGGAGAAGTTCTAAGCCAAGAAGGTAAAATAGTAGCCTTCTTTAGTGAGAGATTAAATGAAGAAAAGTCAAGATATTCATCCTATGATTGAGAACTTTATGCATTGGTCCAAGCCCTTAAGAAGTGGAGGCACTATCTATTGCCAAGGGAATTTGTTGTATATAGAGACAACCAAAATATTAGCTATATCAACAAACAACAAAATCTTAGTTTGAGACACATAAAATGGATGGAATTTCCATAGTGATATACATTCACAATCAAGCATAAGAAGGGGATGAACAACAAAGTAGTAGATGCACTTAGTAGGAGATTACTCACAGTTCAAGAAATCCAATTACAAAGCATATGAGTTGAAGGATTCAAGGACTTGTATGCAGGGGATACAAATTTGTTATAAGTTTACAAGGTATGCACTAATTTTGACAATCATTTTCATAGTAAGTTTTCTGAATATACCTTCCAGAATGGTTTGTTATTTAAAGGAAATAAATTATGTTTTCCAAGAGGATCCATGAGGGAAAACCTCATCCAAGAGAAACATAATAGAAGCCTAAGTGGCCACTTTGGGATAAATAAGACCCTAGACCTAGTGGAGAGGTTCTACTATTGGCCCAAAATGCAAAAGGATGTAAGGAAGTATGTCGAACAATGTAGGATATGTCAAAAGGCCAAAGGTACATCTTCAAATGTAGGACTCTATCACCCATTACCCACACCTAATAGACCTTGGGAGCACATAAGCATGGACTTTATAGTGGTCTTACCTAGAACAAAGACTGGTTTGGATAGTGTGTATGTTGTAGTGGACATATTAAGCAAGATGAGCCACTTTATTCCTTGTAAAAAAACCCATGATGCCAGTCACATTGCTCATATTTTCTTTAGGCAAGTGGTAAGGATCCATGGCCTACCAATTAGCATTATTTCAGATAGGGATGTGAAGTTTATGGAGCATTTCTGGAAGAAACTATAGATGAGATTAGGAACCAACTTGGCACATAGCTCTGCATATCATCCTCAAATAGATGGCCAAATAGAGGTAATCAAAAAGGTTCTTGGAAATTTGTTAAGGTGTTTAACTAAAGATTATGGGCAAGGATGGGATCAAGTTATCCCTCAAGATGAATTTTCCTATAATGATAGTAAAAATAGAACCACATGAAAGAGTCCATTTGAAATTGTATATGGACTTCATCCAAGAGGAATTTGTGAGCTTAGGGAGTTGAAAAACCATGAAGAGATTAGTGGGCATGTAGATGACTTTGCTCAATCCATGAGAGAAGTCCATGAACAGGTGAAGAAGACTCTAATGGAAGCCAACCAAAGATTAGGGCTAGGGTAGATGAAAGAAGAAGACATTTGAAATTTTAAGTAGGAGATTTGGTGATGGTGTACCTTACCAAGGCCAAACTATAGAAGGGCATTCTGATAAATTTTAAGATGAAGAGAATTGGCCCATGTAAAGTGCCTGTAAAGTATGGGCTTAATGCCTATAAACTTGATCTACCCATAGATATGTCCATCTCTCCTATCTTCAATGTGAAAGACTTGATAATAAAAAGGACCAGAAGTAAAGGATCAGGATTACAATACATACATGGCCAAGGAAGTAGAAAAAACTAGTGTACTTGTCCAGATTAAACCTCAAGCTGAATGGATACTAGATTCTAGAGTGAAGAAGAAGACTTGACACAAGGTTTACATGGAGCATCTAGTCAAATGGGAGCACCATCCTCAATCATAGGCTAATTGGATAGTAGAGAGTGAATTCAAGAAGCATGACCTTAATTTAGATTTTATCACACCTCAGGTACCATGACTTTCTTGTTGTAGGGGGAGAATGGTGCAGGAGCACCTTAGGGTCCTAGTAAAGATCCTATGAAATTTTGGCTTGTACATTTTTCTAGCCAACAATAAATGAATAAGGACTAAAATAAAGTCCCAAAGTTGTGTGAGAGTCTTGTAAATAAGACTATCTAGTTGTTTAGGTTTCCTCCTAGGCTTGGTAGTCTTAAATCGGTGAACTTTCAACATGAACCTAGAAGGGTCAACAAGTCAAATGATGGACCAAGACTCTAAAATGAGTAAAAAGTTAATAAATGATATCCAAGTGTGATTTTGGAACCCTTAGGTTGATTAAGAATGGCTTTATACAAGCCAAGAGCAATGGAGTAGCTCAAATCAAAAAGATGTAAAAGTTGCTCATGACAACTTTCCTAAAATATTGCAAATGGCCTTAATTAGGTTTGAAACCAAACCTTGGGGTCTAAACACATGGTAAAGGTTTATATAAGACAAAATAAACCCTAATTGAGGGGTTAGAGGTCAGATTGTATGGACTGACTTGTTAGAGCCACTAGCTTTGAGACTTAGAGAGATTATTTAACCATCATCTAGATCTAAATGGATTGAATGGATTACTATTATGCATTGATAATGTAGTGTGTTTGTTATAGAAACCTTGTGTGTACTTTTTTGATAAGTTTGTACATTTCTTTAGCTTTTTTTAAATTCTTTTGTTTTCTCTGGCTCGCTATCCTAAATAGAGACTATCATGTAAATATGGCTCCTTCTTGAGTTCCATAGGTGGAAACCTTATGGTTACTTGGAATAAAGAAGAGAACTATGTATATAGTGTAAATATAGTTTGTGGGTTCATTTTATGTAGGGAAGCTATTTTTACAAGCAAGGCCTAGGCGAGTACAGTGGTATCCGGCTAGGAGTTTGCAGTCTTACAGAGAATTAAAGAATAGAAAAATGAATTGGTTTTTGCCAATCTTGAGTTTGAAGGTTTAGAGGATTGAGTCAAGGATATGTGGTAGGGAGGAGGAGTGAATTGGAGTCCAAATTGGTTCGCTTTGAAGATTTTTTTTACTGACTAGTTCAGAGACCTTAAAAACCCTTAAAAATAGGGGCTTCTTGTAAGCATAGTGTATGGACACTTGGGGAGGATAAAACCTATAAAATCTTGAAGCCTAGGTAGACCTATGAAAGAATACCAAATCATTTGGGTGCCTCATTAAGGGAAGTTGGAAGCCATTCCAAGTTTTGTCAATTCAGGAGGCCTAATTGGGCAAAAAGGCCACAAGGCCTAAAACATAGGGAATTAAGAACCCAATTGCAAAGCTCTTGAAGGATCATGGAAAAGGATCCAAAAGATTGTTAGGGAATGATGGAGAATAAGGTTGGAGACCTAAGACCATGCCAAGAAAGGATTGAAACATAGTTTCTTTGGATAGGCCCCTTGTGTGCAGTGAGAATAAAGAAGAGGATAATGTTTGAAGTTGTTGGTGAGATTCAGTGGAGGTGGGATTGAAGAAAGAATCCTCTGATTAGGGTAAACATAGATTTCCCTATGAAGGCTAAGAAAAATCCTTAGAAAGAGAAAGGAAGCTCTTGGAGTGGAATCTCCCAATCATCTTCTTTAGGGTTAGTAATGTTGGTACTACACACAAGCTCATACTTTCTCACACTAGACCTTTCCTTACAAGTTATGTCACTTATTTATTTAGTTCATCATGTTGTGTCAAGATCATCCTATAAGATGTTTTATTGGGAAGAATTTCTCCTCAAATAAGATCAATATGATGTTGGATATCTCTCTTTGGTAGAAGACCATCATGTAATTCCTCTAGAATAAAATCATAGAATTATTCCAAAATTGTAGTTGCTTCCTGTGGTATTGAAAAGTCTTCCTCTTCTCCTTTCCTCACTACCAATGCATAAAAAACCTTGTAACTTTTAGTTATTTGACTATCTTAAAGAATCTACCTATAAAAGTTCAACACAAATGGACAAATGACTCAAAAGTTATGACTGTGAGAAGTCCCTACATCATAAAACTATTGAAAAAAGTAAAAAATATCCCTATGCCTCTAATATGCATTAAAAGAATAAAAAGGTAAAAACCCCTACTTGTAGACTAAAACTATGAAACTTCTTGAGAAAATAACCCAATCTTTAGGCATCAATTCAATCCTTATAAGTGAAATCATATATATATATATATATATATATATTGTTAGGATTAGGTAATACTAAGAGGGGGGTGAATCAGTATTACAATACTTTAATTTAATCTTCAACCAATTGCAAATAAACCAAATTAATGCTAAAATGAAAAGAACATAAATATAAAACACATAATTCATAACACTATGATTTTTTCTCAAGGAAACTCTGGCCAAGGGTAAACCCCGATGGGGATGGTACCCACAATGATGCAAGGGAATTCTTGGGTCCTCTGTGAATCCGCATGGTGGTGTGTTGTTTGGTTCTATGGTACTCAGTTGTAGCTTTAATCGACAGTCTCGATTATTGAAGGAAGCTCGATCGCTGAAGAAACTTAGTGGAACTTCTAGCACTTAGTGGAACTGGTGCTCGGTAATGACTGTGTTTCTCAGTGTTTCTTGGCTTGGTTATTTCTCTAGTGCTTGGTAGTTCTAGATTGCCGATTGGAGTTCTTGGTGGTTTGGTTGGCTGACTTGGTGCATTTATTGTTGGTAGCTATTGTTGCATTCTCCTATGTTGATCTAGAGGTAGACATGGAGAATTAAATAATTGTAAGTATATTTGAGAGCTAAATTGTATTGCATTTAATATTTGTTTGTAGGAGTTAATTGTTTCATCCAGTCGACTTGTGGCTGAATATTAGTATTTAAAGGGTGTTTGGGTAGTTGTTTAGGACATAGATGGGGAGATCAGAATTGGGAAGTTAGACTTGGATCCTATGAGATCTTGAAGGTCAGATTGATTTCTGATAGTTTGTAATAGAAGAGCTAGTGGTTGTGGCTTGGAGACAGGAGATTTCTTGGAGGCTTGCAAGCTCAAGTTCAGATCTTCCATAGGGTTTCCATCAGTTGTTGATTGTTTTAGAACTAGACTAGCTGATGTTGGATTAGATCTTGTTGATATTGCTGAACTGTTCTTGATTGTAAGTGGCCCTAACCTAGAAGGCCTTACAATTGGGCATGTTAATGAAAATCTAAGTTGAAGCATATCTTGTTGTGTTATTCCATTGTGTTGGTAATTGGTTGCATGGTTGGTTTGTCTGTAATTGGATCCACCATTACCTTGAACTATGTTAGGTAGTATTAGAGAGAAGGTTGTTCTTGAGTGAAGGTTGATCTTGTGAAGATTGTTCTTGAGTGAAGGTTGACCTAGAAAGGTTAGTCTTGCAAAGTTGATCTTGTTGGCAAAGAGATCGTATGATTTGAGTTGTAGATCTATGGCACTAAACTTGTGGAATCTTTCCCTTGTTGTTCATGCAAGGTGGTAGGTTGATTTGACTTACATACAACTTGGAGGTTATTACAAGGTGGTTAGAGTAGGGTTTGTTGCAAAGGGTTTTGTTTTATCTTTAAGGATACCTCCGAGAAGATTGGACCCTAGGGTGATTGCTAATCTTTGTGATACTATGGAATCTAGGATTACAAAGAAGGTGAAATCTAATTTTAGATCTAAGATGGAATTGATGAAGAATGACATGATCGCTGAGATTGTGAGAGCTGTGACTTGTGTACCTCAGAATGTTGGTACTAATGATGGCTATGAAGAAGATGCTTAAGACTTTGAAGCTACTAGATCTAGTGGTGATGACCGGAGAGATAGATCTAGTGAAGATAGAACTGGTTGGTTACATAGATCTGGAGCTTGGTTAAGTAATAGTTACCAAATGGAAGTTTCTGCTTTCTCTGGTACTTTGAAACCTGAGAACTTGATTGATTGGATTGGTGAACTTGAATATTTCTTTGAGCTAGAAGAAATTGAAGATCCTCTTTGAGTAATATTGGCATAGACTAAGTTGAAAGGACATGCTTCCCTTTGGCAGAAAGAATTACAAAGAGATAGAGAAGATGAAGTTGAAATGAAGATCAATTGGTGGAGGTTGATGGTGACTAAATTGAAAGCTAAGTTCATACCTACTGACTATGAGCTTGACTTGTTTAAGAAGTTATAGAATCTAAAGCAGAAATATTTGATTATTGAAGATTATACCAAGGAGTTCTACAAACTTACTATTAGGTCTGGACATAAAGAACTTGGTAAGGAAAAGGTAGCTCGATATGAGAATGGTTTGAGATTCAATATTCAGGATGAGTTTGGTATGCTGAAGATTGATTCTATTGAAGATGCTTATCAATATGCTATGAAGGTAGAAGATAAGTTGAAAAGGAAAAAACATAGTAATCCCTGAGGGAAGGAAAAGATTGATCACTCAGTGAAACTGACTATTGTAGAAGATGAACTGAAACTTGTGGAACCAAAGAAGAAGATAGGTAGAGTTATCTTTAAAGGTACTTGTTATAATTATGGTGAGGAAGGACACTGTTCTTTTGAGTGTACACAAAAAAATCTTGGTGACCGAAGGTCTACTATGGTGAATCAAAATGTTGAGAATGAACCTAAATCTAAGAACTTGCTGGTTCAGTGAACATTACTCGGTACAAAGGAGGAACCTTGTCAGAGGAGTAACTTGTTTAGAACTTGGTGCAAATCTAGAGGTAAAATTTGTGATGTTATTATTGACAATGGTAGTACTAATAACCTTGTTGTTGAGGACATGGTTTAGAAACTTGGTTTGAAGAGAATGAAGCATCCTTATCCTTATAGGATTGGTTGGTTGCAAGATGATCATGCTCTAGAAGTGAGAGAATAGTGCTTTGTTGATGTTCAAATTGGCCAGTATAAGGATCTTGTGTTATGTGATATTATGGAGATGAATAGTTATCATATATTGCTTGGTAGACCTTGGAAATATGATTACAAAGCTATGTATGATTGTGTGAAGAATGTGTTTACTATTGAGAAGGATGACAGGAAGTTTTCCCTGATGCCTTTGTTAGATACAACAATCAGTAGGAGAAGCCTAAGTATTGGTAGCTAAGTTGAGTTGGTGGATCCTGAAAGTATGGATGATCAATATGGAGAACAAACCTATGTGTTATCAAGAAAATACTTGAAAAGGAAGAGGAAGCTAAAGTAGAAGAGTATGCAAAGTGAAAAGTTGGAGGACTTGTATGTGAAGAACCAATTTGGGGTTTATGTGCTGATCCCAAAATATGTTCTTCTAGCCTATGTGAACATCTTTTTGAACCTGGGGTGTTTGATGCAGGGGCATTCTTGGGTCCTTGATGAATCTAAATGGTGGTGTGTTGTTTAGTTCTATGGTACTCAGTTGCAGCTTTAAATGTTGGTCTTGGTTATTGAAGGAAGCTCGATCACTGAAGGAAATCGGTGGAACTTCTGGTGCTCAGTGGAACTGGTGCTTGGTAATGCCTATGTTTCTTGGTGTTGTTTGGCTTGGTTAATTATTTCACTAGTGCTTGGTTACTTCTCTAGCACTCATTAGATCTAGTTTACCGACTAGAGTTCTTGGTGGTTTGGTTGGCTAACTTGGTGCATTTATTATTGGTAGCTGTTGTTGCATTCTCCTATGTAGATCTAGAGGCTGACATGGAGAGTTAAATAATTGTAAGGTTATTTGAGAGTGAACTTGTATTGTATTTAATATTTGTTTGTAGGAGTTAATTTTTTGATCCAACCGACTTGTGGCCAAAGATTAGTATTTAAAGGGTGTTCAGGTAGTTGCTTAAGACATGGATGGGGAGATCAGAATTGGGAAGTTAGACTTGGATCCAGCTAGATCTTGATGGTAAGATTGATTTCTAATATTTTGTAATAGAAGATCTAGTGGTTGTGGCTTGGAGACAAGGAGATTTCTTGGAGGCTTGCGAGCTCAAGTTTAGATCTACCTTAGGGTTTCCATCAGTTGTTGATTATTTCAAAATTGGACTAGCTGATGTTGGATTGGATCTTGTTGATCTTGCTGAACCATTCTTGATTGTAAGTGGCCCTAACCTAGAAGGCCTTATAGCTGGGCATGTTAATGAAAATCTGAGTTGAAGCATATCTTGTTATGTTATTCTATTGTGTTGGTAATTGGCTGCATGGTTGGTCTATCCTTAATTGGATCCACCATTACCTTGAACTATGACACACAACTATGTACTAAAATATAATATCCCTATTAGGAGATCTAGCCATGTTAGGAGTTGTGTATTACATAGTACATTTCCTTGTTAGAGGAATACAAAACCCTATTAGGGTTATACAAAAACCCTATTAAAGGTTGTGAGCTTACATCTCTTACAATCACAATACTATCACAAAATGGTCTTCAAAAGTGAACAAGACAAGCATCTTCTATGCTTAGATAGTTCCAGTTATAGCTTTGTCAAACACTGATCTTTCATTTTCTCTTTTCTCTCAAATTTGCATCCATCAGATCATCATCACAATCAAACTTATTTCTTCCAAAAAACACTCTATACTTATATTAATTCTACTATCCAATCAGCTCTCAAAATATGTTAGAAAACATAATAACTATTTATGAAAATGATAAACACCGAGTCAGTGATCTTATATTTCCCAAGTGTTGGCAATATACTAATCTAATCTAACTTAACACATTACCATTCCATCCGATCTTCCCTCAATCATCATGATTATTCATATATCATGTTTCATTGATTCTTTTTCTTCGCATACCTTCACAACACTGTATCTTCCTGATATCAACTTCAAAACATGTGCAACCTTAAATAAAGGTCATTGATATCCCAAAATGGTTTCCTTAAAATTTTCAAGCCATAATACATCACATATCATCTTCACTGATCAAAATAGTACTATAGTATACTGTTATTCTGATTATGTACTTATTCATTTTCATGACCAAGTCTCTAGTACCTAATCTTACTTCATGCAATCACTCCAAAAAAGTGTTTCCATAAATGGCAACCCTTAAGTGATGCCTTGTGCTCCCAAAAAATCACTTTCCAATAATATCTCCCTTTGGCATTAATGGAAACACTTAGCAAAAAATGACTAAGTGTTAGAACACTATCTACCTTCTACTTCTTTATATACATATTTTCCTCTTTTCATTTCTTTTCTCTTTTTCTCTTTTTTTTTCTATTAAATTCTTTTCACTTTTTCTCTTCTCTTCCTCTTTTCATTTTTCTATTCGCTTCCTCTCCCTTTGACATCAATGGCAAAGGTACTTACAAAATATCAAAATTCTAAGCACAAAAGACTTAGTGCTTACTCACCATATTTGGAATGTCTTGGGAAGTGGTTTCTAAGGTCTTCACTTCATCTTCCCATAACTTAATTAGAACTTCACTGATATGGATCTGTCCATTTAGTACATAAGATGTTGTCTTTGTTTCCTTCAACTTAGTGGGTATAATATTTGTCATTGATCCTTCTATTTTCTCCATCTCTATGAGATGATCTTCAAGAACTGAAAGCTTAGGAGTGATTAGACTCTTGAGCAATCCAAATATTTCCACTACTCTATTTCCACTACTCTCCCTTTATCCATATTCAACACACTTATCTTCTCCAAAAGCTTGGATGTCTATTTGTCCATTTCTACCATAGTTTGTGAAGAGGTTTCACAATTTTCCATCAAGCTTTATAGTGTAGCTTTGTCCTTGGTTGTGATATCTTCAATATTATTTACATGTCTAATAGGATTTATATAATAACTGTATACCTTTCTTCCTTGTGCTACATAGCTTCTAGATTTAAGTGTAGTTTCTTTTAGGATGTCCAAGTCCCATGAGATGGACTGACAAACTTCCTTCAACTTCTTTTCTAAGAACCTCTTTTTTGCCATATCATCTGTGGTCTTCAACAGTGACTCAAAATGATTTTCAAAGTTGTCCAATCCCATGCTCAAGTTCTCTGCATCATCCTTTACTTGAAAGAAAATAGGTGTAGGGAGTATTTTGTTCATTGTCTCCATTGCCCTAGTAATCACCCATACCCTTTTATCCCCTTTTTGTACTAAAATTTCCTTTTCTTTAGGAAATTCCATGAAGGATAACCTCATGAGTTCATCCTCATCCATGCTTTCCACATTTGTACTCATCGGTTTGGCCATACTTTCCAAAAATAAAGTATCAGAGGTGTCTAGTTCTTGTTTATGCTCAACTCTTACATCTAATTTTTTTGGTCTTGTTTCTTCTACCTGCCTTTCTTCTTGATGTATCTCCTTCTCTTGTTCTTTCTTTTCATTTTTTTCCTCTGCATGTTCTTCCTCTATCTATCCTTCCTCTTTAATTATCATTGCATTGTCTAAGTTGTCTTGAAATGGGTCATTCACATCAAGTGAGATGTCAAGGGTCACAAGAAAACTAGAGATAAAGAAGTCTATTTGCATGTCAACTTTTCTTGCTTTCTCACACACTTCAACTATCATTTGTCTCTTATCCCACTTAGAATGGGTTAGGGTTTCTTCTTATTTTATGACTTTTTTCTCAATTACTAGGAGGGCTCTAGTATTATCCAATCCAGTTATCTCATGAATCATTTGTCCACATATATTAACTGGTTGTTCTCCAATCCATATAAACTGGTCATGGATTCTACTTAGAATTATCTAGAACCATTCGGTTTCACTGACCTCAGTTAGAAGGGTTAACTTAATAATGGATTGAACTTCCAAATTCTTAAACTCTTCTACCATATTTACATCTGCTTCTATCATCACATCTAATTCACTATAGATATCAACATCTCCTATAATCTCATATTTACAATGTATGTAAGCCCTAATGTCCTCAACATGTAACACATCATAAGGGGTTTGCAAAAATGCTCCTTTTGGATCAACCTCACAATACTTAAACAGATGTTTCTTAAATGTGTACCTCGGTCTATCAAAAACATAAAAAATCATAGGTGTATCCATATCTTCTTGAAGAGTATAAATTCTAAATACCTTTGATATGTTGAATTCTAGAACTTCTACTTGAATCGATCACACAATATGGGTGCTAGGTAGCTGAAATGCTTCTTCACACTTCTCTCCTTGGTCATTGATTATCAAATGGTGAGGAAATGATATGCTTTAAGCTCTTTATCCATCATTGGTTGAGTAAGTACATTACTCATAGGTAGCTTAACTTCGCACACTGTCTAGTCAAACAAAATCTTGCGAGCACAAGATATGAATCTCCAAGTGCTACAATCAAAAACATAAACTCCATAGTGTTTGTACACACCATATCTAAGATCGCATGAGCTTATTTTGCATAATCAGGGACTTGATATATTCTGGTGTCTGCATCTAATGCTCTCTTAAGGCCATGTAGCCTTCTAGGTTGATGTCTCAATGAAATCATCCTACAAAGACATAGTAGCATCTATTGTCTCTCCCTGAACCAATGCCTTATTGAACTCTTTTATCTCCCATATCTTCTCATCTTCTCCATTTTCTGATTTCTTGAAATGATTCTCAAACTCATCCATGTACTCATTAAAACTTTTACCACTATCACCAACATTCTTCCTTATAACCACAAGAGGTGGTCCTCTTGGTCCTCTTCTATTGTCCTCTCCATTGTATCTACAAAACTTCTTTGTGTCCTAGGTTGTTTCATTTGAAATGTGTAGGTGGTCTTCTTCTATCTAGATTAACCTGCAACTTACAATACCTTGTAGTATGCTCAAATTTATTGCATTTGTAGCATGTGATCTTCATTGATGATTCTTCTCTAATGTAATCTTGTTTATATCTAGACTGATCAGGTTTCCTACATTCTACCTTTTTGTGTCCATAATCATAACAGTTATGAAAATAACCAAAACAAGGTTTGAAAGAACTGTTACCTCTGCAATCTCTTTTCATGTGTCCAAGTTTGTTGCATACCAAGCATCTACCTTTGAAAGGTCTGATTTGATCTCTAGGTCTCTCAAGAGTAGGTCTTTCTTTAGTCTTTTCTTCACATGTTTCTTCATTAGTCTTAGAACATTCTTCTTCATTTAATCCAACTCCAGTCATGTCTCCTTTAGGTTTTTTTCTTTTTCTTTGTTCATCAATCTTATCAATTCTCATGTCTAACTTCTCAATATGCAATTTGGATTGAGTGAGTTTACCTTTATGATCTGGTTGTACTTCTCTAATTCCTGACACTTATCCTTGTAGTGATCAAGTTTAGTCTTCATTTGTCCTATCTGCACATTTTCTTCCTTTAGTGACTCTTCAACTTTGTATCTTGCATCCTTTTCATGTTGAATCTCTTTAATCATCAAAAGATTGATTTTTTCTTTTTCCTGCTCCTGCTTCTTTACTTGATCTGATGTATCATTGTTTGAATCCTCTTTGATCTTATCCATAAGGTCTTATTTTTTACTTCTTGAAATTTCAAGTTGTTCCTTTAGTTTCTTGATGAAACCTTCTACTCTTCTCAATTTGAATTTTATTTCACCATTCTCAGCCTTTTCTTTGTCTAGGTCATCAAGTGTTTCTTCAAAGTTATCTTATAATTTTTTTGAATCCATTATGATCTCCCTTAAGTTGTTAGGCTTTCTCTCTAAGGGCTAATAGCTCTGATACCACTTGTTACAAGTAATGGTTGTCGTTACACCAAAAGATCAACTTGCTAATGCCTGATACAACCACTAGACTTATAGATGACATAGGAGGTGGTTAAGCCATGTCATGAATCCCAAGGGGAGCACTGACCATTTTTCCAATATATATATGACATAAAAAATGAAGAGACTTGAGACCTCATCTAGGCCTCACAAGTGAGTAATATGACATCCTCCCTCCTCATGCAAACACATCATGGAGAGGATCAAAATAAAAATTACATAAATAAAATCCATAACTTGATCATCCTTAATAAAATTAAAAAAATCATTGGTTATAACACAACTATATGTATGGGTATGAAGCGTTAACATAACACGTGATTATTAGATAATCATAAGCTATTGGAGAAAAATAAGTAATGATCCTAATAATATCAATGTTTTTTCTATATACATAAATCATCAAAAGGCATCATCTTCAAGTCCCAAATATTAAAGCATCATATCTACTCCATCACCCACATCAAATTCCTAAAAGAACCTAAACAAATAAATAAAGATGAAAACACATAGAAGAGTGTCACTAACCATAAACAATATAACTCATAGCATCAATATGTCTATAAGATATAAGTTATCAATATAATCATCAAGTATTGAAATCTAAAGTGATTATGAATAAGCTATTGGAATAGATTAGATAATTACCTCTATGTATACACCTAATGCAATGTCAAACTCATATTAGCAGAAAGGAAAACATGAAAAGATCTTACAACACCTAATAGACTTAACCCAATATCTTCTAAGTATAAGTTCAAGATTGTAATACTTTCTTAGTTGTGATAGCAATAGATATCTGTTACAAATAGGGTAACATATAAGTCCATACCAAATTACAATATATAAATTAAGGTGAATAAAACCAATCATATAATCACAAGCTCACTACTCAAGAATCTATATAGAATTATCGCATATGGATGAAAATGACAAACATGTAAGAATTAAAGATCCATGTAGGCATACCACCTTAGGTAAGAACCAATTAGCGACATGTGCATGCATGAAGACATACATCCAATGGGGTCTCTACTCAAATCCACACAAGGTGCTAGAATCTAGAGTGTTGAGCATGGAGTTTCATTGTATGTTATCATATGCACACAAAATATGGAATCGATTATCCTCTCATATAGATGAGAAAGAAAATCATGCGATTCTTATTGCTATTTAATGCCCCATCTTGGAATCCATGAGAAATTAACCTAACATGATACTATGTCGATGATTTTCTTTTAATCTTCAGCATTACATAAGAAGAAGCAAATACAACATAAGTTAAGACATAATGCGAAAGTGCATAACTTAGTTAATAATCCAAAAGGTTCCAAGATTTAGTGTTACATATAATGTTAAATAAACTACTAAGTACAACCATAAAGTAACTAACATACATATTATATCTAAATAAAAAGATACACCATCATATTAATGTAAGAAAAGATACAATTGATACAATATGGTATACATAATAAAACATATTCCATTACACATGTTGTGGAGGACATAATAATGAATCAAGTCAAAATTACAATTACATAACATCTTCTAAATGTATGTCTCAAATCAATACATAATGGAATTTAAGACATACATCTCAAGAAAATAATGAGCAAGTCCCAAACAATTTATATAGAAGATAGTAGTAGCAACTAGAATCTTCCAAGCACATGCTTACAAATTTTAGATCTCAATGGTATATAGAATCACTACCACTCAACCATGTAGAACATTGAGGTCCACCCCACCATGCTGAGGAGACAAACACTAGGACCACTCAAATAGATAACAAAAGAAAGAAAGGTAATTGCAAAGGTACAACGATACAAAGTTATACATGGCCATCAATTGGATATGATCAAGACATACTACTACCACAACACCACACACTACTAGAGGATATAGAAACTTATAGGAAACTAGGATAAATATAGGGAAGTGTTATCACATATGTCTACCCCTTGGGGTGATCCTACTAGACTTTGACCCCCAAGTGTGATCATATCTGGAGCTATAAATCCTTTCATGAAGACAAGAAAATCAATCATACCAGATCCTTACACCCCTAGGGAATACAAGCAACATATCCCCCTCTCATCCTTAGCCTATACTAGAACTCAAGGCATGGGAAAGGAACACTATTGTCTTGCTAATAATTAACCTAGTAATTTTATGAATTTATCACTTACTAAGTTACTTACAATGAGTTTCCTTGGTCAACCACTTGCGGGCCCTAATCTCCATTGTAAGCCACTTCCAGCCTATGCATCTAAATAACCTACCCCGGTCTCATAGATTGAATAATCATCACCCTCATACAATATTTTTTAAAATCTAAATTTGTAAGGCCCACCCCGTTTCCACCTTTTCCTTGACAGTTTGATGTCGAAGGATTAAGGGGTGTTGAAGTATCTAGATGATTGGTAAATCCCTAACAGAATTGTACCTCAAAATAGACCTATATATTGTACCTTCATATCAATACCTATCAGCTAAGTGTCGCAATGACAAAGGTGATATATTTGAGTTATTAATTGTGTAAGTGAATCTTGGATGCAGTATGTTACCCTGCAAATCATAGATCCAGCTAGACTATTAAGGTTCCATTGAGTACTTTTGTCAAAAGGATTAGATTCAAGTAGTCGAGATGTAAATGCCAAATTAGTATGTGTTAAGTCTTAAGTTTATCTTGGATTAAATTAATAATTTGATGTGATGATTCTAGTAACTCCTACGAGGAGGATGAGTAATGTTTTGATGATGTATTATATGGTTATACCATAGTGACAATTTGGTGATATTCTTAGAACCCTGAACAAGGATTTGTTAGATCTTAGACTAATAGGATAATTCTACATTTTGTTTTCCTAGATTAGGAAATTTAATCATACTTGTGATAAGAATTTTATAGGACCTGATTGTTATGGTTACCCCCTTACCGATGTTGAACTATCGATTTATCTTAAATATCATGCTAAGGAAAATTGAGAATCTTTGAGATTAGGAGTACTATGAAGTTATGCAATCAAATTATGTAGATTGAATTGAATTGAAATAATGAATGTATTCTATATGTTTGCAAGCTTGAATTTGGATTATGATCTATATGTGGGCATTGTACTTTATGTGACTTTGAGTACGCAGTAGAAATTATAACTTATGTGTATAAAATTATATGCAATTAAATTATGCACTATATGAAAGTGATTAGATGTATGCATTGAATCATGAATTATGAGAAAGCGATTGTAAGAATGCAATCGAATTCTATGTTGCAAATGAATATCATGTTAGACATCTTCGCTGCATTGATGTTATGAGTAATTGATGATTACCTTGTGATGATGTTAGATTATTGATGATCATGATTTCAATTGAATTACAAGATTAGTAGGCATTAGAGATGCAATTGAATTATGAAATTGAACTAAGCAATTGAATTTTGATTAAATTGAAGATGTTATATCTTATATGTTTATTCGTATTGGTTTTTCTTCCTTGAATTATTGATGTTGCATTGAGGAGTGTGCAGGTAAGAGAAGCATGGAATTAATCAGAGAACCAAGGTTAAACAAATGTGAATTGAGTAAGCCAAGGCTTAATCCAATATGGGATTAAAAGTCTCGTTGTAATGTGAACTCCTTGTAAATGTGGATCTTTGCAAGTGTGTTATTAGTTAATTTCTTGTTGTCATCCAGGACATGACCTTGGGTATGTAATGTGTAATCATTAGTGTCATTTGACACTTGTTATGTGCTTGTTTTAATTCATCCTTGTTCTAGTCACTTCTTGAGACCAATAAGGGGTTCTAAGGGTCATTTTTGGCATAATTTAAGCATCTAATGGATAGGGTTATGGGTTAGGAAGGTTTTGAGCATGTCTATAATTCCCTAGTGACCTAGGTAACCTATTTTATGACCCATTTACCCTTGACTTCGAAATTTGATAAGTCATGATCTTTACCCAACTTCACCCTTTCTTTCAATCATGCATTTATCATGGGGGGACAAGGAAAGACAACAAGGTCATAGAGTCAAGTTTGCATTAATGGATGGTGGGTGGGTAGAAATTTGGAGGCCTTTTTAGAGGCCCTTAGGAGATTTAGTGGGTGTTCACCCACTCTCTACATTTGGAGACATTAGGGTTTGGATTGAGGAAGGATAGTGGATAAGCTCTTCTCAAATTTCCATTTCCATCACACTTGTGGAGGTTGGTTACTCTTCTCATGGAAGCCTTTCTACTTGCTCTTTAGATTAACTTATATTTTTCTTTCTCATGCATATGAATCTTGGTTCTTGTTGTGACAATGTGTTGTAATGGAGGGATTTTGGGTTTTGATTTCATGGTTTATTCTTGTTTCTTCTTGCATGAATGAGGGAGTTCTTGTTTATGGGTGTGAGGCATTACTCACCCTTTGGGAAGGGAAGAAGTGGCCTATGGGTGGAGGGGTTAGTTGGGCTCTCCATGAGGTGAGAGTCTCTTCTCTTGGAGAAGAGGGATAAGTTCATGGTGTATGGGCACCATGGAAGCCATTGTATTCTTGTATTTTGTGGATATTGATAAGCAAAGTATGTGTATGGAGATATTGGATATGTAGCCTTGAAGAGGCATTTGGATATGCATGGATATGTAGCCTTGAAGAGGCATTTGGATATGTAGTCTTGAAGAGGCATTTGAATACTCATGGTGAGAAAATTTGTATGTAATGGCATTCTCCCCTTGGAAAAGCCCACCTCCACCCTCTCAATGAGCTTGTAAGACTCATTTGTGTAACCTTGGAAGGGAGTAATTTGTTGTATGTGAATTTGTGTAAATTTTTTGTGAGCATCTTGTTGATCTTGTTGCATACCCGTTTGGCCTTGGTTCTCCAAGCTCGGGGGTGGTCTCATAAGAGACCTAGGTTGGGTGGTGAGCACCCATGGTTCTCCATTTTTTTTTATTTGCAGATTTGTGGAAGCTCAAAGAGGAGCTGTCATGGAGGTTTTCATCTTTTGGATGGTTGAGAGAAGACATCCCTTTTATTCCATTGTGAATCACTCTTTGTATTTAGATTTCATTTGATGTAAAAGAGAATGTAATGCCTTTCATTTGGAGCTATTGTGAAGATGAAATGGATGAGAGACTGTTATTATCTTGATCTTTCATTGTGTGGAATTATTCATTGTAATGCTTTGTTGAAACTAGGATGTTGTAAACTTTATTGATGTATTTGTAAATGAGTTGAAATGGATTTCTTAATGTTTATGATGAATCCTTGCATACGTAATTAAAGATTTCTATCTCTTACTATAGTTGAAATTACTCTCCTTTTTGCAATGAGTTCTCAATATTGATAGAATAGATATTGTATCAATTTCAATAAGATTTCATATCTTGGTTGAAGTAGGAATATTGCAGATTCATATATGATGATTTAAATGTCATGACCATCGAAAATAATCTCCATTTGATTCATATCACTCTTTTAGTTCTATAAATTGTAATGGAACAACTATGAACAAATGATCATGTTAGTTTCTACGTGGAAATCTCATTCAGTTTTCAATCAAACTATATTAATCCTTGCTAATACACTATCAATTTTAAGTCCATA
>BSBK01003615.1:575000-872500 GCA_027943335.1 Chamaecyparis obtusa | reverse complement strand
AATTATATTTCTTACTTTATATACTAATTTCATTTCTCCTTCCTACACATTGAATAACTATTCCTTACAAATTACATCTTAACCTTCACATAATAAACATTTTATTTCATTGCAACAAAGAAGAGATAGAAAAGATCATTCAACATTACATTGTATATATTTCCAATTGATCTTTCAAATAATAACCCTCGAAATCAAGCCTAGAACTATCCCTCCCAATTACATTGCTTTTCTTTTCAATTACATCTTTCTGATAATAGACCTCATAATAATAGGTACATGAATTGCCCAAAGGCATTACAACATATCTTTATATCCTAATTTTCAGTAACAAAGATACAATATAAAGGTCTTCATATAATTGAACATATCCAAGTCACAAACCACGAACAAGACCTCGAAAGATTTTTGCCACCCAACCATGTGGAACTAATGAGGTTCCACCCCCCATGCTAGGAGATAAAAAAAAGATAATCACAAGGCCCTAAGCAATCTAAGGCTACACAAAACCCTAAATTGAAAGAAATAACATAACAATATATCACTTTACTAATCACAAGGGTTAGGTTCCTAGCATACCCTCTAGGTGAGTGTCATCACATATCCTAGATTTTGGGCTCCTTCATGGCAACCATGTAACCCCAGTCCCCCCTTTATGAATAGGGATCCATCCTAGTGGTTATCCATGGACCTGGTACTCCAAAAGGACTATGTGGCCATTAATATGTTTTCTTTCATTATCTTTTGTTTCCCCCCTTTCCCAAATTCTTTGTTAGGTTATCACTTTTTACTAACCCACCAATAGGATCATCTGGTAACCACTTTAGGGTTCCAACACCTATGGTGAGCCACTCACCTAGGGTACCTAGTCCCATACCCACACACACACAAGCCATGGAAACATCAAATACTTTCAAAAGATCCATCTCATAGGTCTAGGGAGCCCTCCGGTGCACTCAGGCCACCCGAACAAGTCTCGAACTTATATTATGGACTCTACCAAAACCCAAGTATGAACAAAAACTTAAAATCAAAACCATGTATATAAATTCATTAAACACAACCTAAAAACTCTCCACAAGCATTTAGACAACATTCCATAGCTTATTTCAAAAATCTAGGGAAATCTCATGTGTCTAAAATTTGGCTAAGTCTAAATTTTTATGAAATCTCAAAATTAGAAGTTGCATCTTAACTCCTATGAAGTTGAAACCTATCTCAATCATCCCGAAAGGTACCTAACTCCTTTATACAAGTATAACTTAAAGTATAAGAAATTAAAGTACCATTGTTATACTTGTATAAATCCTATTTTCCTCAGTTAACACTAATCTGCTTGGTTGATACAGTTTTGGTCGGTTGACACTAGTTTGGTTGGTTGACACTGGTTTGGTCAGTTTACACTAGTTTTCTCGGTTATCACTACTTTGGTCAGTTAACACTACTTTGGTCGGTTAATACTGCCTTGCTCAGTTAATACTAAACTGACTTGCTTAGTCAATACTATACCGACCTGGCTTGGTCAATACTAAACTGACCTAGGTTGATCAATACTAAACTGACCTAGCTCGGTCAATACTAAACCGACCTAGTTCAGTGAATACTAAACTGACAAGAACTACAGAATATGACTGTCAACTCTGACTTGCAGGTAAAACTGGGCATTATGGGGACCATGGTTTCCTAATCTGGGCACAACCCATTTGAGATCTCCCAGTTTCCCTTCAAAAATAGCTCATCAATCCATCCTATCTATCTAACAAATTTGGTCTAGATCTGGACAAAGAAAGGTGGTGCAAAAATAGATATGAAATTGTAGGGTTGAAATAGAAGTTCTAAAGCCTCGAAGAACTCATGGACATTCTGGATAAGAAGGGAGATACAAGGAGAATGCTAAGGACCCTACAACCTCTTACAAATGCAAAAATATTCATATACATACAACATGGAAAAATATTTAAACATAATCCTAAACTCCAAATCACTAATACAGGCACAACATACATATGTATAACATAACCATTCTAAAATTTACATAGACAATAAAACCTACAGAGAACACATTCATACACAAAGAGGAAGAATGGAGATTCTTCCCAATTTAGACCCTACCTTGGGTCCTGGGGAGAATCCTCCTCCCTTGACTGGAGAATCTCTATGAAACTGCAATCCTTGAGTAGATATCCTTCTGGAAATCTTCCTCTTGCAATCAATTCCAAGCAATCCTCACACAGAAGACTTCACCAATCGGAGACTCTCAAACTCACATAAAATTTCACCAAAAATTTCTGGAGAAATCAATTATAGACAACTTAAAAGAAAACAAATCTTCCAAAAGTTAACATCCTCCCGCACACAAAAATCTTCGATTATTTATCCTCCAACTATGTGGTTGGAGGAGTTGCTTTACGGGAAGCAACTTCTCCAACTTCCATAGTTGGTTGGAGGAACAATCAAATAATTTCCCGTAAAGACTTAATCAAGGTTTTTAATAAAATTAATTAAAATATCTTTTAAATGAAAGCATAACAAGAATAATAGACAAATACCTTTCAAGAAAAACACATAGCACAATAGGAAAACAATTAGCCTAACTTCTAGGAGGTTTAGAGTTCAACTCCCTCCTAGATAGCTAATTTTACTACAAAGGACATCTTCCTTTTATTATTATTATGTTTATTTTTTTTAGATTTAATACATTCGTTAAATATACTTTATTTCACTCACTTTATTTACTTATCATAAATAACATACCATTAACACAATTAATGAAAAAACAAACATATAATTATTATTATTTATATAAGCATGGATATATGCGTGTGCACCCACATATACACATACCTATATAAAATACAAATAGTTATAACATAATTATTTATAATACATATAAAATAGATTAGTTCTAACTCATAACATAAACTCAAACCAACATCAAATCAAGTTCCTAACATAAACTACATTCTACTTTCCCAACTAGGATGACTTCCTAAACAGAATTCTAAGTCCATGGGTAACCTCAAGAGTAACTTGGTTAAATCTCCACACATCAACAGTTCAAGGATTTTGAAGGCACACTCAGACCTATGTAGCCAGCTAGAGATGATGCTTGGTACCTGCAACCTATGTCACCAACTAATATGCATATACAAATATATAAATATAAATAGATAGTGGCAAACAAGGAGGGAGAGTGTGACATTGTGTGGATCTCCCGTAGGAGTAACTATGACTGCCCCTCCTCATCCTACACTCACATCAACTAGTGAACATCAAACCATAATAGGGTCAGTAGGGTTAGATCATAATAAAACATCATAACACAAATCAATGTAAAACATTTTACTGATAGTTCATTTCTAGCCATTCTTCATTAAATTATAACTCATTTAATATTTCCAAATAAACTGTAGTAACTAAATATATATGCTCAAATGTCTCATAAAATGCTAACTAAATAATAATCATAGTCCATCATAAAATCCAAAGTGTCAAAGCAATAGTCTTGTTAATCTAACATAGGAAGATGCTAGGGTGGTTATTACATCCTAAACACCCAAACCTCATGGGTAGAGGCCATTTAAGACCTAAAAGGCTTGAATACCAAGGTTGGAAAAGATTTCAATTTCTAGCATTAAGTTTTTTTTGCACTATGACAATCATTCGAGGACACAATCCTTTGTTTTTATACCACAATAGTGTTTAATGGATTAGGTTTTTCTTGTAAAGAGTGAATCGGTAAATATTTAGTTTTTTTTTTTTCCATTCTGTATCATTTTGTGTGCTTTTTATGTGTTTCATTATCTTAGATTAAATTATTTTATTTTAGCCATTCACTGGCCTATAAATAGTTCTATGTACAAACATGGCTCCCCCATGAAATATCACCATGTGTTCATCATGGTCAGTTTGGAAATTGACGTGGAACCTATGTATAGTGTATATAACCCTTTTGGAGATCTGGCAACAACCATGGCCATTTTTGTGACCTTTCCCTAGGCGAGCATAGTCATTTCTTGACTAGAGACAAGGAGGTAAATTTGTTGAATCGCTTGGAGGGGTGACCAAGGAAATGAACTTAAAGACTTTGGAGATGAAGATGATGACCAAGAAGAGCTTTGATAAAGATAAAAAGGCTTGAACAATCCTTTTTGTAAGCTAAACCTTAGTTTGTACAATGAGATCCTATAAGCCATTAAAACCCTTGTAAAACCCTCCTAGTTGAGTTAGGGCATTGTACGCATGCACATGACCCCAAGAACCATGAAATAATCTAAAGTTTATTTTGGAGGTCCTTCTCAATCTTTTTTCATAAAGTCCTAAAAACTTGGACTAAGAGACCTAATTGATGGCTCTAGGGATACAAGGCCTAATAAATGAGTTTGAAGAGATCGGTAAGGTGGAGTTGTGAAGACCTTGAAAAAATGTGTCAAGAAGTGAAAATAAGTTAATATTTTTTTACTTCCACACCCTTGAAAGACTCACCACTTTCTAAGGAGGTAAGGGAAGAAAAGAGAACATGAAGAGAGAAGGAACATTCAATCAGTGATAGATGACCTAGGAGTTGGAGAGTAGGTTGTTGAATTGGAGGACATTGAGAGAGTCCTTAGAAGACAAGGATATACCTTTTAGACCCCCTGATCAATCCATTGGGAGGTTAGAGAGTTAGGAGTCTTAGTGATCATGACATAAGTGGTTGAGCACCTAGTGTGATCCTATCAAATTGGTATCAGAGCCTAAAATAGTTTGGGATAGTGGATAGTATATGTTGCACTCAAATGAATCATTAGACTCTTTAAGAATGGTGACCAATAACAAATTAGATAAAAAGTGGAAGACCAAGAGGAGGAGAATAGAATCCTTAGGGAAAGGTTTTTAGAGATAGAGAGTAAACTTGGTGTGGTGGAAACAAAGATTGAATTGGTTAGAGAGAAAGATAAAGAGGTAGAAGAGAAGGGTAAAGAGGTGGTAGAGGAGGACAAGATCCTTGAGCTAGATGCTTTGTTGGAAGAAGAACCCTTCTTGAAGGCACTAAAATCAATGAGTGGAAAGTCTTTAGAAGGAATACCACTCTTTAGTTGAAATACAGAGGCTGAGTTGGTTATGGAATGGATTGAAGGTATGGAAAACCCCTTTGAATGTAAAAGCATAAGTGAAGCTCAAAGATTCAAGGTAGAAAAATCAAGGATGAGAGGGGCTTCCCTCACATGGTAAAAATTTTTGCAGGATGAAAGAAGGAAAGAACCCCATTACCAATTAGAAAGGAATGATGGAAAAGGTTAGGGAGACATACCTACTTGATGATTATGAGGTGCAATTCCATAAAATAAAAATAAAAAATTAGAGACAAAAGAACCTAGAAGTAAGTGTTTATACTAAGGAGTTCCATAAATTATGTCTTAGATCACATATGATGGAAGATGAGAGCCTAAAGGTGGATAGATACATAAATGGCCTAAGATGGAATATCCAAGAAGAAATAAGTCTATTAATCCCCAATATAGTTCACCAATGCTTCCAGTTGGCTCTCAAGGTGGAAGAGGAGCTCAAAAAGAGGCATGAATCAAGCAGCTAAGGTAGAGGAAGGGGTAGAGATGTTAGGGGTCATAGAGGTATCTATGGAGGAAGAACCTCAAAACTAGTAAATCAAAGTGATACCACACTCACTGAGCACCAAGGAGAAGTCTCTAGTAGTAGAGGAGGCTACAATAATAGAGGTAGAGGATCAAACAATAGTTATAGAGGAAGTTCAGGTGGCTAGGGGAGAGGATCCTATTTCTCTTCCATGAAATGTTATAATTGTCACCAATATGGACATCCAACCTATAGGTTCCCTGAGAAAGGTTCTACATCATAAGGTGGAGAGAAGAGAGTGAATTATATTGAAGAAGAGTCTTCAAGTAGCAAGCCTACAAAAGTGGCCTTGGATTTTGAAGTAGGAGATAAACTTATGATAAGGACATTGATTAAAGAACAAATGAAAGAGGATCCAAGTAAAAGGAGGTCCTTATTTAGAATAAAATGCAAGATATTAGGAAAATTGTGCAAGATCATCATAGATTCTAGGTTCACAGACATTATAGTCTCTAATGAAGCAGTCAAAAAGTTGAATCTTTAAAGAATCTCATACACTAATCCCTATAGAGTCACATGGTTGAATAAGGGTCAAAATGTTTTGGTAAATGAACAAGCTTGGGTAGACTTCACCATTGGAAGGTACAAGGATAGGGTGTTGTGTGATGTCTTACCCATGGATTCTTTACATCTCTTATTGGGAAGACCATGGAAATTTGATAGGTAGGCTATCCATGATGGAGCAAAGAACTCCTACTCATTCAAGAAAGATTGTGTCACTTTTAGAATCCAATCCATTCTAGAAGAGGGAGAAGTTAAACTAGATGGTCCTAATGTTCTCTTAGTAGGGTAAAAAGAGTTTCTAAACACCTTAGAAGAAGGTGAAGGAGTGGGCTAAGATTTTATGTTAAAGACCAAATAAGAGAAGGAAGTGAAGAAGCTTGAGGTTCCCAAAGAAGTTCAAGGGTTGTTGGAATAGTATAAAGAAATAATGAGTGATGGAAAGCCAACCACTACCTCCTAAAAGGTCCATAAGTGATCAAATAGACTTTATCCTAGGAGAATCCCTACCTAACAAAGATGCATAAAAATGACCCCTCAAAAAAATGAGGAAATTGCTAAACAAATCCAAGAACTACTTGACCAAGACCTTATAAGAAAAAGAATTAGTACTTGTGCAGTCCCTACTATCCTAGCACCAAAGAAAGGAGGAAATTGGATTTTATGTACTGACTTAAGTCCATTAATAGGATTAATATAAGGTATAGGTTCCCAATTCAAAGAATTGAAGACTTGATAGATTGATTAGGAGGGGACAAATGATTTTCAAAGATTGACCTTAAAAGTGGATACCACCAAATAAGGATTAAGGAGGGAGATGAGTGGAAAAAATATTTCAAGACCACATGAGGCCTATATGAATGGTTAGTTATGCCCTTTGGGTTGTCCAATGATCCTAACACCTTCATGAGATTAATGAATGAAGTGTTGAAAGAATTCATAGGAAAATGGGTTGTGGTGTACTTAGATGATATCCTCATCTTCAACTAGTCCAAGGAAGATCACTTGGTGCATTTACAAGTTGTGTTACAAAGGATGCATGAAGAGAAACCCACCATCAATCTAGACAAGTGTGAGTTCATGAAACAATAATTGGTGTACCTAGGCTTTGAAATCTCACAAGGTAACCTAAAAATGGACACTAGAAAGGTAGAAGCAATCATGAATTGGCCTACACCCAAATTGGCTACAGAAGTGAGGAGATTCCATGGATTGGCATAGTTTTATAGGAAGTTTATTAGACAATTCAGTGAGATTTGTGCATCTATCCTAAATACTATCAAGGGAGGCATGAAAGCCAAATTTCACTGGAATGAAAAAGATAACAAAGGTTTTGAAACCTTGAAGAGGATTATAGAAACCCAACCAATAATGGTATTACATAGCTTTGAAAACTTATTTACTATTGAATGTGATGCTACTAATATTTCCATAGGAGAAGTCCTAAGCCAAGAGAATAAACCAGTAGCCTTTCATAGTGAAAAGTTGAGTGAAGCCACAAAGAAGTAATCCTCTTATGATTTGGATTTATATGCATTGGTTCAATACCTAAGGAAGTGGAGGCATTACCTCCTTCTTAAATAATTTTTGGTGTACACTGATAACCAAGCTTTAAGCTTTCTCAATTCATAAGACAAGCTAAACCAAAAATACATAAAGTCGGTAGAATACATTCAGTCCTATACATTTAAAATAAAGAACATGAAAGGGAAACAAAAAAAGGTAGAAGATTCCTTAATCTGAACACTCTTGATAGTCCAAGAAATCTAATTGAGAAGCATTGGGCATAGACAAATTTAAGGACTTATACCCGAAGGATGAATATTTCTTAGTATCTTATAAGGTATGTAAGGAATTTCAAAACCATTTGTATAGTGAATATGTTGACTACATTATAAAAGGTCTTTTATTTAGGGGAGGGAGACTTTGTGTGCCTATAGGCTCCATGAGTGAGAACCTTATTCAAGAGAAACATAATAGGTCTTTGAGTGGACACTTTGGAGTTCATAAGACCTTGGAATTGGTCCAAAGGTTTTATTTTTAGTAAAGAATGAATCAAGACATAAAAAGGTATGTGGAGACTTGTATAATCTACGAAAAAGAAAAAGGTACTTCATCCAATGTAGGGTTGTATTAACCCCTTCCAATCCCCAATATACCTTGGGAATTTCTTAGTATGGACTTTTTTGTAGGGTTTCCCAAGACTAAATAGGTATTTGATATCATATATGTGATTGTAGATAGTTTTAGCAAGATGGCCCACTTTGTGCCATGCAAGACCACTCATGATGCTTGTCACATAGCTAATTTGTTCTTTAGAGAAATAGTGTGGATCCATTGGTTTCCATTGATTATAGTATCTAACAGGGACTCCAAATTTATGAGTCATTTTTGGAAACCTTTGTGGCACAAGCTTGGAACCAACCTATTAGTCCATTTTCCTGTCATAGCTAAAATCCAATGAAAATGATCTATCCTTGTAAAACTTTGTGAAATTTCTATGTCCTATTGCAACTTGTTTTTAACCTATGAAGCAAATGTATAAGGTTTCATGGCTTGCACCATTGGTCTAGAATTGTTCATGGTGTGTACCAGCTCCAGTTCAGATTGCATGTCCTCAAGTGAAAATATAAGTGAGATTTTAAAGCTTCAAGGTCTGAGAAATAAGCCTTTTTTCATGTCCTAGGATTTCCATAAATTTGTCTAAGTAAAAAAACCCTTGGGTATTTCTATTTCCTCATTACCTTTTTTGGACCACTTAAAACTCATTTCTGTACATGTCTTATTTCCTTGGCAGGCTACTTTATTTTATTTAGTGATCCCATGACTAAGCGTTGGTCAGATCTCCTATTTTCTAGGCAGTTAACATTTTTGTCTGGTGACCCAATGAATACAGTTAGTCACTTGATCTCTTGTTTTTTTTGGCTAAGTCCTTAACATCTAGCGACCTAGCAGGCGGTTATATTTCCCTTCAGTCACATGCTCTCCAAATATCTGATCAAGGCAGGAAGGTTTTGAAAATTAAATGTGAGTTATCGATGTAGGTCAGATCAACAGTTGGCATTGAGTCTCCAGATGTAACCCAGGGTGAGGAAGATTTTTAGCGACTTGGAGAATGATCAGTCTCATGTTCTCAGGACTTAACTCAAATTATGAAAATGATTCAGAGACTTGGTGAATAACTTAGTCAAGTGATCTCTAGATAGCATGGATAGGTCAAAGGTTTTATGTTCAAAGGTTAAGTTTTCCATCAAGCGATGTGGTGACTGAGGCATTCGCATATTCTCATGATTAAACCTAAGGTTACATTTTTATCCAGCAATCATGAAAAATGCTTAGTCATCTGTTCTCTGAATTTGATCACAGTTAAAGGCAGGTCAAGATTTTTCTTTGTTCACTCAATCACCAGATTAGTGGGGTAAAGTATAAAGGTTCCCAAAATAATTATGAGTTGTTGATATGGATGAGATCGGGTGGCTATCTCTTAATCTCCTGATATAACCTTGAGTTTGAAAAAGATCATGAGATCTCATGAATGTCTTTTCCGCTTGATCTCCAAATTAACTCAGAGTTAAGCAAAGCATTGCAAGAATAAGAGAAGTCTTTTAGTCACGTATTCTCTAGATAAGTGATGAGTTAAGTTAAAAGGCTTTGAGACCGAATGAGGATCACATGATGAAAGGAGGATCAACAGTCAGTGCTTGATCTTGAAATATTACTAAGGTTAAGTAATTTATCCAGTGACTTGGCAAATAAAGGAATTCATGTCATCTCCTGATTAAGTCAAGGTTAAGATAAACTCTCAGTGACTTGGAGATTGCCTTAGTCACACGTTCTCTTGATTGAGTGTAGTTAAGACTTTCCGCAGGTAAATAAAAAGAAAGTGGGTCTGGCTACCAAATATAATTGATGTGTTTGTTTCTCATTGGCTAAGAGATAGATGATGTGGCTAGACATTTTAAGGTTCAGTTGACTGTTGCTAGATTAAAAGAGAGCCACCCAATGTTTTTGGAAAAGAATAAGATCAACGACCATATTTTAAACCTTATTGAGTAACCGTTGCTTTTCAAATTTTAAATCAACTAATTAAGGGTTTTTGCCAGGGTTTGAGTCGGTGAACCAATAGCAACAAGATTGAATCAATTTTATTTTCCAAGGATAGTTGTAGGGAAAAATTGATAACCAATAATATCAGTGAGCCACCCAGATTAGAGTTATTACCTAAAAACCCATATTAGTTAAAGTGCAAAGGATTGATACTTTGAGAAAAGTGGCTGAGGGTTTGGTTTGTTCAAACAAGAAAAGTTGATTGAGACATTTTAGAAGCACCTCGCAGAGTTAAGAGCTATTTGAGGAAACTGTTGCAAAGACTTGGTGCTCAATTTAACCTCCTTTTTGAAGACTGCAAATGAATGACAATATTGAGCACTTTATGTCATTTTTCCTATGTATGTAACTCTTGGAGTTTTCCTAACTGATCCAATAGCTTGTTTGCAATCCTTGTTCCTATAAAAGGATTTCCAGGATCTTTTAGAAGGACTAGAACTTGAGCATATTTTTGAGAAGTTTTTGAGTCAAGGATATAGTAGACTATATTAGGCCAAGTTTTTTCTATAGAATAGCAAGTATTACTATTTCAGTTGAAAATCCAAATAGTTTTCATTTTAAAGCATTTTGTGTATACATGAAGATGATATGGAAATTTGAATAATGTCAAGAGTTTATATCTCTCCTTTGTATTCTTTTCTTTGAATTATGAATTGTTAGATTCATTGCATGGATTATTTATGTGTATGTGTTAATGTTCTTCAAATTTGATCTAAGATCAAATTAAATAAGTTCCAGACATAGCATTAATTATTTGAAGTTTGCATAAGGATATAAATAAGTAGTGTGAATTCAAGAGTCCTTTTGATCAGAATCATCACAAGGTGATAGTATTTTCTAAGGATAAAAATCATCAAATTTTCATATATTTGTTTATGTATCTTATTTTGCAGTGAAGATGTCACCCAATGGATAAGGCACTGGCCAGCAGTGGAACTAGTTTATAAGGAATCATTTTCTTAATAAGGGTTACTGCACTCCTAACAAATTGATATAAATCTGTCAAAATCTTTGTAGTATTGTGACCCATATGTTTTGTCCCATCTAATGGTAATGGAGAATCAATGAGTGAGTGGTTATCACTTAGTATTTTCTTATGATCTATCTATTATTTTAAATCTAGTCTATGATTACTAAAGTGAGTTTTATTTTACTAGATTAGTGTAATACCCCAAAAATGGGCTATAGGTTCATTAACCTCTTACATCAACAAATCGATCAAAATCACCATCAAAGTCCTAACCTAAGGAACATCTGCACATCAATTTATCAAAAATCTAATTAATTATCTTAATTCTGCATCGGGGAATTATCCTCTAATATTCCTAATTTATCATAATTATCTTTAATTGAATATTGTTTGGCGATAAATGTCATTATTTATCATAAATTTGATTAATTGAATATTTTGAATATTTAATTAATTAAGTTTAATACTGCCACTTAATTATTTAATTAAATTTAATTCTATTTATTCCTAATTATATTATTTAATTTTGACAATAAATCAAAATCTCCTATGAATAATTGATTGAATTTTTATTTAATTGATTAAATCTAAGTTGTCAATATTTAATAATATAGTTTTTGAATAAAAGTTTGATTAAATAATTGATCAACCCATAAATCAATTGTTTTAAATTTAAAATCAGTTAAGTTGAAGATAAATCACTTATTTTTAAAATTAATTCATAATTATTATGCACATTCAAAGAGCAGTTAAACTTTAAATTAGAAAATCAATTCAAGTTGTTATCTTTTGAAAATCAACATCTATTTTGAGTTTAAAGCTGATCTAAACTTCTGATTTAAGTCAAAAAGTTGTTTTTGCATGATTTTGCATGATTTTATGAATTGATCTATTTCTAATTTCTTGTTAACTCAAAAATCAACCTGAGTTTATCAAGAGTGATTTATGGTTTTTCTCAATGAACCCTCAAGCCCTGGATTTCTATAAAATCAAGGCTTAGCTCTTCATAATTCATCTCTCATATCTCTCGAATTTGCATGAATACTCTAGTGAAATTGCATCTGAAGAACAAAAGTACTGGCCATAGGTGATTTGTGAGATCATTCATAGTTTTTCATTCATAGCATTAATTTTATAGCATAGCATTCATTGTTAGATTAATTTGCATATCAAATTCATTCATTCTAGATTAGATTCATATCGAGTTTTTCATCCTATTGCATAGAAAATACAAAAATACATATTAATTTGCATACAGTTATCATTCATCTTTTAGCATTAAATCCTTCATTTAGGTGTTGTATTATCACTGATCTCGATTCCAATCTGAGAACATCATACTCGCATCTACTAGAAGGTAGTAAATCACCTGGTTAGCTCAGTTATAATTACTTGCAGATTTTGATTTTGCTAACCTTTAATGTTTTACTGAAGTGTTGTGTCTACAGCTAGGTACAATTTTCACACACACATTTCTGGCACCCATTGTGGGGCCTTGAAATGGGTTTCCATTTCATTTCTATCAATTTCTATCAATTTTCTATCATTTTCTGGCTAAAATTGTGATTTTATTCTTTGTCCATACATTTTTCGTATGAGTTTTGTCAGAAAGTTATATCATAACTTCTTGACTATCGTACAATAGTTGAGTTTTTCAAGGCTCATGCCAGATTGTACACATTGTCATTTGGGAGCTACATTGTTGTGTGGGCATACACCCACTGTCGTACAAGTTTCCAGACTATCGTACGAGAGGTAACTGGTTGGCATATGAGTTTTTCCATCATAATTCAATTGTCATTTCAAATTTTTAGGCAGTTTTCTAGATTTGGTTTTTGGATTTGGACTAATAGCTAACCCTAACAATTGAGATATTTTGTTTATGATTGGTATTTGCTGATTGGAAAGCACAACAAAATTGCTAAAACATGTAAAAATCTACTAAGTGCATTGCGAGGAACTCAAGTATTCTATTCAATTTGATAACACTTCAATTTTGGATATTAAAGGAACATCTCTTGTGTCAAGCTTGAGTTCCTTTCCACCTTTCATAATTCACACTTCAGTTTGGGCTATAAATCGAACATAGATTTTCTTTCTACATATCTGTTATACCTAGTAAATAGGCTGTATGAACACTATTTGTAGATGATCTTTAGAGAGTGGGCTTCATTCTCTTGTCTTTTCATGTGAAGCTCTTCTTGATGAAGGATCCCCTTGTAGGTAGGGAGGTTACTATGATTTTCTAACGTTCTACTAGGTTTGGTCCTCAGCTTTTGATCGATACATTCTCTCTCTAGAGAGATCGATAGACATAGTTGTTGACATCACAAATCTTGGTGAGATAATTTTAGTCTTAGTGTATCAGATTAATCTGTTTACTGTGTTTGGGTAAAAGTGATAAGACTAGGAGATTATGCTCTACTTCCTTTTTGGATAGTATCAGAAACCCAAATCCTTGGATCTGGACCAAGTCTCCATGTGGTATCTTTATTGAGTCACCTTTAGAGAGGGTTAACCATAGTGGACATTCTCTTAATTGGGTCAACCACGTGGATGGAACCTCAAGTGGTAATAGCCATTTTAACTATGGTAGCAACAACCACTATATAAATGTCCTTGTGGAGGAAATTTTCATAGGTGTGGTCTCTTGTTGGGCTGTCAGATCTCCCTAACAACTCCTGATTGATTAAATTCTTAGACTGTGTCAAAACCCTGGTGCACCTAGATTGGAGTTCACCCTCTTGAGATCACAAAATTTGCAGAGTCAGACCATTACTAAAAACCCTAGCGAGGCCAAATTTTTCATTTTCTAGGACTATGTGTGTTATTGAAAAACTTTTGAGAACATACACAAGTAGCATTTCTAGGGATTATTAGCACAATAAGTCATTGTTTCTTTTTCATGCGCAAGGTTGCTTTTCCCCTTGTTCATTATTTTTATATGATTTCTTGCTTCCCTTGCTTTCTATTTTATGTGCTTGATATCTACTTGGTTACTTGAGATGAACTATCACATAGATCTTGAAACCTGGACAGAAAAATTTGCAAACAATCTGAAAATGAAAACCTAAAAATTGCAAAATCTAAAGAAAAATTCCTTTTTAGAGTCAAAAGTCATCCTCAATCTCAAAAAGTCATACAATTTTTTCCAAAAGTCATTTAAGAACCCCTGGATTGTCGTATGGGAACCTATACATTGTTGTACGATCTTTGTCAGAAAAAGTCAAGAAAATTAAACCCCGGTGTCAATTGTCATACAAGTTTTGTCAACTATCATGCCAGAGGCAACCCAGACTCATACAAGCCTGGAGAAACCCGTATCAAAATTTTCAAAAAATTGTCTAAAACTTGTCAAATTTGTTAGGAATCCAATTTTTACAGCCTATTTCTAGATTCTGTCAGAAAATTCATTATGTCAGGAATAGAGCAGAAACTAGAAGAAATTCAATCATTTTACTAAAGTGGTCTCTTGAGTTTGATCCAGCCTTCTGTTTAATCGATTTGAATCTTTTTCATCTTGTGTCAGGACCTTGTCAAATCTTCATCTTCAATTCAATCTTCATCAAAATGGCTGTGTTGTGAGCTCATGTCTACCATCTTTTGGGCATCTACCCATACTACTAGGGCATAGTATCCTTCACTTATGTCCATCTATCCTCAATCAATCCAATCTTGACAAGGTTGCATCATTTGATCTTCTTGAGTCTGATCATTCTTCAGTTGTCTTCATCTTTCTCTCTTGCTTCACCTAAGGTTAATGGTGGAAACTAGAGCTTCATCACAAAGAAAATAAAGAGAACAACCCAAACCCTCTTCATCAACATCTTTTGTGATTACCCAGACCTTTCATCAGTCTTATGACATGACTAAATTTGGAGAAGATGCTCTTGGAAATATTTTCTTAAAAGGTGGTTACATCACACCTCCTACATCCATCCACACAGGTAATCAAAAAACCCCTCTTGTATCAATTCACGGAAGTTATCAGACAACTCCATATCAATCTATCCTTGGAAACTCTCATCACATCACTATGTCTCAAGGAGGAGGATCCCAAGGACATCAATCTCAACATGGTGTGGATCTAGAACCCACACCTACTAAAATTTTTCAATATCAAAATGATGATAACTTCAAGTGAATGATGAGGCATTTCTTGAAAGAAGATAGAGAGGCATACTTTCTAGAGTTAGCTTGACAAGGAGCTAAACTTCCTCCAAACTTCAATGTTGAAGATATCATCACTCAAGAGGAAGAAACTCCTATCATAGCTATGATGAAATAGATGCATTCCATGCAAGTCAAACTTAACAAACTCAAAAAAGAGAAGGAACCTAAAGAGTTCTCCATGGAGGCTCTATGTCCTTTTCCATTTGATATAGACGTGTACATGCCACCATTCCCAAAAAGAGTGGAAATGCCTAAATATGACAAGTATGATGGAAAATATGACCCTCAAGATCATGTCAAGGAATTTTGTACTCAATCTATGGAGTTCATGCATGAACCAACCTACTTAATGTATCTTTTCCCATGATCTCTAGGAGGAGCAGCCATACATTAGTTCTCAAGAATGCCTCCAACCATCAAAACTTTTGAAGATTTAATCAAATTGTTCTATCAACAATAGTCCTATAACATCAAACATTTGGTCACTATGATCAACATCTGTAATCTGAAATAGTATCCAAGAGAACCATTCCTGACTTTCCTCAAATGATGGAGGAAGAAGTTTTCTCTATATGCTAGACCCATTCCAGAAATAGAGAAGCTGGAAATCTTCATCAAAAATGTTATTAAAGAAATTAACTACCATTTACAAATGCAAAATCATACATCCTTTGATAAAATGGTAGACAATGCGATCAAAATTGAGAAAGTCCTTGTGAAAAAGGGAGACATATCCCTTCAAAAAGAGAATTATGAATCTGGATCTACTTCCAAAGACAAAAACAAAAAATGGACTAAGAATAAGGGTGTTTTCACAAATGGCGTTGTTGATACTATCTGTGCCCCATCTAAGGCACCTGATTTCAATCTCACTATTGGTACCCAAGCCATCAAAGCCTCAAAGGAAAAAGCAACATAATTGAGTAAGAAACCATCTAACTATAAACCTTGGGCTATAGATCCTAAATGAAAGTGTACTCCTCTTGGAGAATCCTTGGAATCCAAAATGAAGACTCAGTTAGCCAACAAGATCCTAACATTTCCTGAGATCCATACATTTGATCCTAAACCTAAACTGAAGTGGTGGAGGGAGACCGATTTCTATGATTTCCATCATAATAAGGGTCATAAAACCAATAACTACATACGCTTGAAGCATCTCATACAAGAAAAAATTGATAAAGGAGAAATTTTAATTGACAATCATAAAAACAATAATGATCATACAACATTCACGAAACCATTTCTGAAACATGGTCAAGGAGATTCATCTTCTCGACCTAATATGGGTGATAAAGTCAATTATGCCTACTTTGGAAACAATGATGTCATAAACATGGTGGAACCTTGCTTATCTAAACATTGCAATGTCATCACCATCATGTGAAGAGATATCAATAATCAATTAGCTAATGCAGTTACTTGATCACAAGCTCAGGCACATTTTCAAGGACAAAATTCAGATTCATCAAATGTCCCTAAGGTGCCTTTTAATCTTTCATCTGCTTCCAAATAGAGGGCTGCCTCAAAATCAAATCCTAAGGATACAAGGCCTACATCATATAGTATAGTCCAACAACTCCAACATACCAATGCAAAAATCTCCATGTTTGAGTTTCTTCGGATATCTCCATCTCATAGAGCCATTCTGGACAAAGCTTTTCTCAGATCCAATGTTCCTAAAAACCTTGACTTAGACAAATTCCAGACTATGGTTGGTCATCTGACATCTCCCCAGTATATCTCCTTTTCAGAGGAAGATGATAACTCATTGAGTCATCCACATAACCAGCCCTTACACATTGAAGTATTGATCCAAAACCATCGAGTCAAATGCATGTTGATAGATGGAGGTACTAGTCTCAACATTTGTTCTTACAACTTGATCACACAACTAGGATTATTAGAAAGTGCCATTGATCCTAAAAAGAAGATAAATATCAAGGCATATGATGAACAAGAAAGATCTTCCAAAGGCACAATTGTCTTACCTATTCGAACGGGTCCAGTTATTAGAGATATCACATGTCAAGTTTTTGATCTACCTTTGGCTTACAACATCCTCCTAGGAAGACCCTGGATACATGAAATATGAGCTATTCCTTCCACATACCATCAATGTGTGAAATTTCCTTATGAAGGAGTAGAGGTGACAATTCCATCTGATATGTCCACAACTTGCAATGCATTAAAAGAAAGTGATGATAGACTTGTTCCCAATAACAAAGAATCTTCTACTAAACAAATAGATATTGTATCTACGTCCAAGATAGAATAAATTGCTAAAGAAGTCAAAATTAAGGACACGTGTATGGGAGAATACACAATGGAACCAATCTCATCTCTCACATCTTTCCCGTTGTCCCCAAAATCTTATGGACAACCTTCTGACAAGGTGAAGCCTCCAGCTAAAGAATCCCATGTCATATTCAATGGAAGCTTTGTCACAGAGCAAGTATCCAAACAAGAGTTTGAAGAAGAAGAATTTGTGCTTTCTTGGTTGTACAAGGATGAGTCTCAATCCCAGATGGTTTAGAAATATGATTCTATAACACAAAAATTTCCTTCAAAGTCATATAGACCAGGAGATAAACTGATTGCTAAAATGGGATACACTGGAAAAGGACCTCTAGGGATACAAGGCAAAGGTCTCATATCACCTCTTGACCACCATGGTCAAACCAACAAGAATACAATAGGTCTAGGTTATTGAAAGAAGCCTTTTTATCTCAAAGGAATTTCTTCCCATGTGATAGAACAAATAGAACCAGAGGTAGCCAACAATACAGAAGAAGATGTCAATCCTAGTGATAGTGATTCAGACACCACTGATGAGATCATTCCTTATGAATGCTTTGCTAAAGAAATTCTAGATCTCCTCAAAGATGATAAGAAACCTAAGGAAAATATCAATGTAGTAGAGACACAAGAACCTACTCTGGAACAAAAGATAGTTGCACCACAAGAACCAGCTAATCTTGAAAGGAACAAAATAGACAAAGAAGAAGATAAGCCTATTACTATAGCTGAACACTTGGAATGTTCTAGTGATTCTGAGATAGAATCTCATGAGTATGAATTCAAGTCATAATCTGAAGGAAACCCTTCTTGGGGAATTTGTCCTGACTTTACACATATTCTTAGCTTTCCTAGAGGCATTGATGAGAAATCAAATGACTATGAATGGGGAGTTATTCCAAAGGAAGATCAGTTTATCATAGAAAAACATATTGATTTTATTCACCAATATGCACCTAAACCCAATGTAAGTCTAGCATGAAATGATGAACTTAATGAATCTGATCTAGCTATGGCTGAAGTGAAATCCCATGATGACATTGAGCCTATTTGTGAATTGAACATTTTGAGTTGTAATATCACCTTTGATCTCAAAAATTTGGTTATGACCAATGATGATAGAACTATATCTATCAACACCATTTCCCAATCCTCACCCACTTTTACTATCCAACATCCCAAACTTCTTGACCAAAATTCCATGAACCTGAGCCAAGATATCTACACTTTTCCCAATGACAATTCCCTTTCTTGCTACCTCAATGTATTTGAGCCTATGAGGACTTCCATCAATGAACCAAGTGTTAGCATGATAGAGTCATACATCAAATATCTTATTCAAATGAATAAGAATAAGAATAAAAAGAAAAGGAGTTTTGAGGGTGAAAACCCCTTTGTGGCAGTCTCATAACCTACAAAAGTAAAAATGAAAGATGTATCTAAAGGTGAAAACCTCTCTAAGGTGCCTAAGGATGAGATATTTGATATCCTTATGAGTCATTTATAGGATAGATCTCTAGTTCTAATTGATCCCACTCAATCTATCAACTTGGGAACAACAGAAGAACCACAGTTGATTCATGTTGCACAATCCTTATCAGAAGAAGAAAAGAAAGCATTTACTAAATTCTTGATAGAAAAGAAGATCAAATTTTCATGGAAGTATTTAGATATGCCTGGACTTGATCCTGATCTTATCATACACCATCTCTCTATAGCTCTAGGAGTGAAGCCTGTCAAACAGAAATTGTGCAAGATGCATCCACATGTAGCACTTCTTGTCAAAGTCAAACTTGAAAAATGACTAAAAGCTAGCTTCATCCGAGTTATCAACTATGCTGAATGGATATCAAATATTGTGCCTATTTCCAAACTAGATAAATCTATTAGGGTGTGCATAGATTTTAGAAATGTGAACAAAGCATGCCCTAAGGATGATTTTCCACTTCCAAACATTGATATGATAGTGGACATGACTGCGGACTTTGAGATGTATTCTTTAATGGATGATTTCTCTGGATAAAACCAAATAAAGATTGCTCCTAAAGATCAAGAGAAGACAAATTTTACATGTGCATGGGGTAAATTCTTTTGGAACATCATGCCATTTGGTTTGAAGAATGCAGGTGCTACATATCAAAGAGCTATGACATCTGTCTTTCATGATATGATGCATCAAACTATGGAAGATTATGTTGATGATACCTTAGCAAAATCTATGATAAGATCTGAACATCTAAATGATTTGAGAAAAATACTAGATCAAATGGAGAAGTTTAGTCTCAAACTGAACCCTAAAAGTGTGCATTTGGTGTCACTTCTAGAAAGCTCCTAGGCTACATTGTTTCAAAGAAGGGCATTGAAGTTGATCCTGCTAAAGTCAAAGCTATCATGGAGATGCAATCTCCTTAAAATATCAGTCAAATGAGAACATTACAAGGAAGAGTATATTCTATTAGATGTTTCATATCTCAGCTGGCAGGCATTTCACAACCTTTCACAAGAATATTACATAAAGGTGTGACTTTTGCATGGAATGAGGAATGTGAAAAGAACTTTAATCATTTCAAGAAATATCTATCAAATCCTCCTATTCTAATGCCTCCTATTCAAGGGAAGCCATTGATTATATATGTTTCCACAATCGATACGTCACTGGGGACATTACTACCATAGCTTGATGGGAAGAAAAAGGAAAGAGCCATTTATTACATAAGCAGAACATTGGTCATGTATGAGAAAAACTATTCAATGATTGAGAAAGCTTGTATAGTTATGATCTTTGCATCACAGAAACTAAGACACTACATGTTAGCTCATACCACACATTTGGTTGCTAAGATTGATCCACTAAAGTACCTACTAACCAAAGCTTCCCTCACAGGTAGATTAGCTAAATGGGTTATGTTATTAAGTGAATTTGGCATTGAATATGTTGAAAGACAACCTATCAAAGGACAGGTAATTGCTGATCAGTTGGCTGGCACACCATTGTTTGATGATACACCAATGCAAATGGAATTTTTGAATTCCTCTACCATGAATCTTTCTTCTAGAGCATGAAAAGTATTATTTGACGGCTCCTATACATAGAATGGATCTAGAGTAGGCATATTGTTCATCATGCCTCAAGGATACTCAATCCCTAAAGCATTCAGAATAAAGTTTCCTTGCACAAAAAATATTGCTGAATATGAAGCTCTCCTTAATGGCATGAAAATGGAAATTGAGTGGAGAGTGACAGAACAACACATTCATGGAGACTCACAACTTGTAATACATCAAGTCAATGATGTGTATCAAACGAAAGATGAAAATCTAGTTCCCTACAAGCGCATGGTAGATGATTTCAAGAAATATTTCATATCTATCACATTTGAGAAAATCCCTAGATTGGAGAATAAGGTTGCTGATGCTATGGAAACTTTATCATCTCTATTACAATAGCCCGAACATGAGCTACACTATGAGTTCTTGGTGGAAGCACTATAGTAAATTGCATATGATTCCCCTAAAACCCGCATGATCTGCATTGTTATTGGTCATGATTCATCCCACTACAAAAACCTTTTCTCCTATCTACAAGACCAAATCATTCCTAATTCCTTTAACTGACATGAGAAATGATACCTTATACGAAATGTATCCTGGTATGTCATCATTGGTAATGATCTATACAAATGAGGTCTAGATGGTACACTTCTTAGGTGCTTAGAACATGAAGAGTCTCAACGTGCATTAGAGGAAGTCCATGATGGTATATGTGGATCACATTCTAATGGTTTAACACTAGCTTGAAAACTTATTAGGGTGGGGTACTATTGGCCTAAAATGGAAAAAGATGCAATCAAGTATGCTAAGAATTGTCAAAAGTACTAACTTGATTCATGCACCAGGGAGAGATTTGATTCCCTTTACTACACAATGGCCTTTTCAACAATGGGCATTTGATCTTATAGGATCTATACATCCACATTCTTCTAATGGACATACCCATATCATCACAGCTACAGACTATTTCACCAAATGGGTAGAAGCAGTCTCTTTGACTCAAGCAACCGACAAGCAAATTTCCATGTTCATCTTGAACTACATCATATGCCGGTATGGAATTCCACATTCAATAGTTATAGATAATGGAGGCCAATTCAAGAACAAGGACCTAGATTCCTTATGCTCAAAATTCAAGATTACACAACATTGGTCATCTATCTACTATCCTCAAGGAAATAGACAAGCAGAGGCTTCAAATAAGAATCTATTGAAAATCTTGCATCGTATAGTTAATAAAATAGGAAGAAACTAGCATCTCATGATCAATCTAGCTCTTTGGGCCTATAGAACAAGTATCAAAACACCCATTGGGGCTACACCTTTCACTTTAGTTTATGGGTCTAAAGTGGTACTACCTATTGAGGTTGAAATCCCATCGCTAAGAATCAGAATGCATGGTCTAGTAACTGATGATGACTACAAAGTGTCTAGGTTGTAAGAAATTGAACTACTAGTGAGCGTAGACAAGAAACATATGATCATCTCAGAGTATATCAGAAAAGAATGTCTAGAGGCTACAAAAAGAAAGTCAAACATAGAGAATTTCAAGTTGGCGACCTAGTCTTGAGAGAGAATCCTAAAAATTAATCACATAGAGAGTGCAAGGGGAAGTTTGAACCCAACTGGCTGGGTCCCTTTGTTATCACTGCTACTTTTGGCTCTAGAGCCTATAAACTCTCAACAATCAAAGGAGAACAACTCTGAGAACCAATCAATGCTTTCCATCTGAAGACATTCTATGCCTAAGGCATTCAGTCTATGGTAAAATATCCTAAAAAAATCAACATCTTGGTGAAAACCTAGCAATGGGCACCTTGATGATTCACAAAAAAAATAAAAAATATAAAAAAAAAGTGAAAAAAATGATAAATACAAAAAAAAATGATAAAAGAAAAAGTGCCTTGGTGAAAACCTAAAAACAGATGCCCTGGTAGCAAAAATAGAATCTCTACCAAGATTGTGAAAACCCGACAAACAAGCGCCACTTGTTCAAAATGCTCCATCTATCAGTGCAATCTTGGTCTTTCCCAGCTTTCAGTCCTACTTTAGTTTGGACATATCTCTTGGTTTGTTTCTGCATTCCTATTTTCAATAAGTCAATTTGTACACCAATCAGCAAAAGAGTCTGTATCCTATCAATGCCTAACACTTGGGAGCAATCAATGTCATATCCTTTGGTCTCAAGTATACCTCATACAAGTCATATCCAGTCAAATTCCTTTGAAGCTTCATTCGAGTCAGTCAGTCAATCTCCTACTAGAAAGGATTTTGCAATCAAACACAAATGAACAACATCAACACAAAATGAAAACAATCTATTCTTCACATGCTTTTATCTCCTTGTATGCTTACTAATTCACATTGAGATTTTTGCATTTTTTTTCCCTCGAGCTCTTTGATGATGTCATTTATTAGATTTAGAGAGTGATGACTGGGGGCAAAATATTTTCTTTATTTTCTTCTTGGAGTGAAAATATAACAACTTTGGAAATTCTGGATTGAAATAGTGTCCGTCTGTAAGAGCCTCCATCTAGTATTGGATGGCCATGAGTACCTCGACCATTGATACCCAGAAAATTCAAGGAAGTTTGATCTAACTATTGTATTTTTGAGTGAGTTCTTATTCCTACTGTGAAACATGATCTTACCTAAGGATATGAATGATAAAGGGTCACTACGAGTAATTCACATTTGATTTAGAATGATCTCTTGATTTCTTGATGTGTTTGTCAACACAAGGTGCATTTAGGTCATCACAATGTTTATGTTTTGATGCTTATACAAATTGCAATATCAAAATGGACATGATATTCAGGTCATCCTGGCTTTTGTTCCTTGGTGCTTATATCTAATCTAACATTCCGAACACTAAATCAATATTCATATGTCCATGGTTCTCTAGTCAGTGGGCATCATATTGATTCTTGAGCATACAAATTGATATTCATATGTCTATAGTTTCATAACTAGTGGGCATTGTATTGATTTATCCAGTTACCTAAAAAGTTCAACGATGAAAACAAATTGACACATGATCAGTCACTAGTACATTTTGCACCATTTTTCGATGGAATATTGGTCAAAGTTTCTACCCAACACAGTCAAATAGTCGACCAGCTGGTTTGTCACTATTATCTACATTGAAATATCAACCAATACCTAAAACCATTGAATGATCAACTCCCATATTGGACAAAAAAGAGGGCAATCTAGGCCAAAAATAACATTGGCATGCGTTCGTGTATTGGTCGATCTTTCGACCAATATAAATTAATATTAGTCAAAAACTTTGGTCACTCTGACCAGGATGCCAAACTCACAATGATCATATTTTGACCACAGTTGGTCAAAATATTTAGTAGCTCTGACTAGGATTCCATACCCACGATGCCACATTTCAACACAGAATGGTCAATTTTATGCTAGAGTTTTGACGCGGGTTGGTCAAAATTTTGACAAAACACGTAGTGTTTAAAAAAGATCAAAGATAAATATCCAGACTAATCACCAATGGCATTTTGATCAGTTGTTAGTCTAGATATTTATCTTTAGGTGTCCACACTCATTCTGCTATTTGTTTCCTGTGGGTCCCTATTCATTCTATTTTCCAGACTACTTTGGGCTTTAGCAATCCATCTGCTCTGCTCTCCATGAAACTATTGGTTTTTTCATTTTGTTTGAACTATTTGAGAGATAGGCTCTGAATGGTGATCTGTGAATTGGTAGAGCTTCCTCTTAGATGCCCACAACTCTTCAAATCTATTGGTGTGAAGCCCCCAAAGGGTATTCTTCTCTATGGGCCTCTTGGTTCTAGGAAAACTTTAATTGCTAAGGCAATGGAAAATGAAATCGGTGCCTTCTTTTTCTATATCAATGGACCTGAGATCATGTCAAATTTGGTTGGAGAAAGTGAAAGCAATCTTTGGAAGGCTTTTGAGGAGGGTGAGAAGAATGCCCCATCCATTATATTTATTGATGAGATATTACAGAGATTTTTTAGTGGGCTTGCAAGTATGCTATTAGAGAAAATATTGAGAAGGTGAGTTTCAATTGTGGCAGCTTTTGCAAACTAGATTTGGTTATGAATTTCTTAATGGTTTTTTTTGAATTGGTTTTTTTGAATTTTACATTTTTTTATTCAATTTTCCTCTACTGGTGCTTCGGATGTATTTGCTACAACAGATAATAAATATGATGATGACTTATACAGTTAGGCAACTTAGTACACAATTGTCATCTTAATGAAGTGACAAATGTGTATGTTCTAGCCAAGGACTTAATAACTTGTAAGTCTTTAGAGAAATATTAACTGTGGCAAGGAAATTTAGCTATGAAAATTTTTTCTCAAGTGGTAGATAATGCTATGAAAACCTTGCTTTTAAAAAAAAAATCCTGCTAGAAAATATTCTATACTAAATCAATTATACAACAAAGAAAGTCTAGTTCAACTAATTCTGACTGGTGATTTGTGAATTGGTAGAGCTTCCTCTTAGATGTCCAAAACTCTTCAAATCTATAGGTGTGAAGCCCCCAAAGGGTATTTTGCTCTATGGACCTCTTGAATCTGGGAAAACTTTAATTGCTAGGGCAACGACAAATGAAACTAGTGCCTTCTTTTTCTATGTCAATGGACTTGAGATCATGTCAAAGTTGGTTGGAGAAAGTGAAAGCAATCTCTGGAAGGCTTTTGAGGAGTCTGAGAAGAATGCCCCATCCATTATATTTATTGATGAGATATTACAGAGATTTGTTAGAGGGCTCTAACAATCCATCTGCTCTGCTCTACTCTGCATGAAACTGTGAGTTTTTTCATTTTTTTTGAACTATTTGAGAGATAGGCTCTAACTGGTGATGCATAATTGGTTTGCATGTTTATAGTGTGGAAGCAGTGTTGGGGATGCTAGTGGTGCTGCAGATAGAGTCCTTAACTAGTTGTTGATGGAGATGGATGGTATGACAACCAAGAAAATAGTTTTCATTATACCTAATGGCATTGGCCTATTATACCCAAGGATTCAATTGAGCTGATATTAAAGACATTTGTTAGTGGGCTTGCAAGTATGCTATTAGAGAAAATATTGAGAAGGTGAGTTTCAATTGTGGCAGCTTTTGCAAACTAGATTTGATTATGAATTTCTTAATGGTTTTTTTTTAACTGGTTTGTTGGAATTTTACATTTTTTGATTCAATTTTCCTCAACTTGTATCTTATTATTTCAATTTCTCATGTTCTCTTTCCTCTACACTTTTACAGGATATTGAATGTGAAAGAAAAAGAAGTGAGAACCCCGAGGCAATGGATGAGGATGATAGCGATGAGGTAGCTGAAATAAAGGTTGCTAATTTTGAGGAGTCAATGAAATATGCTCGAAGAAGTGTCAGTGATGTATTTGCTGCCGTTGTTGCTTCTACTATTACTCCTTCTACTGCTACTTCAGATGTATTTGCTAAGACAATTTCCCCCACCAAGATGATGTGCATCCATTTTATGGAGATCTGATAAATGTTTTATATGATAAAGATCACTACAAGTTGGCCCTTGGCCAAATCAATATTGCTCGCAATCTCATTGCCAAAGTGGCCAAAGACTATGTTAGGCTGATAAAATATGGGGATTCTCTTTACCACTCCAAATCTTTGAAGGTTGTTTCACTTGGACGGATATGTACCATTGTTAAGAGAATTGGATCGAGTTTGGCTTACCTCAAATAGGTGAGGTAGCATATGGTTATGTTCTTTTTTCTATCTTTCTAGTTTTCACTACCTATCATTCCTTGGGATATCTTGTAAGGGTTCTATAAATTGATGGTCTATATTTTGGTGGGTGTCTTGTATGGGCCTATGAACTTTTTTATCTTGTCTTTTTTTTCAATCCTACAACTAGATTTTGATATGTGGATTGCTTGTAAGGAACTTTGATACCGCCATTTCAGTAGTTCTTCATATGATAGTTTTCTATGCGGTCCCTAGTCTAGGTTTTATTTGTAGATTTTTTATCTCAATATTAAAAGAATTAATTTAGTTAAATAAAGCTTTATGTCCCAAACACAATGACAACTAGGATGTGAATTTAATCTTTCTGGCAACTAAAGAGTCAAAAAATATAACAAATGGTTCAATATAACCTACAACTTTGTCCATGTAAGAGTTGAACTCTAAAATTTATGGTATGAAGACCTGCAACTTGCAACTAAGAATATGATACTGAATAATTATGACTTATTTTAAAAATTCTGGAAAACTTAACCATTTCTGTAGCAATTACTTAAAAAAAAGTATACCTTATCGAAGACTCAATATTTGTAACCTCTAAGAAACTTTTCCTTTCCACTTCAATATCTTTCCTTGATCTTCTCAGAACCATTCGAAAAAAAATAATGACAACAAAACTTGCTACTTTAGAAAATTGCATCAATACTTAACTTAAACATTACAGTCATGCAGGGTGTAACAAAATCTAATATGCTAATAGACAAACCACAAAATGGCATTAAGCATGGATTTTGGTTTACATGTGGTACATCAATTCCTTCATCAAAGACATTATCTATTACATTTATAATTGTTTATTTAGGTTCTATAGCACTAGCATATACACAAAAAGAATCTGTATTAAAAAAAACATGAACACTACATATATATAAAAATACATGTTAAAAAAAAGAGGCCACTAAGGACAGTTGCACAGGTCTCTAGAAACAACATTACCCAACTCTTTCTCTCAAGCCAAAGACTTAGTGTGTTCAATTGCCCAGACTAGCAGTCAATTCTATGTTGAGTATATCTGTCAAGCCCTCCTACAGTTTGAATGAATTAAGAATTGAAAATAGGAACTGATTTAACACGTCACCTACTCAAAAACACAAACCAATGAAATAATCCCCATTAGGCCAAGAGAGGTTGATGCATTCAATATGAGAATACTTACACAAAATGAAGTCAAATCATGTCAGACAATGACAATGAGAAGTTGACTATTGGCCCTTCTAGTTTTTTATTTGATAGTTGCCTGATAATGACACATTCAAAATGCACTTATGAGAAAAGACCTAGAATGAATGAAATTGATTAAATAATGAAGGTATGTTAGTTTGAGCTTCACTTGGTTTCGAGAGTACTTTAATATTCTATACTTAACAAGGCCAACCACATGAAGGTGGAAGCTCATCTAGCCTCATCTCCCCTCCCCCTAACATCAATCTAAATTCCCCATTAACATCTAATTACACACTTCATTCATCCATTTATGAACTATAACATTCAATCAATACAATCACATAACATCCATTAATATGATATAACATTCATTAATACACAACACTAATCAAGAATTCATTAACACATAACAATATTCTTTAACATGACATATAATATAATTAATTGATGAGGATATCCCAGAAATCCCTAATATAATAAATATGGTGAAGAAAAAACTAAAGAAGATTCAATGCAAAAATTATTACTATTTTGCATAATGCTACAACTAGCCTCACCGTGATGTCGCTGACCAAGTAATTGATCTATCCTCTTCAACATCTCCTCAGTTGGATTTTCATCTTCCAAAATAGTAATAATTTATGCATTACTCTTTTTAGTTTTTTCTTCACCGTATTTAATATATTAGGGATTTATGGGATATCCTCATCTGTATCTATAGTTATTACCTCTGTTGTTGTAGGTGCTTTTCCCCTATCTAATATTTATCTTCAGGTGTCCACACTTGTTCTATTGCTTGTTGCCAGTGGGTCACAGTCAGTGATTGGGAGAGCCCTGTTTTGGCACCAGTCATGTAGTAAAAGCACTAGAATTGATTTTTTTGGCACGGGTTGGTAAATTTTTGTATATCTACATGTGATATAGTTTGGGGATTTTTTAGTATTTAAATACATCTGTGGGATGTATTTCAGAGTTTGGATATATGGGAAGAATGGTTGTGAAAAATATATTTCTATTTTTCATTCTAAGAAGATTTAGAGTGATTTTGAGTCACAAAGGAAATGCCCTAATCCTTCAAAAAGTGCTATTTCGATGAGTTCTGATCACTTGAGGGACAAAAAATTATCTGTTGAGTTGAAAGAAAATCAAGTGATCAATAGATAATTTTTTGTCCCTCAAGTTATCGAAACTCATCGAAATAGTACTTTTTGAAGGATTGGGGCATTTCCTCTATGACTCAAAATCACTCTGGATCTTCTCAGAATGAAAAATAGAAATATCTTTTTCACAGCCATTCTTCTCATATATCCAAACTTTGAAATACATCCCATAGATGTATTTAAATACTAAAAAATCCCCAAACTCTATCACATGTTGATATACAAAAATTTCCCAGCCCATGCCAAAAAACTCAATTATAGTGCTTGTACTACATGACTGGTGCCAAAACATGGCTCTCCAAAAAATATTTTGTTGCTTCAACTTCTTCTCCTTCGTAATCCCTTTATTAAATTATTGAGCTTCTCTTTGTTTTGAGAATAGTTTAACATTCTCTACTTAACAAGGCCAACCACGTGAAGGTGGAAGCTCATCTGGCCCCTCCTAGGAGCCTCTTATGACCCTTTATGACATTTTAAGACCTCTAAAATGTATTCTTAGGGATTGTAAATGGTCGTAAAGGGTCATAAGGGGTCCTGGGACACAATAATTGAGAAACATAATTGTAGGCATCATGGTCACATTTTTTTGGAGACAATGTAATTGAGTGGTATACTCAGATGATGGAGAGAAACTTATGCACCTCCAGTTCCAAGTTGTTCTACATCTCGTAGTGTCAACTTGGAATCAGAGGAGCAGAGGTTGCACTCCATTGTCATCGGTATACAACTCAATTATGTTGTCTCCAAAAAATGTGACCATGATGCCTACAATTATGTTTGTCAGCTATTATGAAATCTTTTGCAGTGTGGCCTTTGTTGCCTTTGATGTGTTCTACAACCTATGAAAATTTTGAAATATGTTACATGATATAGATATAAAGATCACTAATTAGTGCATTATTACATTCTACTAGTAGTTAATACTATTGCATATGTTCTTCTCTCATTTGTTGGCGTAATTCCTCTTTGAGTATCCCCTTTCTCCTTTGCATCCAAAATGAACTCATTCCAATCCCTCACTGGAATAAAGGGAGGATGCTCATACTTTGGGTTCTAGATGAGACTCCTTCTATATGAGTCCCTCACAGTCTTAAGATGTTTGGTAGCTTTTTCTAAAATTTTCTAAAATTATATTTTTCTAATAATTTATGTATTGATTCTTTTTAGTTTTTTCTTCAACATATTTATTAGATTAGGGATTTCTGTGATATCCTCATCTGTATCTACAACTATTGCCTCTGTTGTTGCAGGTGCTTTTCCCCTATCCTGAACATCAAATTGTGACAGGAATATTAGTAAAACTATCATAATAACTCCAAAACCCTAAATAAAATAACATAATAATATAACATTTTTCAACTATCTAATTTGTACAATTTCAATAAGGTTTACAGTTGCTGGCGAATGGGTGGGAGGAGTATCCCCACAGCCTTTATCATGTGGGGGATCCATGACACCTACTCTTGTCACTTGCTCTTGTATTTCAAACTTCAGCGAGACTTCATACCACGCAGTGTCCGTAGATTACGTTCAATGCATTATTTATGCTTGTATTGGTGGAAAAACTCTTGAAAATGTGCAAAAGAGATTGCATTCAACCATGTTGTTTACATGACACATGTAGTTTAACTCCAACCTAAATCAGTGTTGCATACAAATTTGTGGATAGTGCATGGTACAAAGCCTCACTGAAGCTTGAAAATGATCCATGATCTCAGGAGTATCATCTTCTTTCCACTCTTCTTGCCTCTCTTTTCCCATCTCATAGCTTGGCCATTGCAACATGAATCCTATTTTCCACAACTACTAATGGATCCTTAGGTGTAGTTGAAATTACCAAATGGCCTTCATAGGTTGAGGAACAAATGGAATAACCAATAAAACACTATACGTTAAATCATGTGATTTATAAAAGATTGGGGCTCACCTGAGCCATAAGCATGAAGAATTATTCCTAAAAAAGATGTAAACCATATATATGCGCACTTGAGGCAAAGAGAAGTTACATCATATCCATATTAAAATATTAGTTACAATATGAAAATACTAAACTAAGTAATTCCTGATTTCATCTCTGCATATGGTTGCAACAAAGATATGTGATTAAAATATAGACAAGGCATCGTAAAAATATAATTTCAGAATTTTCCCTAGCTTGACACATTTTGCACTCAAATCCTTCATCATAGATAAGTGGAGATGGGCGAATAGATGCAGATGAGTTGTCATTGACCCAACTAAAGTATCCACAACCATTATTTCCCTATGATGCCCAATCTACATTGGTTCTTATAATATAATGAATAGTATTTATATTAGAAACATTAAATATATACACATTAGCAACCTTTTTTTTATTTGGGCAGCACCAAAATTGTCATCCAGGGTTGCTTTGTGTCTGTCAAGTCTTCAACACACACTTCCTACCACCACATTGATAGTTTGGCACATTGACAAGAGCCATTGAGCCTATATCAATAATGCACTGCACCATCATTACTACATTTATTATTTTTATATGATTATTTTTATATGGAATACACTAAGGAGTACCATCAGAAATATTAACCATTTACAATAATGAAAAGTAAACCTAAATCAAATAGCTCATTTTTTTATCAACATGTGTAGTCTCTGTGTATATGAAAAATGAAAGAAATATCAACCTGAAATAAAATAGTGAACAAAATAGTATTCCACATAGAGTGAATGAAATATACCATCAAAAGAAGGTGAAAAAATCCTATCACGAAGCACAGACATAGGAAATCAAAAAGGGACAAAAGACAAGAAATAAGAAAAATCATTACGACTATAGAAAAATCATTTATACTATAATAAAAAAAAGAAACACTTTTTGTCAACAATTTTCAAAATCATTAGGACTATAGAAAAATAATTAAGACTATACAAAATCAAATTTTAGAAATGGACAGTTCTGATGCTTTGCCATTAAAAAAATTGAGCATTCATCATTTGGTATTGTGTATTCCATTTAAGTATGTCAACAATGTTCAAGAAATAAGAAAAATCATTAGGACTATAGAAAAATCAAGTTCTAGGAATGGGCGGTTCTGATATTGCTTTGCCATTACAACAATTGAGCATTCATCATTTGGTACTTCTTGGTGCATTCCATTTAAGTTTCTTGTTGAATCCTCAAGTTGAGTTGGCATATTTAAGGTGATAGTAGAGGGCTCTGCATCAGCCATCTACAGAATTAGACCTTTATTTTAAATGCATTTAACACAAAAAAAAATTACAAAACTAAACCAATGGCATGTTTACAACAAAGAAATAGAATGATAATAATATGCTAAAAAATTAATTATTTTTAATATGCATCAAAGGACCAGTAGGGGAGAGAGAGAGAGAGAGAGGGGGGGGGATGACAAGGATATTGATGCTTCGCCTAGCCATTATCTTAGAAAAAAAAGCAAGAAACCAAAAAAGAAATGATTGTAATTAACATTTTTTTCTAATCATTTCTTTTTTGGTTTCTTCCTCATTTTTCTAAGGTAACGGCTAGTATCATCATCATTCCTCTCTCTCTCTCTCTCTCTCTCTCCTACAACAAATGGATTTGTGATGATTTTCATAATAGTACAGGTGTGGCAAGAATGCTCAAAGTACTGCTTAGGAAAATATGAATGTTCATCACCTGTTGCTGAAACAAATTTACATAAACCAATTAACTCAAAACACAAACCCTTTTTTGAATAATTTAATTTTAACTTTGGTTTTGTTAAAGGAACTATGTTGACTTTATTTTGTAGTTGTGTAACATGAGAGTTTGTAGATTAATAGGAGTTCACATTTTTATGGTAACATATCATTCAATTGAGCATTAATGCACATCTATATCTAGTGGGATGAACATAACTCATGTACCTCATGCTAGTGTGCTTAGATTAGACTAGACATTATCCAACTGCCTGTAAGGGTTGTCACTATTATTAATTGGTGTAAAAGGAGGACCACCTGTGTGGCACTTTATATGAATACTCACTATTTGGATAATGTCTAGTCTAATGAAAAATAGTGTATACAAGGTATCCAAGCACACTAGCATGAGGTACATCAGTTATGTGCATCTCACTAGTTATAGATGGGAAACTATGACACACTAATATCTGTAAACTCCTATTAATCTACAAACTCTCATGTTAAACAACTACAAAATAAAGTCAACATAGTTCTGTTAACACAACCAAAGTTAAAATTAAATTATCTAAAACAAATGGTGCCTTAGAGGGATAGAGGAACACTTTGCTAAAGAAGTTTGACTATTTTTTGTGAAAATGCCTCCAAGGAATGTAGGTACTACTAGGGAGATCTAGGACTTGAAGGAGAAGAACACAAGGTTTCAGGAATCTTACAATGCACTTTTGGCCAGGCTTGAAGTACTAGAATCTAATCAAAGAAGAGCAGCAGATGAACATGTTGATAGTGAAGAAGAGGAAGAAACCCATAAGGAAGGGGAATGAGATGAAGAAGAGGAACAAATAGATCCTGAAGAGTAGAGGATAATTAGGATATTCAAGTCTATGAAGATTAAGCAACATAAGGTGAGGGGAGATATCCCTATGTATGATGGAATTCTGAAAGAAAAAGAGCTTTTGGACTGGATTGTATCAATGGTTGCATACTTTGAAGGTGAAGAGGTACCGAAAGATCAAAGGGTCAGATTGGAAAAAAACAAAACTCAAAGGGCATGCACTACTATGGTGGGATCATGAGGAGGTAGATAGAAGGAGAAGAGGTAAGCCAAAGATTGTCTCTTGGGACAGGATGATAGCAAAACTAAAAAGTAACACTCTTCCTAAAGACTTTGATGTACAAATGCATAAAACAATGCAAAGTTTAAAACAAAGAGATTTAGATGTTAAAGCATATACAGATGAATTCTATAAACTAAGCATAAGTTCAAGATTGGAAGAAGATGAAGTTGTTAAGGTTGCTAGATATTTAGGTGGTTTAAGATTTAACATCCAAGATGAATTTGTGGCTTCTAACTCTAGAAGTGTGAAGGAATGTTACTAGTTGGCCCTTAGAATAGAGGAGAAATTGAAGAGGAAAATTGAAAGATAGAATATAAGCAATAGAGGAGGTTCTTCAATGAGGGGAAGAGGAGGAAGGACAAATCAGGTTTGGGAAGAAAAGGACAAAGGATTGAATAGGACAATGCTGCATAGTCCTAGAAATGCAAAATTTTAGGATTTTTCAAATAGGTACAGTCAAGTGTCCTATTGAAGGGCAGCCAATAAACAACCATGTTCAAATGTTGACGTCTAGTGGGTAGAAAGAACCAACTATCAAGGCACCATATTCCTAAAGTATAGGTTCAGACTCAAACATCCAATGCTAGGACTGATTCTTGGGACAAGAATCCTTTCAAAGGTGGTGAACATGGTGCAAGGGCACCTAGAACATCCAAAGACTACCAGGAGTCCATAATGACAACCATGCACACCTATAATGGCCTATAAGGTCATTCCATGCAATGCAAATGGCAAATATGTAATAAGTCTTAAAAGGCCTAATAGGCCTTAGGACCAAAATAAGAGCCTAGGATGGTATTTGGTGTTACAAGTTTATAATAGTTTAGATTTGATTTTAATAATGCTTAATAAGTTCATTTGGGTCACATTTCAAAGTCTTAAGGCTTCATTATCTTTAAAAGTTTCAAAAACTCCAAATTTGTAATGTTGCAAATTCAAAAATTTGAAATGCAACGGTTATTAGAAAATGGAGGGAATTGGATTTTGTTATGTTTTAGTGCAAACTAATCCATCCAACTGATTGGGATTGGTTGGGGTAGTTTCTAGGATTCCATCAAATATGCCAAAGTTTCATTGTATGATAGAAGAGGCCTGGTGTACAGACTGTACTGAGTTTTTGATAAATATACTTCTTTCAAATGAAATTTCCTTGAGTTCTTAGAGTGATTTTGGATTCATTTTGTCATTTTCTTACATTTCAATGCATTTGGAATAGTTAGATATTGATCCTAGACCACATCTATGCATTTGTGAGGTCTTTATTTGTATTTTTACTCAATTAATTCTGACTAGCAGAGTAGTTTCAGCCATTCCTTTAACAGTTCTGTGAGTTTCCAATTGAATATGGTCATCCCATGACCTCTGACCATTGTAACACATGGAATGTAGTGTAGGGGCACCACCTCCACCTTTGAATTTCACATCATTTAAGTCATGTCAAGAAAAGATATATTCATTAAAGTGTTAGAACCATGGTATTTTTGTTAAATTACATTATAATGATTCAACAAAGAGAATATGGGATATTTGTAAGGAAAATTCTGAATAGGAATATGAATGGTCATGGAAGACAAACCATTTTTTGATGGTCCAATATGGTCTTAAATAGACTACACTATGTAATAGAGAGGAGGATAGTTAGAGAGAGTTGACAGACAATAGAACAGGCAAGAGAGTAATAACTGTGGAAAAGTATCGGGCTCTTTGGCCTTTAGCCAAAGAGCCATGAATGTTTTGTCTACCTTGAGTATGAATGAAATGTATTTTAATTAAGCTTTATGTATTCCCTATTGGTGGTTTTTTATCTCTATTATGAAGAACATAATAGTGTTAATGAATCAACTTCTCTTTATTGTTATTGTGTAAAGAAATATAAATGATCTATCTTGTTTCACGACAATCCCATAAGGAATGGTTTTTGGATTATTAGTCTCTTTATGACAGTCCCGTAGGGGAGGATAGTAATCAGTTTTGTTGATAGAGAAATGTTTTGAAACCATTTGGTAAGACAAGAAAGGATTGATGTCCACAATAGTTTAAAAAAAATAGTTTTCAACAACTCATTATTAATTGAGTTTATATATATTCTTGTTATCATTTTTTGATATCTTTTGTGAATAACATAACAGTGAATGATATTGGTTTTGGTTGAAAGAGTTTCATAGTGGAATGTATCAGGTTCCTTAAAGGATTGAATAGTGTAACAGATGGGTGTTTGAGGCATCAAAAACTAATGGTCATGTTTTTGTTTATGAGTTCTGGTTTGCAAACAGTTTCAATTTAGGATATATCCAGATTATTCCTAGGATGCTGCAACAAGCATTTTCTTACTTTGCTGGTTAAACACATAGCATATATTTAACTAGGGCATCAATCTTGAAGTAGCGTAGCTACTTCCCCCAAATCTGAGCACTTGAGATATTAAAATTCATTTCCTTGGCTTTCTTCTCACCCAATGGCATTGGATACCGATGGAGAAATCACAAATCAAGGTACACTCTCCATGACAAAGCTGACTGAGGAGTTTTTGGGCCAGTCTGACAGAGAGTTTAGTATCTCATGGGCACAGCACAAAAGTTTCAATAAAATGTTTGTAGAAATATCAAATGAGCTTCAAAACCATGGATGCATCGAAGGTTAAACTTGCAAAGATGTTCAATCTATCCACTCATGTCACAAATTGACAAGGCATGATATATAAACAACCTAGAAAATACCCAATAGATGATGCCCTAGCACATTTCTCATGGGCCCTAAGAAGGTAACTATTGCCCAAAATTTCTCTCCATGCAATTTTGGCCTAGTCTAGTTCTGTCCTCATGCTTCAAGCCTTGTTAGCACCCTGAGAAAATTTCATGGCTTTAACATCTTTTCCCTAGTCCCTACAACATTTTGTTCTATCTCTAGCACCAAAAAACCTAGGTCAAAATTCATAAAAGTAGCCGTTGGCCCTAAATGCCCTAAAAAACCCTTTGGCCTATTATAATTCTTCATTACCTTTTTCAGCCACTAAAGGTTTCCATTTCCCATGTGCGCATTAAATCCTTCAGTTTCCAAGTCTCTTATTCCTAGCTGTCATGGCCCTAACACTTAGCGATATGGCGGGTGGCTAATGTTTGGCATCGCAGTTTCAGTCTTTGAGGAGACTAAGTACTGATCAGATCTAATGGTCATCACTATTCTATAGAGTGAAGATGTAAGTGTTTTAAGATTGTGGCATAGCAATGGCCATCAATCTTCTTTTCAATATAGCGCTGTAGGTTATCAGTGGGTCCACTACCACGTAGTCTGAGGTGTACATTTCCTATTGGTCGAAGAGCTTGTGATGTGGAGTTGCGTTAGAGTGGGCCCAGTGCACTATCTTTTAAGGAATATCTAATGGTTGGCATATGATCTCATGGAATATTCTTAGCCCATGGATCATGCAACAATCATTGATCTAGCCTTATCTCTGGGCTCTGTCAAGTGGGTCCTTTGTTTCTGATGTGCTCACATTTTATTGGTCGATGGAGTGATGACTAGGACCTGTCAGTGGGACCATGTGAGAGGATCTATAGGGGCATCAGTTAAAAAGAAAGATCTATGGTTGTCTTATGATGTCATAGAATCTTCTAACCCTATGAGATCATGCAACCATCGTCCGATGAGAATTTCAATGGGTCATGGGTCCAATGTGCTACCAGTCGCACTGAGTTGTTCACTTTTCATTGGTTTTCACTGGCGAGGTGGAAAAATACTTTTCAAAGGGTTTGTGACTATTTTTAAAGTCGATCTGAGCCATTCATCTGCTTGGAAAAAATGATATCGATGGTCATGTTTTAAAATTCAACTTACTAGCAGTTAATATTTAAATTCAAATATATCTCTGGAGGGTTTTGCTAGGGTTTTGATCCAACGGTCGATTGTGACAAAGTGGGTATCTCAAATTGAATTCTTTAGGAAAGTTGTAGTTGAGAGGATGATTAGAATATTTGATGGCCATCATGTATGATTTCTCAGGGTACCAAGTCAGTGTTCTTGAACTGAAGAAACATTAAAAGGTGGCACCACCTATGGCTTTTTGTACTTCAAAACTACAAATCAGACTAGGATTAGATTTGGAGCATTTATGGCAAGACTGAGTTGCAGGGTGGTAGATGGATCAAGGCATCTTGTCTACAGGTAGATGTAGTACACGCATGGGCATGCAAAGATAGTTTTGATCTGATTAGCAAGATATTCTCAGAAAGATAATGTCACATTTATGATCAGACATGATAAAATTAGGGTTGGATTATTATATGGCAATTTGTGTAAGCCCTAGCTAGGTTTTTGACTCCTACCTGCATGCAAGGAGAGGTATATATTGTTTTTTGAGAGCTTTTATGCTCAGAGAGTACATTTTGTAAAGAAGAAAGTTCTCTTTCTTAGAAAGTTATCTGTGGCATCTTTTCTGCCCTCTGGTTTTCTACATTCTGTAATCTCCCATTGATTATTTAGATATTACAGAGGTATTTTGTGACATCTTCTCTATCCCTATGATTCCTTGTCTAAATTCTCTCTTATTGAATTGAAGTATTTGAATGTTTTTAGTGATATCTTAGGGTTCTTGATCCCTCTTTCTTTCTGCAGTCTATGTGTATGCTTATGAATGATCTGATCTGAATGCTTTTGTGGGTATACTTCAACCCCTGGCAATCTGTCTCATTCTTATACCCAATTATAGAGGTGAATGTTTGTTTGCAGGTTATAGATTGTGTCTAAGTTCTTAGGAGTCCTATTGCCTTATGAAATCCTCTCTTTCCCTACATAGCATCTCTCTATTTCAGACCCTTCTATAAAATATTGATGCAAACCTATTTAGTGAGTTGTGATCTCCTAGACTTAAGATTGTGTGCTGAGTTCATTCTTTATACTACAATTCATACCATATTTTCGGTGTATCACCTAGTAGGTAGTTTTCTTTCAAGTCATTTCCCTTTCCTGCATTCCTTCTATCCCTTTTCCCCTCAAGAGTTTACTTTCATGTCAAGAAGAAAATTAAGGTGATTATCCAAGAGGAACCAGCCTAGAACCTAGAGGTCTCATCTCAGTTAGCATAGGTCCCACAATCTAGAGATGATTCCCATGTTATACTAAGTTATCAAGACCAAGAGAGCTTGAAACAAGGGTGCAAAATTAGTGTATAACAATTTTGGCATGCTTGGTGGTACTAAGAGCAGATTTATGTTCAAAGGTGCTATTATACATCCAAGGATTTAGATCCAAAGACACCTCATGTAACGCCCCGCCAGGCAACCCAAGAGGACAAGACATAAAACCTCTATAAAATGCAAGTAGTGAATTTTTATTTTATTTTATTTATTTATTTTAACTAGAATAATATTCATCATTACACTTCATATTTCTAAAAGAAGAAATAATTTTCTACTACTTGAATGTAAGATTTATACAACTTAAGTCCTCCCGGGTTCCCTAATGTCGCTACTAAAGCAACATCATATAAACCATTTACATGCATAAGATATTCATGGAATCATGAGCTTAAAAGATCTACATTCATTTTAATGCACCAAGTTAAATGCCCCTAACTTATTTCTTTTATTAAACATAAGTTAATCATCCAACATCATTATTCCTTTTATCAACTCATTCCATAAATTCATATTGATTTCATCTACATCTACTATCCTTTATATCACTTTTCTCTAATAATTTAGGTAAGAGATTAATATTCATTAAGGTAGGCATCATCCTAGGTACTTCATTAACATGAACCAAGTATTAACATTAAAATCAAATTACTATTCTATTGCATTGTTTCATAACCATTCATTGTTAATAATTCCAATCACTAATCTATCATTTCTCAATAATCTTTTTGAATTCTTTCATCAAGAGAGAATACATTATTGTTGTGATACATCATTATATATAATTATATTTAAGATTATTTCCTTTACACATGGACAACATAAGAGGATAAGATAAATAACATAAACACTTTCTTTTAATGCTAGTAACATGTCCAATATTCCACATTCTTTTCCCTTTCTTTTACCTAGAACTACCCATTCCCTAATGCATTGCTTTGAATTGAGATTGCATCAATACTACAAGACTCCTTTTAGGAGATTAAAAATTACATGAATACAAATACATAGGTACATCTCAACATATTAAAATATCTAATAAGAAATCTTCAACTGCAGATCTGGAAAGGAATATGTGCTAGGATCATCCAAAGAATCACGATCAATACCTCGATATAAATATTAACCACCCAACCATGTGGAACCAATAGGCCCACTCCCTCGAGCTAGGAGATAGAACCAAAGGCCCATACAAGAGGTAACGACTAGGAAATTCCTAAGGTGGTGATAAAATTTCCCCAAAGTCACAACACAAAAGAAAAGACAAGAAGACCACAAGGACTACCAGAGGCATGATCAAATTTAGTAGAGACTCTAAGCTACAAGCTAGGTGAGTGTCATCGCATAGCCCTCACCCCTTGGGTTGTCCTGGTACTAGCCACTCTTGGCCCCAGCCCCCAAGTAGGCACATGCGGAACCGAATGCCTCTCGTACAGACAAGGTCATCCAGTCGTACCTACGCATAGGTACCTTCTCCCACTCCCATCCTTAGTCTTTACTAGAAATAAAGGCATGGGTGAGGCACAATTAATCTTGATTAGTGTGTAATTTCCCATTCCAATAATCTCCCATTCCCAATTCATTTATTTAGGTTATCACTTGATTAAATAACTCATAGTAGGTTATCCTGGTACTAGCCACTTAGGGCCCCGGCCCCTCACTATGAGCCACTCACCTAGTGTACTTAGGTTCCCTAACATACATATAAAAATCATAAGAGCATAATAGATCCATCATCAATAATTCATATCAATTCCATAACAACATTTGATTGAGTTTAGGAAAACATATGTTGTCCCTAGTCCACTTGACAACCCTAAACCCAATATGGCATACAGAATGTTCCAAACATATAAGAAGACATCCAAGTGATATTATAAACATATTCAGAGTATAAATAGATCCAATTAACCAAAAAAAAAAATTCTAATAGCCTCTGGTGACCATACGAAACCTTAAAACTTAATGATGTTCTTAAACTGAATTATTTCAAGCAAGGATTAAATGCAAAGAATAGTCATCATAGAATAGTCATCCATATCTTCCACAAAACAAATAATAAAGGAAATCTCTTTTGTGGAGATTTAGATAACATAATTATGGACTCTCAATTTGATTTTTAGGAAGATCCAACGGTGGGAAAGAAAGTTATGACTTCTGGTTTAAAACAGAAAATTCTGGTTAGGGTTCAGACCCACCTTCACTAAAACGGTTGTAATTTTCACAAAACATAATAAAAATTCTCCAAACCAATTGGAAATGAAAGATAAGACTTAGGAGAATATTTTTATCAAATTTAGAATTTTATATAATCATATCAGCCTGTAGCATATGAATACATTTGACAGAAAATTCGGAATCGAGAATGGACAAGCATAGTCTGCCAAAATGTCAAAAATAAGGCATTAATTCGACCCTAAAAATAAAATCAGAGAGATACCCATTTGAGATCTGTGAATTTTACTTCCAGAAAATCAATTTAGTAAAACCCTAGATGCAATTTAAATTATTATAATAATAGATCTCCAAAAATGGGTTCCTAAAAACCCTAGGAAAACACATGCCAATTCTTACAAACAAAAACTCAAAACTTTAAAATAACCATAGAAATTAAAAGTACAGATATAATAAATAATTATAATATATAAATAGATCCATAATCTATCAGAGACATAAAGTAAATAACATATTCAATCCATACCTCATGTCCTACGAAGGTTGAATCGAAGAAGGAAGGAAACAAAAGAGAAGACAAATCCAAACTTGAGATGCATCCTTCAAACCCTATCCACTTTCAGAAATCTCCATGAAAGAAAGAAATAATTCCACAGCAAAGAATCCCTCTCTCAACTATTGAAATTCTCACAAAAATATCTCTCTCCCAAAAGCAAAGATAACCAAAAATTCTTAAAGACATATGCTTACAAAATCTCCCTCACATCTCCAAGTTTTCTCTCCAAAATCACCATGAAAATTAAGGCCATCCTCTCCTCAATGCTTCAGCCCCAAAATCCCCCCTCTTCAAATGAGAAAGTAGTGCATATAAATAGATTTCCAAAGGTTGAGAGGAAAAGTAACCAACTCCCAACTAACTCTTAAGTAAAGGGTATTATAAAATAACTTAATATCATACAACTATATTACTCAAATATACAATAAAAGATTATTTGTATTAATTCATACACATATGTAATATTATCCTAACATATATGCATATGCCATCATTAATTACATCAATATCTATATATATAACCTATCCTCATTATTAATAATTAACAATTGAGAATAATATACCTCGCATTATTTAATATTTAATTATTAATAATATTATACTTTACATTAATCCAAAAATATACACCATCAACAATATCTACAATAATTAACATATAATCACATATAAATTATATATATATAAATACATATATGTGTGCACCCATATATATATTTTCATATATATATATATATATATTTATATTTATATAGATACATGCCAAATACCAAACACTATAATCTATAAGATTATGAAGTAATAGATCACAATATTATTACCTATTTATAATTGCTATAGGATATAACACTGAGGTAGAATAAAATCACATGCCTCAAAATAAATCTAATCATCCAAAGAGGCCATACAAATCATCTATGAAACATATCGAGAAAACCATAAGATCAAACAAGGTCAACCAAAGTCAACAAGAAAAGTCAAGCCAAACTCCTGAAACACAACATAGAAAAATTAAATAAGAATCATACCAAGAAGGAGAAATAAATAAAATGAGTAAACAAATCATACAACCAAATGAATTCAAGTGGTCACAAGGCACTAACTACAACCATGCCCAACCGGGTGCGTTGGATCTGGGTTTTTGACCCAAAGCTTGACTGACAAAGAAGGAACCCTAATATTCCCAAATTGGAATAATGACAAAGGAAGACTCATGTAGGGGCCTTAGTACTATCTCCATAACAACAACCATCGATGATTTGAGAGCATGCTCAAACTTGTGAGTAACTATGACTTCATCCTGAATCATGAAAACACATCACGTATATATATACACTCAAAGCATGTAGCATCATCATAATGAAGGTTAGAATCTCAAGCATTGTGTTAGTCTCTTATCAATACTAATAAATTAACATAATCAAATCATCAAGTGAGATACAAGATTCATCCAAGGTAACCTTAATAGAAGAAAATATAAATAACCACTTATATATATCTATCAAGTACATATCATATAACATCCTAACTATGTTCATGAAGGTCTTATAGGTACTCAATACATAAATAGAGATAAATACATACAAAAATGATACTTTTAGATAGTATGTCTGATATTAGAATCATTGAGTACTAGCTTATGAAATTATTATAAACAACTATAGGAATAGATCAAACAAGTATCATGTACAACTTAAGCTGTAAGAAAACATCGAAGGAGCTTAATTCTTTCAAAAACACAAAACTTATATTAGGGTTAGAGGGGTATTACATCCTCCCCCACTAAGATTCGACTTACTCCTGGAAGTCGGGAATGTGAACTATATATCACACATTATCTAACAGAATTATATTATTACTATTCTAGATCCTAATTTAATGACTGCACACATTCTTCTCCTATCAAGAGTTTTGGTAAATCCTATCTTATTAAAACTTTAGTGTAGATTAACTCAACTTTAGTGTAGATTAACTCAATTCAATTAGTAATGACTTTCAAAAAGAATTACCTATGTGAGTCTATCACTTTATGCTGTAAGTTTGTTAACAAGATACTTGAAATTGCATCAAAATTATTGTTATCAAGTCAAAACTCTAAGGTATTCATGTTTACTCACTAATATCAATATATTAGGAAATTGCATGTTTTACCAACTAAGATTATCACTTCCTTTCACAATATCAAAGTTCCTATCTATGGTAACCAGTATAAAAAAAGAAAGAATTTATGATATATTTTCCCTTTTGAGACATAATCTAACCCTACATAATACAACTTGTGAGACCTTATTACAAATAGGGTCCAAAATTTGTGTCCCTTACAAGCTATGAATACCAAACATAGAGAGATATGTAACATTTATATTTGTTATGATCATGAAGGGAATACATCAAATAATTTTTATTTACTTTTGTAATCATGAAAATAAAACAATCTAGATACTTGAAACTTACCATTTTCATTAACACATAGTTTTATAAGAAATATTCCTTTCCATCAAAGCTTTAAGTAGAATTCCAATGACATAGGACACACAAATTTTACAATATACATATTCTAAGTCATCTTTCACAATAGTTGTAGTGCTTGATTTCCAAAAACACATTCACCCCCTAGAGGAGATCTAAACAATTTATAATTTATTGCACTATTATTCATTAAGTTGGGATCCCTTCTTAAAGATTACTATTTATCTATGCACTTTTCCCTAATTTGCATGTCAGGCAATTTCCATATGGCATTTTCTTAAGAGTTATTTCAAATTCTTTATTGCATAACGATCATAGATCCATTAAGAGAGAAAGAAGTATATGAGTCCTACTACTATCTTCATAACCACAACATCTAAATTAATAACATTAACTACTGTACATAACTTTAATTTCTACCCTTTACCTATTTGAAACATTACCCTTGTACACTTTAAAATTTTGAGATAACATCAGTTCTAAGTAGAAATTGAGTAAGGTACATTTCTATAACATTTATTTACCACAACAACTCCTTATTCATAGTTGATCAATCACTTAATGTTGTTAATTTCTTACTACTATGGTGTTGATCACAATGTATACAAAACATGAATTTGTTTCCAAAATACCCATCTAGGATCCTAACTATTCACTAGGCATTTTGCAAGACATATATTTAATAAAAACAACTTCCATCATTAGTACAGATAATCCATCATCGCACATACTCTTCCCTAGAATTTCTTGATTATGTTATCTTAAATCTTTTTTGTGCAATTTAATAAGATATGCAGAAAGGATATAACTTCTTACCAAGATAGGGATAAAAATTCCTCTTCCTAAATGAAAATGTGAATTATAGCCTATGATAAAATCTTGGGGACATAGGTCCTTCACCCAAGGGTTTCCTAATTGAGTATTTACAAATTTTCCTAATATATTATTGCCTTGTCTAAACAATTTTAGTCATGCAAAACTTATTTCTTAAGAGGGGAGAGAGAAAGAGAGAGAGAAATGCATATGACAGTAAATTATTTGTTCCTAATTTATTTATTTATTATTATTATTATTATTTTTCACTTCTTTCCTAGGTACATATTATTAGCCATGTAATCTAATTATTTCCCTATCATTCCTATCAAGTACTACCACAATCATTTCATTCTTTAAAGATCCAAAAGAAATCTATTTCTAAGATACCTTGAGTAGGATAAAATTCAACTAGGTATTTGTAAGAAGATAGAGTGCACAACATTATATTATAGGTATGATCAAGGGGTAATATTATCTACTACCATAATTAAGATTCAAAACATTTAGCATCCTTTAACTTTTGACCCTTCTAGAGATACCAGTACCTTTCAAGAAAACAAACACAAGTCTCAAGAATTCCTCGCCATTCCATTAATATTATAGGAAACATCCACTTAACACATCATTGATCTCATTATGAAAAAACATAAATAATTGTTAAAATATAACTCAATCATAGAGGAATGGGTGTGCCCTTGTAAGACAATACAACATAAGAACACGAAAGGTAGCCTTCATTTCCTAAGATTCAAGTTTTAGCATAACAACATAATCCAAAAAGAGACAAAGTTAAGATACTCAAGGTTATGCATAGGTGAGCTATGAGACCCAGAGTTCCCAGTGTAGAAACCTAGGGCTCTTATACCAGATGTAATACCCCGCCAGGCAACCCAAGAGGACAAGACATAAAACTTCTATAAAATGCAAGTAGTGAATTTTTATTTTATTTTATTTATTTATTTTAACTAGAATAATATTCATCATTACACTTCATATTTCTAAAAGAAGAAATAATTTTCTACTACTTGAATGTAAGATTTATACAACTTAAGTCCTCCCGGGTTCCCTAACGTCACTACTAAAGAAACATCATATAAACCATTTACATGCATAAGATATTCACGGAATCATGAGCTTAAAAGATCTACATTCATTTTAATGCACCAAGTTAAATGTCCCTAACTTATTTCTTTTATTAAACATAGGTTAATCATCCAACATCATTATTCCTTTTATCAACTCATTCCATAAATTCATATTGATTTCATCTACATCTACTATCCTTTATATCACTTTTCTCTAATAATTTAGGTAAGAGATTAATATTCATTAAGGTAGGCATCATATATAAATGAATGTAGATCTTTTAAGCTCTACATTCAAATGAATGTAGATCTTTTAAGCTCATGATTCCGTGAATATCTTATGCATGTAAATGGTTTATATGATGTTGCTTTAGTAGCGACGTTAGGGAACCTAGGAGGACTTAAGTTGTATAAATCTTACATTCAAGTAGTAGAAAATTATTTCTTCTTTTAGAAATATGAAGTGTAATGATGAATGTTATTCTAGTTAAAATAAATAAATAAAATAAAATAAAAATTCACTACTTGCATTTTATAGAGGTTTTATGTCTTGTCCTCTTGGGTTGCCTGGCGGGGCATTACATCTGGGTTTTTGACCCAAAGGTTGACTGACAAAGAAGGAACCCTAATATTTCCAAATTGGAATAATGACAAAGGAAGACTCATGTAGGGGCCTTAGTACTATCTCCATAACAACAACCATCGAGGATTTGAGGGCATGCTCAGACCTGTGAAGCCAGGTGAAGTCGATGCCCGGTACCTGCAAGCCTGCATCACAAAGAAGAAATACATATGCACAGATATACATATAAAAGAAAACATTGCAGACAGATGACCAGGATCGATACATCGTGTGGACCTTAGCTATGTGAGTAACTATGACTTCGTCCTGAATCATGAAAACACATCATGTATATATATACACTCAAAGCATGTAGCATCATCATAATGAAGGTTAGAATCTCAAGCATTGTGTTAGTCTCTTATCAATACTAATAAATTAACATAATCAAATCATCAAGTGAGATACAAGATTCATCCAAGGTAACCTTAATAGAAGAAAATATAAATAACCACTTATATATATCTATCAAGTACATATCATATAACATCCTAACTATGTTCATAAAGGTCTTATAGGTACTCAATACATACATAGAGATAAATACATACAAAAATGATACCTTTAGATAGTATGTCTGATATTAGAATCATTGAGTACTAGCTTATGAAATTATTATAAACAACTATAGGAATAGATCAAACAAGTATCATGTACAACTTAAGTTGTAAGAAAACATCGAAGGATCTTAATTCTTTCAAAAACACAAAACTTATATTAGGGTTAGAGGGGTATTACACCTCACCTTGGGCATAACATTTTTGACTATAAAAGAAGTTCATTTTGAAAAGATTATGTTATCTCTGATATACTGATTGCATAATACAGACTTTCAGAAGTTTTTTTATCAAGTATATCTGGTGACTCCATTGATTTCACAGATCCAGGCTAAATTTGTTCAAAGTTTATGAGAAAGATTGAGACTAGAAGCTCAAAGCCTACTGAATTTTTAGAGTTACCCTTAAAAAGAGGCTACAAAGGTAGATCAACTTAAAGAACATCTCCTGCAAGGAGAGTATAGTGTACACCTCCTGATACTTTAGAAAGGAGACCCTTTCCCTTTCATCTTAGAAGAAGAGGAAGATCTCTAACTAGAGATCTAGAAGAAGATTCAAATCCATCATCAAATACAACTCACACAGTTGCTACTCAGCAAGTTTCAGTTCCTACAATGGCTAGACAATTTGCTTTTGCACCTTTCAACCAAGGGAGTCCATTAGCCTTTGCTCAACATCATGATGTGCCCTTGGTGGTAGTAAAGATTCTGCCTAATTTCATAGGTGAAGGACAAACTACTACTTTTGAGCATATAAGAGATGTGACCACTATCTACAACATACATAATATAACTCAAGAAGATGTGGCCACCAAATTATTAGCAGCCTCTCTCAAAGGTAAGGCTCTTGAATGGTTTAGAACTTTAACTGTTGGTTCCATTACTTCATGGGATGAATTAGGGGATGCGTTAAGTAAACATTTTGAGGATAAATCAGACAATTTGTCTTTGGTTGAGCAATTGACAATGATTAAAAGAGATCCTCAAGAACAAATGACAGATTATAATAATAGATTCCTCAAGACATGGAATAGAATTCCAGTTTCTATGAGGCCATTAGTTGATCACACTTTCCTATACTTCTTGCAAAGCTTGAATAGCCAAATCTCTATCATGATCCAATCTATGGGTGGTAACTCTTTACCCCAACCTTTTGATATAGCTGTCAGGGCTGAAAATTGTTTAATACAAGCAGGTATGATAGCTAGAAGGCCACCCATGCCCATCTTTCCTAGCCTTCAACCTATTACACTTGCACAAGTACCCCCATTTACCCCTATTCCTACCATATCAGCACCTCAAGCTAGTACTAGTAGTCAGGAGTTAAAAACAAGTTTCTCTCAAGAGCTGCAAGAAATTAAAAATAGTTAGCAAACTAGTTGGCAAGAAATGGAAAATTTGCTGCAAACTTTGATTAAAGAGGTCACAAACCTAAAGAGGTAGGGGCAAGGAATCATACCACCCTTTCAGCCACAAGGCCAAAGTCCTAATCAATAATATCAGAATCAGGGACAACCTTATCAACCAAATAGGCCACCATACCAAGGAGGGTATCAAGGGCAAACACAAAATTTTAATCAAAGACCATTCCAACCATACAACCTTGCACCTCTCAATTCTGTAAATCTAATTAGGGACATGGTCCCTAGTCAAAATAATATGGCTATGGACAATGAATGGTTTTTTCCTTGTAATCAGCCTCATAATCAGGTTACATGTTCAAATGGATGGATGAACCAAGCACTGATGGTTCAAAATGCTTCACAAGCTCAATTAGAGGCTTCTTCCAGTGGATCAGTTCCTCAATAGGAACCACAAGATAATGAGACTGCTCTTTTCAATTGGGAGCAGTAAGATTTCAATGGAGTTATTGGTGAACCTTCCATTGCTACCAACACAATGTCAAAGAGAAGAGCTCAAGACATGGAGCGAGCAGACTCTGGTACTAAAGCTACTACATCTGCAGAGCCAATACAACCAACTACACCCATCACATTCGAGAAGGCTCCTACCATTACAAGAAAAGAAGGCTAGACTCTCACAAAAGTGGAGCCCATCATAAAAAAGGACAACAAAGAGTACAAACTATGACACCTTTCAATATTGTAGACAACATGAAGAAGGTGAACATTACTATGTCTATGTGGGACTCTTTGGCTATTCTAGGGCAACCTAAGATTTTGAGAAAGGCTATGACTAAAATAACAACTCCTCAACCTACAAAAGAAGCTGCAAAGCCAGTGTTGGTCAACACTGATCAAGAAAAGGAGGCTCCAAGTTGCAACTCCAAAGCCAATACCACTCAAGGTAGGAACTCAAAACCACCTCCCTTTTATGTATCCTTAATTATTGGAAAATCCTTAGTACATAATTTTATGGTAGATAGTGGAGCCACTAGTACTGTAATGCCCAAAAAAGTGGTTGATCAATTAGGACTCAAATATGAACCCCTCCAAAAGAAGGTTACACAACTTGATGGATCCTTAGTTAATACTATAGGTATTGCTAAGGATACCAGTCTAATCCTTCATGCTAGTCCTAATTTCTCTATCCTACTTAATATATATATCATAGATCTCCCTGCTTTATTTGCTATATGTCTATCAAGGGAGTTCACAGCCAAAATAGGAGGATACCTTTCTTCTGATTGGTCCCACATGCTTTTTCACACAAGATATGGTACCAAGGTTACCATTAAATTAGAATCATTAGCAAAACACCATATAGAACCATATGTATCCAATGCCATCAATGCAAGCTGCCCTATATTTGATGATAGTGATTTCCCAACTATCAGAGAAGCAAGCACTAAAATAGAAAGTATCTCTAATATTTTCCTTGATGAACTAGAGTCAGAAAAGGTTTTTGAAGCCCAAGAGAATGTCATTTGGGATGCTAGTTTGGGAAGCTATTTAATACAAGAAAGTGGATCCATAGAGCCAAGTCTTTTCAAGGAAGACACTGATTCAGAGGATTAGAGCAATTAGGTTTGGGAATTGTTTTTTGATGGAACTAGGAGTAGACATGATTTTGGTGGTGGTGCTATGCTAGTGTCCCCAAAAGGAGAAAGATAATATACAGCTTTTAGATTTAGTTTCTCCTGCACTAGCAACATAGCAGAATATGAAAGCCTATTGAATGGACTAGAGTGGGCTAGAAAGAGAGGGCTTAAGGCCTTAAAGGTTTATGGTGATAGTGATTTGGTAGTCAGCCAAGTGAGAGGGATAAGTGCAACTAAAAATGACACCTTGAGATCATACAAACATAGAGTTTGGGATGCAATTGAAGACTTTTGTGCTTTCAATATTATTGCTATCTCTAGGAAGCTAAATCAAAATGCAGATAGATTATCTATTGTTGGGTCTCAATATGACATCCCTAATAGCATTTCAAAAGAAATGGACCAACATCATATCAAAGTGATTGTTAGACCTTCTATCCCTGACAATGATACTAATTGGCAAGTGTTTGACAATGATGAGAAAATTATGCAATTCTTGTTTGAAGAGGATGTCTTCTCAAAACATAACCAAGATAGACTATCACAAAATTATGGTGACCAAGTGATACAACTTAAGTCTAATAAGATTCCTATAGGTCTTGTCACCTTAGAGACTATCTTCAACAAGGATGACCAGGTTAAGAAGAATAAAGCTGGCCTGATAGTTCAACAAGAACATTGTGTTGAATTAGAGTTGGAACTAGGTAAAAGTTTACAATTTGGAAAGGTAAACACTAATTTTGAAAAGAAAGCTTACACCTAATTATTCAAGGAATTAAATGATGTTTTTGCATGGAAATATGAAGACCTCAAAGGTTTTAACCCAGCCCTTTCCCAGCACACCATTGAATTAGAGCCTAATGCCAAGCTAGTGAGGCAAAAGCAAAGGCCTATTAATCCCAAGCTTGAGCCACTTATGCATAAAGAGGTGCTCAAACTGATAGAAAGTGGTATCATCTACCCCATTAAGCATACTAGCTAGGTTTCCAACCTTGTTCCTATCAGAAAGAAGAATGGTGAATTGAGGTTATGTGTTGACTTCAGGGATCTTAACAAGGCCTCTCTAAAGGACCACCATCCATTACCATCTATGGAGAAAATCTTAAAATGTGTCTCTATATCTAAGAGATTTTCATTATTGGATGGCTATTCAAGATACAATCAGATCCTAGTTAATGAAGAGGATCAATATAAGACTGCATTTACAACCAAGTGGGGAACCATGACTTATCAAAAGATGCCCTTTGGTTTGTCAAATGTAGGTGCTACTTTTCAAAAGGCAATGGATATGGCCTTTAAAATAATCATGTATAAATTTGTGTTCATCTACTTAGATGACATAATTATCTATTCTAAACATACAGTAGATCATATCAAACATCTGAGGAAAATCTTTGAAAGATGTAGAGAATTTGGGATATCTCTCAATCCCAAGAAATGTGTATTTGTAGTACATGAAGGAAAATTGTTAGGAGATGTAGTATCCAAGAAAGGAATCACAGTAGACCCTAAGAGGATTGTAGCCATTCTAGAGCTACCATTGCCACATCATAAGAGAAGTCTCCAATCTTTCATAGGAAAGATTAATTTTGTTAGGTGTTTCTTGCCTAATATTGCAGATTTATTGAAGCCTTTAACAACCATGTTAAAGAAGAGTTCAACTTTCAGTTGGACTAAAGAAGGAAAAGCCAATTTCTAGGCTATCAAAGAAGCCTTGACTGAAGCTCCTGCTCTCTTAATCCCAAATTTTAGTAAGGATTTTATCCTTTATGCTTATGGGGGTCATGATGGTATATCTACTATGTTGACTCAAGAAAATTTAGAGGAGTTGGAGCAGCCTATTTCCTTCTTTAGAAAAGGTTTAGAAGAGTATGAACAAAGATACTCTTTTGTAGAGAAACATGTACTTGTTGTGGTAAAGAGCCTTAAAAAGTTTAGACATCTATTGACCCATAGAAAGGTACACTTGAAGATTACTCATCCAAGTGTCAAAGAATTTTTTCTTTCCAAGGACCTAAATGAAAAAAGAGCTGGTTGGATTACCAAAGCAATGGAATATGACATTGATATCCAAATCACCAAGCTGGTTAGGGGAAGAGGTCTCTGTGAGCATTTGGCAAGGGATGAAAGTTCAGAGAAAATAGAACAAATAGATGCATCTCTAGTTGTCCATTCTATAGAGGAACATACCAAGGCATCAGGTTGGTTGCCTAACATGATTCATTACTTGAAAACAAGACAATGTCCTATAGACCTAGATTCAACAAAAAGAAGATACTATAGGTTACAATTTGTTCCTTTTGTGCTGATAGATGAGGTTCTTTTCAAAAAGGATCACAATGGTGTCCTTTTAAGATGCATTGATTCAGAAAAGATAGCTGATGTCCTATTTGAATTTCATGATGGACCTTTTGGAGGTCATTTTTCTCCTAGGAATACTGCTTTTAAAATCATGAGGTTTGGATACTATTGGCCATCTCTCTTTAAGGATAGTCATGATTATGTGATAAAATGCATCAAATGTGCTATGTTTACAGGAAAAGAAAGGCTTGCAGCTCTTCCCCTTTAGCCAATCAAAATAGAACAACCATTCATGAGATGGGGCATAGATTTCATTGGTATGATCAACCCTCCATCTAGTGTAGGACACAAGTGGATAATTAATGCTATTGATTATTTCACTAGATGGACAGAGGCAGTTGCATTGAAAGAAGCAAATGAGAGTGTTGTCTTGAGTTTTTACGATGATATAATCCACAGATTTGGCACTCCAGATTCTATAATATTAGATAATGCATTGGCATTTGCAGGCCTTAAAGTCTTAGAATGGGCAATCAGGAATGGCATCTATCTAAATAAAAGTTCAAATTACTACCCTCAAGGCAATGGTTTGGCAGAATCAAGAAACAAGAACTTGATCAAGATAATCAAGAAAACTCTACAAGATAACCAAAGAGATTGGCATACTAAGTTAAGGTCTACCTTATGGTTAGACATGATTACTCCAAAGAAGATCATTGGGAATTCTCCTTATATGTTAGTGTATGGTAGAGAGGCTAAGTTGTCCATTTCAACTAAATTACCAGCTCTGGACTTAGCTACTCAATATGCCCCGTTTGAGGAAGGAGATCCATTACAAATCAGGTATGCTTAGCTCATGGAGTTAGAGGAACTCAGAGACAAATCCATGAAAAATATGGAGTTCCATCAGGATCCAAAAAAGAGGAGTTTTGATAAAAGAGCCAGGGCCAGAAATTTCAAAGTTGGGGATGTAGTCCTCAAGTGGGATGAATTTAGATCAAAGCCTGTCAGACATACAAAGTTTGATTCCTTCTAGAGTGGACCATTTATTATTACAAAGTGTAGAGGGCCTAATGATTTTTAGCTATCAAATCTTGAAAGAGATGCCTTGCCCCTTTCAGTCAATGGTTTCCATTTAAAGCCTTATTTTGAGGTCAATCCTTCCTTGTAAATACTTGTAAATATGTTTCCTATTTTATATCCTTGCTTTCTAGCTTAGTTTTCCTACTTTCCAAGAAGTCCCTATGCATAGTTTTGTCCCTCTAGTTCAAGGTCTATCTCTCTGTCAAGGTGCTATGTTCAAGAAATGACTCCATGCCCAACGAATATGTTAAGGCCACTAGTTTCAATGTCTAGTAGGCTAACATCTAGTAGAAATCACCAAAATGTTGCCAAAAATTTCCCTCCATGTAATTTTGGCCTGGTCTAGTTTTGTCCTCATGCTTCAAGCCTTGTTAGCACCCTGAGAAATTTTCATGGCTTTAACATCTTTTCCCTGGTCCCTACAGTATTTTGTTTTGTCTCTGGCACCAAAAAACCTAGGTCAAAATTCATAAAAGTAGCCATTGGCCCCAAATGCCCTAAAAAACCCTTTGGCTTGTTATAATTCTTCATTACCTTTTTTAGCCACTAAAGATTTCCATTTCCCATGTGTGCATTAAATCCTTCATTTTCCAAGTCTCTTATTCTTGGCAGTCAAGGCCCTAACACTTAGTGATCTAGTGGGTTAACGTTTGGCATCGCGGTTTCATTCTTTGAGGAGACTAAGTACTGATCAGATCTGACAGTCATCGCTATTCTATAGAGAAAAGATGCAAGTGTTTTAAGATCATGGCATAGTGATGGCCATCAATCTTCTTTTCAGTATAGCGCTGCAGGTTGTCAGTGGGTCCACTACCATGCAGTCTGAGGTGTATGTTTCCTATTGGTCGAAGAGCTTGTGATGTGGAGCTACGTCAGAGTGGGACCAGTGCACTATCTTTTAAGGAAGATCTGATGGTTGGTGTATGATCTCATGGAATATTCTTATCCCATGAGATCATGCAACAATCATTGATCTTGCCTTATCTTCGAGCTCTGTCAGGTGGGTCCTTTCTTTTTGATGTGCTCACATTTTATTGGTCAATGGAGTGATGACTAGGACTTGTTAGTGGGACCATGTCAGAGGATCTATAGGGGCATCAGTTAAAAAGAAAGATCTATGGTTGTCTTATGATGTCATAGAATCTTCTGACCCTATGAGATAATGTGACCACCGTCTGATGAGAATCTCAGTGGGTCGTGGGTTAGATGTGCTGCTAGTTGCCCTGAGTTGTTCACTTTTCATTGGTTTTCACTAGTGAGGTGGCAAAAGAATTTTCAAAGGGTTTGTGACTATTTTTAAAGTTGATCTGAGCTGTTCATCTACCGGGAAAAAATGATATCAATGGTCATGTTTTAAAATTCAACCTGCTAGCCATTAATATTTAAATTCAAATATATCTCTGCAGGGTTTTGATAGGGTTTCGATCTAGTGGTTGATTGTGACAAAGTGGGTAGCTCAAATTGAATTCTTTAGGATAGTTGTAGTTGAGAGGATGATTAGAATATTTGATGGTCATTACGTATGGTTTCTTAGGGTACCAAGTTGGTGTTCTTGCATTGAAGAAACATTAAAAGGTGGCGCCACCTGTGGCTTTCTGTACTTCAAAAATACAAATCAGACCGGGATCAGATTTGGAGCATTCATGGAAAGACTGAGTTGCAGGGTGGTAGATGGATCAAGGTGGCTTGTCTATAGGAAGATGTAGTACAGGCACAGGCATGCAAAGATGTTTTGATCTGATCGGTCAGATATTCTCAGAAAGATAATGACACATTTATGATCAGACATGATAGAATTAGGGTTGGATTATTATATGGCAATTTGTGTAAGCCCTATTTAGGTTTTTGACTCCTACCTATGTTAAAGGAGAGGTATATAATGTTTTTTTAGAGCTTTTATGCTCAGAGAGTACATTTTGTAAAGAAGAAAGTTCTCTTTCTTAGAAAGTTATCTGTGGCATCTTTTTTGCCCTCTAGTTTTCTACATTATGTAATCTCCCATTGATTATTTAGATATTACAGAGATATTTTGTGACATCTTCTCTATCCCTATGCTTCCTTGTCTAAATTCTCTCTTATTGAATTGAAGTATTTGAATGTTTTTAGTGATATCTAAGGGTTCTTGATCCCTCTTTCTTTCTGCAGTCTATGTGTATGCTTATGAATGATCTAATCTGAATGCTTTTGTGGGTATACTTCAACCCCTGGCAATCTATCTCATTCTTATACCCAATTGCAGAGGTGAATGTCTATTTGTAGGTTATAGATTGTGTCTAAGTTCTTAGGAGTGCTATTACCTTGTGAAATCCTCTCTTTCCCTACATAGAATCTCTCTATTTCAGACCCTTCTATGAAATATTGATGCAAACCTATTCAATGAGTTGTGATCTCCTAGACTTATGATTGTGCGCTGAGTTCATTCTTTATACTGCAATTCATACCATATTTTCAGTGTATCACCTAGTAGGTAGTTTGCTTTCAAGTCATTTCCCTTTCATGCATTCCTTCTATCCCTTTTCCCCTCAAGAGTTTACTTTCATGTCAAGAAGCAAATTAAGGTGATTATCCAAGAGGAACCAGCCTAGAACTTGGAGGTCTCATCTCAGTTAGCATAGGTCCCACAACCTGGAGATGATTCCCATGTTATAATAAGTTATCAAGACCAAGAGAGCTTGAAAAAAGGGTGCAAACTTAGTGTATAATAGTAACCAATAAAATAATGCTAGAAAAATGTAGAGTAAGAAAACCCTTACAAGTGGTCCTCCTTTTACATGAAATCAGAGTGGAAACCTTCACAGGGAGGTGGTCCTCCTTTTACACCAAATCACAGTGGCAACTCTCATAGGTAGGCAATCCTCCTAAAACTCTCACCAAATAATAGTTGAAACAAAATCACATGCTCCAACTCCTTTGTGCACTCCAAGTGAAAACCAAACAATGAAATGAGATATGAAATCTTTTTTCTTTTTAAAGTTATGCCCGTGTTGGTTAAAATTTTGACCTACATGGTATTGGTCAAAATTGCGACTAACACGGGCATGGATTGAAAAAAAAAGGAAGTTTTCCTTCTATAATCCGACCAACCTAAACCTTTTTAATTGATTGTCAAAAATTTTGGTAGAAAAATGAGGTCAAATGTAGTAGCGAGTGACTAGGTCCTAGTTCTTAGGTTTGGATTTCATTCTGCATGTCGCTTTGCACTTTGCATATTTGCATGATCTCACAAATTGTTTGAACACTTAAATGATTCTTCAAAAAAAAAATGCTACACATATCATGAAGAGCTAAATCTCAAATGAAGGTCTCTTTACAGAACCGCAAGCAGTCACCCTCCTGGAGTAGACATCCTTTTTGACAAAAGACTGAGTACTTATCTTCATCAATACCTACCAAGACATATCATGTGAATCATTGCATTTACATTGCATATCATAATCATTTATTGCATTACATAACATACATGAGTAGCTATCATTGCATAGCATAAAAAAAATCATACATTTCCATACATTTTCACTACATTTGCATACATCCATACATTTGAAAGAAATCATTGCATTGCATTGCATTATCCATACATACATTCTACACTATTTATAGAATTTACATCACATGATATCATCATAAATCAAAATGGAAAGTACAAATGAAGTCATAACCAAAAACATCGATCTCATATATATATCATGAAAACCTTAGAATAGTTAGGGGTGCACTACTGGCACAAGATACAAAAGAATGTGCTCATGTGAGCTATCAGATTAGTATATTAGTATCTATGAACAAAATGACAAAATGGACAAAATACCATGACATATCAGCTATCTGCATGATCCTTTGCATCTGGTGGAGGTGGTGGTGGTTCATCTAGCATTGCCTCAACTCATGGTGCTCTGGCTCCCTCTGCCACTATCATATACTAAGAGTAGGAAGGTACTCTCTGAGTAGTTGGTACAATGGCATAGTACAAGGATACATAATAAGCACTTCATGATGTTTGATGAGTCACCTCTACCTGTAGTATCCTATTCTCCTCCCGTAGCTCTGATCGCTATCTCTCAGCCTCTGTAAGCCACTCCTTAAGATGCACACTCTACAATATTAGATCCCTAACTTGTAGTCTCAAGCACCTGATCATCTCCTGAGGAGTCTATGCAAAACTAGGATCTGTATTTGCAGCAGGCATATCTATGTCCCCACAAGGCTACTCAGTTGTCTCTACCCTATGTGCCTTACTGAGTCTCACCTCTTCTTCCAGATCAAAATCTATATCACCCTGTGTAGGATTAGGACCGACACCTACATCCTAATATGCTCTGAGCACCTCATATGTATTAATAATGCTCCCAAGAGTATCATTCTCTCCCCTAGTGGATCCTCTCTATAAAGTGGCAGCCCTGCGTGTTGTAGAACTAGAATGACAGGGAGGCCTCATATGACCAGATGGTCTCATGTTAGAAATAGGAAATACTGAGAGGGGGCGGTGAATCAGTATTTCACAAAAATTTTCTTTTGCCCATAGATTACTTTAGTGCACACAAATATTATCAAGTTGATTAACAAACATAGCAGTAAATAGAAAGAACTCATAACACATGATATGTTCTTGAGGAAACCCTGGCCAAGGGAAAACCCCAGTGGGGATGGTACCCACAAAGATCACTAATCAAAAGTATCTTGTTAGGGATATTGGACCTTGTTAGGAGTCAATTTACAATATATAGTAGATCTATTCTGGTTAAAGGACTTTAGGCCTTGTTAGAAGCCTTAAACCTGTTAGGAGTTAGATTACAAAAACCTGATCACTAGCTAAGCTCACTGCCCAAATAGGTAATACAAAATGTTTCTGACTATAATATGGTACTGCTTACAACTTCACATCAATAGCCTTTGCTGCTATCACAACTATCACAAGTTATATTTTCTTTCTTTTTACATATCACATCTATTTTCATTACATTTCAAGTATGCCTAATATATGAGTTATTAGAGCTAATAACTTTACATGGTCAGCTTCCAAAATCTTTATCCAAGATTAAACATCTAGGATGTCATCCCTTCATAATGTTAAGTCATTATTTTGACAAGAAAAAATAATCCCTTAACTCTTTCGCTAATATTGTATCCAAAACTATTCTGTCTGCAAAAACTATCTTCGGTAAACTTCAAATAACTTTGTCCGTACTAGTCCAAACTTTATGCAAACTAAGATGGGGTATCCTCATAATCTATAGAAGCTTTATTTAATTGCACAAACAAAAATATTTCTCCAGTGGACGTCGCCAACTAAATCTTCATCAGGTGCTCTGTCAGGATCACTGTATCCATACTTAGACAATTTCTTCCTTCAACTTGCCATACTTGCATTCCAGATTTTGCACTCTCAATAGAGATCATATGTTGCCATAATGAAAACATCTATGCATCCACATTAGCCAAATTTCCAACAATCTCCCCCTTTGTCATTGGTGGCAACATATGGGAAAATTGGCTAAGTGTGAAAACAAAACTTCAAAGTATTTACACAAAATTGTGGCCAAAAGTTATACAACACATATACAATATTGTACTCCATAGAATAGCTCCCCCTATGAGTATCCTTCCTCAACATATATTCAATTTTTTGCTATCTCTCCCCCTTTGACAACAATGACAAAGATAGGGTGTACAAAAATTTAAAAAAAACTTTATACCTTGTTATCAACTATTACAAAGCCGGTAGGCTTGCAACATAGTCACCAAACTCTGACTTCCATGATTCAAAATATTTCTCCCATATCTTCCTGATGGATTCAACAACATTGAGTAGAGTACTCAATCTGTATGCTACTGTCTAACAAGCTTGCAGGGAATTGAAGCTAAACTTCTGAAAAGATGTCTTTGCTGAAAGACACTGCTCAATTTGGTCTTCAACAATTGAGGTCTTGATTGAGATGTGCTCTCTCAAGATGTTAATCTTGAGCATCTTTCTATTCTTCTCCTCTGCTAACATTCTGATTTCATCATTTAACTTCCTTATGTTCTTCTCTAGATAACTTATCTTTACATTTGGGCTTGACAAGGTGTTTGTTTCAGCTGTAATTGCATCTATCTTCTCTCTGATCTTCTTATCTTCTTTAGCTGTTAGGATTTCTAATTTTGTGCATTGTATATACAAACTCTTTCCAGTCTCAAAATGTTTCCTCAAATTCTTTATGCATACATCCAAATTACCAATATCATTTTGAATATTTACACTTAAATTTTGTTGCATTTCTGTTTCAAAGTCTTCCTAAACTTTTATTCTAGCAATATCCTTTAAGTTAGAAAATTCAGAGTCAAAAGAGTTTATTACTATTTTAGCTTTCTCAAGTGGATCTGATTTAGATACCTTAGTGCTGATCACACTCTCAAGTTTCTCTGTCAAAACTCTAACTTTGCCTTCAAGGTCCTTCACCTTCTTATTCTTTCCAATAATTTTATTAAGAGATGTGATGAACTCAAGTTGATCATCATCTTCAACTTCTTTTCCAAGGTCTTCAAAAATTGAACCAATTTGTCTCTTCTTACTGTCAAGTGCACTAGGGGTAGTGACCTCTGTCAAAATTTGTTTACCTTTAACTGTCTGTTCTACTAGAACTGATTCTAATACTGTTGGTGCTTCCACTGCCTCTGTATCCTTTTCTGATTCTGGAATCTTCTCTTGCTCTTCGAAAGCCAAATTGTCAACAATGTTTCCTAGATCATGAAATACTGCACCATCTGACTCTAGTGTCACTTTGCTTCCTTCAATGTCCATTGATTCTTTGCCAATATTGATATGTGAAGAAGATGGAACTTCTTCAATACCAACTTCCTCTGCATGCGGTTCCTCTGATTGCTTCTACTGAGGGTTTGATTCAACATGCTTTCCTGCAACTATATCTACAAGAACTTGCATTACTGCTTGCTCTGTCTCTTTCTGTACTTCCTCCTTTTTGCCTCCCATTATAAGGATTGTTCTTCTCTTAGTTCTCAATAAATTTCTAAGAGACTTCAAGAATCTCTTCAAATGATCTTCATCCTCAACTTCACAGAACTGTCTGATTACATGTTCTCTCATCTTTATGTCCTCTTCTTGTGCTCTCTATTTTCTATTCACAAGTTTGTTATACAAATCTTCTGGGATCTTATCATGAATAGTGCTAAGTTTCTTGTCTGTCACAATCATATGTGTAATCATTGCATTTTCAAAATTCAATCTGTCAAATGATCCATATAGATCATAGAATTTATTCATCTTAGTGAAGTCTCCATGCTTCAATATATCTTCATTAACTCTTTCAATTCTTGGTTTCCAAGTTTTCTTCTTGATTGAAACTACATCATCATCTTTAATTACTGCTACATTTCTAGGTACAGGTGGTACAATCACTTTCTATCTCTTGTCGGGTCCTGTTGCACTCACCTTTACTCTTTTGCTAGGAATAGGAGAAAAAGATTTATCTCCTTCATCTTTTTCAGGTACTTCAATTTTTACCTTTACTGCAATAGGATCAATAGGATTTGCACTACATGCCTCAGGTGAAATTACAAGATTTTCACTTTACTTCAAGGCTTCTGCAGTCTTCTTAGCTATGTCAAACTCGTGACTTGACATACCTGATTCTTTCAGTATTTTCTTCATAGTAGATTCAACTCTCTTACTAGATTGCTTCTTTTCTCTCAAACTTATTGCAGAGTTGAAATTCTCTTCATAGGTTCCAAACCTATTTGCATGACCATCCAACTCACACTTTAACAATCTATTCACATATCCTACTATTTCTGCTTCAGATATTTCATAGCCAAGAGGGTCTATGAATTCTATTCTAGGCTCAACTACTTCAATGTAGGTGAAATCAGTGTCTACCATAAAATAAATGTCATCTTTATGCTTTTCAAATAAGGATTGAGGAATCCTTGATTTGTTCTTAACAATATTCTAAAAAGTCTTCAATACAAGCTTCACACTGTCATTAACTTTATCAAAAAGGTGCTTCATGTAGACTAATTTTATTCTTTCCATTGTGTTCACATTGTCACTCCAATCGACTGTGTAAGGAAATCTTCTCAAAATATGGAAAAACATATAGTTTATCAGAGATGAAAACCTAAACTGTGTGTACTTATCCTTCTTAATCTTTTCTAAGTTCTCAAATAACTAAATTTTCAAAATTTCACATAGGTCTACTTGTTTCTTCTCAATACACATAAGATAAGCTACATGAACCATTCCTATAGCCATGTCATCTTCCCTTGAACTACCACAGAATTTAGTTGTTAGGATCTTGCAAAGGTACCTAACATCATCTTGCTTAATCTTACTTATTGCAATTCCTCTACCATTATAACTAGATCCAGTGTTATCTAAAACAATCTTTCTCATGTTCTTTTCATTCAGTGGAATCTCTCCAACTTTTGATAATCCAGTAACATCATGAATTAGGTCAGCAGTTATATCAATAACTCTATTCTCCATCCAGAATTTCCCATTGTGGATTCTACTTAAAATGATCTTGGTACATTCCTCATCATTAAATTCATACTTCATGGAATATTTGATAATTTCATTGTTCTCTAGGTGCCCATAAGCTGGTTTAACTAATATGTCTTGATTGTACAATTTCCTGTAATCATCACTAAAATCTGCATCTCCCAAAGTTTCAAACTTGCAACCTAAATATCCTTTAAAATTCTCAATGTGCAATACTCCGTCTCAACTTTGCAAATCTAGGGTTTCAGTATGATCGTCGCTGCAAACTACTTCCAAACTTCTTCAAATCATCCTCAACTCGCTTTTTCTTCTTTCAAATCTCTTTTCAATCACTTCGTAATCATGATAACTTCAATTTCAACCTTATAACACTTCACATTAACTCGATCTGACATCGCATTCATTCATTTTGCCGCTAAAACCTCAAAAAGCTAATTCTACAAACCTGCAACCATAAAACTTTCTGCGACCTTGCAAAACACAATATTTTCTTTTGTGCACTTAACCATAGCATTAGTACAACATAATAAACCTATATCTAACTGTGCAAAACTTAACTCATTCAAATTCCTAATCTACACTAATCCTAAGTCCTAAACTACATAAACTTACATAATTTAAGTACTTAAAGAAGGGTCAGGTAAAGATTCATCCTTACCATTAGTTACATTACCTTCCTGACTACTTTCAGTGCTGACTATACCTCCTTGATTTGTGCCTTTATCAAATTTTACTTCATCTTTATTGCTACAGCAACCTTTCTCTTTGTTTCCTACATTTTCACTCCTTCTTGCATTGTTCCTAGGGTTAGGGTTATGGTGATAACCTCCATTGTTCATTCTGCAAAATCTTGCTGAGTGTCCAAACTTGTTGCATATCTGACAAATGATTCCATTGTTTCCAAATCTCTATCCTTGCTAGTTAATCTATGACCTGCAATTTCTAGCAATATGTCCTACTTTGTTGCATCTAAAACATACTACCACTTTTCTTTGATTTATTTATTCAATGGATTTCTTATCTGCATTTTTAGTATTCCTAATCATTCTATCATAATTATTCAAAATTACTTTAGGTCTTCTACATTCGTTAGCTCTATGTCCAAAACTATGACAATTATAACAATGTCCATTAAGAGGTTTAAATTGCTTACTTGTGCAATCTCTCTTCATGTGCCCAATAGTATTACAAGCAAAACATCTACCTTTGAATTCTCTTTGCATACCTTTAGATGATTCTTCTTATTTTGATTCTTCTTTCTTTGATTCTTCTTTCTCTCTAGGTGGTTCTTCTTTAGGTGGATCTTCCAATGTGTTCTCATCTAGCTTTATTTCCTCCACACTTTCAGATGTCTTCAGATCTAGCTTCTTACTTTCATGGATTGTTCTAAACATACTAAATCCAAATCCAGTCCTATCAAAGAATGGTTCTTCAAAAGAAATTTGTTTTCCAGTCTTATCACTATTTGAATATAGCCTTTCAAGTTGTTGTTTAGATTGAGTTAATTCTCCTTTCACAATTTTATTATACTTCTCAAGTTCCACATATTGCACTTTTACTTTTTCAAATTCGGATGTTTCCTTTTCAAGTCTTGACCTCAGATCTTCATTCTCAATTTTCAATTTTTCATTATCAGATCTCAAATTTCCATCTTTCATACTAAGCTTTAGATTTACTATCTTCAACTCATGCTTAAGGATCTCATTTTCTTTTTCTAATTCATCACAATTTTCAACAAGCATATCAGATTTGTTTTCAGATTTCAGATCTTTAATCTTACCTTTTAATTTGTCAATAACATTCTTTGCATCTTCATATTTTCTTCTAAAGGAGTTTCTTTCATCAGTAAGCATATCAATCTGTTCAAGAGCTTCTTCAAGATTCTTCTGAAGTTGATCCATATCCATAGAGATCTTACTCAAGTTGCTAAGCTTTCCTTGAATGTTCCTTCTCCGAGTAACTGTGCTCTGATACCAATTGTTAGAAATAGGAAATACTGAGAGGGGGGGGTGAATCAGTATTTCACAAACTTTTTCTTTTGCCCACAAATTACTTTAGTGCATACAAAGATTATCAAGCTGATTAACAAACATAGTAGTAAATAGAAAGAACTCATAACACATGATATGTTCTTGAGGAAACCCTAGCCAAGGGAAAACCCCAGTGGGGATGGTACCCACAAAGATCACTAATCAAAAGTATCTTGTTAGGGATATTGGACCCTGTTAGGAGTCAATTTATAATATATAGTAGATCTATCCTGGTTAAAGGACTTTAGGCCTTGTTAAAAGCCTTAACCCTGTTAGGAGTTAGATTACAAAACCTGATCACTAGCTAAGCTCACTGCCCAAACAGGTAATACAAAATGTTTCTAACTATAATATGGTACTACTTACAACTTCACATCAATAGCCTTTGCTGCTATCACAACTATCACAAGTTATCTTTTCTTTCTTTTACATATCACATCTATTTTCATTACATTTCAAGTATGCCTAATATATGAGTTATTAGAGCTAATAACTTTACATGGTCAGCTTCCAAAATCTTTATCCAAGAGTAAAAATCTAGGATGTCATTCCTTCATAATGTTAAGTCATTATTTTGACAAGAAAAAATAATCCCTTAACTCTTTCGCTAATACTGTCTCCAAAATTGTTATGTCTGCAAAACCTGTCTTCGATAAACTTCGAATAACTTTGTCTGTACTGGTCCAAAATTTATGTGTAGTGAGATGGGGTATCCTCATACTCTATAGAAGCTTTAGTTAACTGTGCAAAAACAAATATTGCTCCAGTGGACGTCGCCAACTAAATCTTCATCGGGTGCTCTATCAGGATCACTTTATCCATACTTAGACAATTTCTTCCTTCAACTTGCCATACTTGCATTCTAGATTCTGCACTCTCAATAGAGATCATATGTTTCCATAATGAAAACATCTATGCATCCACATTAGCCAAATTTCCAACATCTCAATGGTGTCACAATAGCTCTCAGCCTCAGAGGTGTTAGCTGGGGCATAGGTATCTACCATCTCTATCCTTGACCCATCAGTGCACCTATAACATCCATGGCCTCCTCCATACTAGGAATCAACTTGGTTAGATCTAAAAATCTATAAATAGGATGCTCTATGAGCCAATAAATAAATCCATCTATCGCTCCAGCATTTGCAACATCTGGACGATAATCCTAGTCTCTAGCAACATAACCACTATACTCCTGTGTACTAAGATCATAAGACAAGTGTGCTTTCCATCAAAGCCCTATCCCTCTAACCAATCAAGCATATGTGGCATAATCCTATGGGGCATCCTAAATGATACCATATTGCCACCACACTCTTGTAATGATAAACCACTCAATCACTATGGTAGATCACCCTATCTATAAATATGGGTACCAGATAACAAACATCATATCATCAAGGACTTGCCTCTAGTAATCAGTGATCCCCATGCGCACCTGTGTGACATACCCAAAATATATATAGATAATAGGCTTCTGTGCCTGCCGCTGACTCTGACAAATTGGTTTGCATACTAGGATGTGCTCCTAGGCCCAAATCTAAAGCACTATAGCACCTGAAGAAAATGACTTGCCCTCCTAATACACTACCTCATGCATCTCAGAGAACATATGGACCAACATACACTATCCCCAACCCAACTCAGAAGGAGTGGCCATCAAACGAGCAACCATGGGGGCCCAACCCATCAAGAGACTATTATGCTGACATTCAAACATCATAATGCCACCATTCATACTAGCTAATATGCACTCTAATCTATGGGTCTACCCATATCACTAAACTAAGGACTCCCATGATATGGACTAGGTTAGTTGTGTATCATCTCCAAATAATCTCCTGAAAGCATGTAAACTAGAGTTCCCTGAACTCACATAGTCAGGATGAAGACCATGAAATGGAATTTGGAGTATCTGATAGACGTCCTCTGGCGTAACTATAATCTCTTCGATAGGAAGGTGGAAGATCTATGTCTCAGAATGGGAGTGCTCAATCAACGCAGCCAGTATTTGATGGTTTACCTAAATCTCAGGTAAATGAATCAGGTACTCAAATCCACAAGAAGCTAAATCTACTCTCATAGGATTCGAAAGTGACACACGGAGTCTCTGAGTGGCTGGGTGTGATATACAAACATGTACATTAGGATAGATAACCTACACAGCACAAAAATAGGGAATCCTATCAGTTACTTGGTTAAAAAACAAGCTAAAAGTATAGACATTGAAAAGTTGAAGACTTCAAAAGGTACATTAAATGCTACAAAAATGGTCTAAGAAATCAGAAAATCTAAAAATTTGACCTAAAAAGGTGAAATGAGCTCACTATTTTCCATATGACAATATAATCTAGTATCAAAACTCATACGAGTTTCAGTAAGTTTCCATATGATAATTCATGGTTACACGACAAAGTATATACTATCGTACGACAATTTAGGGACCCGACAAAATGTCGTATGACACTTGGGTCCCTCTCATATGAGTTTCCTATGGTTCTAGGATGACACTCTATAGAAAATTCAAAATTCATACAAGTCCCAGTGGACTGTCGTACGAGTTTCTATGCTAACGAAATTCAAAAAATAAAAAAATGTATGAAAATGATCCAAAAATGCTAGAAAAATGCAAAAATGGAATTTACAAAGAGGCATAGAGGTCCACTTACCGGATGTCCATACTGAGGAGGTCACTGATGTCATTGGCTGTGCTCAAAATGGTGTGAAGAGACTGGAACCTTCATCTTGGCTATTTTTTACTTAGAGGGCTCCACGGAAATTTCAAAAGTCAACAGTGAATAATGAAATGAAAATGACCTTTTTGGCCCTTATATAGGTTTTGACCTAATTTTTCAAAATGCTTCATTTTTCATGAAAATTGCACCCCTGGCTAATTTCACCGTTCTAAATCCATTTTCAAGATCAAAATCAAAATTTGAGATCATTTACTTTGTCAAAATTGTGATTTAAAATTTTCACACCTAGGATGGCCGATTGCTTGCATAATCGACCTTCAATCATCACAAAAATCCAGCATTCAACTTAACTGATTATCTTACATCAAACTATCAAAATTTCAACTTGGTCAACCATGGTCAACTCATGGTCAAACCTAGTCAAACTTGGTCTCAAGGACCTCCAAATGATGCATAACGTGTTCTCGAACGTGTATAACCACTTCTTAAATCAATTAACATGCTTCTACACCATTTACCACTGACTTTTCTTGTCAGATTTCAATTTTCATCCCGAAGGGGGCATGGTATTGCACATCAATCAAATCTATAAATCAAATATATTTCTTTTAGTGACCAAGACAACAACAATGTTTAATTGCTGATTCATCACAAGTCCTTATCGCTTGGGGCAAATTGATCATCGCTTGGGGTATATCAGATTCATCGAGATCCATATCAATCTGGTATTCTCTTTATCTTGTGAACTGTATTACCTCTTTGTAACCATCAGTTCAGTCATGTTATTTCCTTGGTTCTTCGTAACTGAAGGGTTCAAATGTGATACCACTATGATTCTTTTGGACAATTAGGTCTGGAATCGAGTCACTCACTTCTTCATAATCATAAGGTTTAGAATCAGGCATTTTGACACTTCTTCGTAATCACCTGTTCATTGTTGATATAGCTAGGATCATCTTGATTCTTTGGTCAATCAGGACTTGAATCACAATATTTTTCCAATATTTCAATCGATTTCTATCTCAGAATCGGTTAGTCTCTCAGGAACAGTTTCTCCACCACATAACTGAGTCCACATCTTTATCATACATAGATTATTCTTTGAACCACTACGCTTTGCACAGTGATTCAAAGAGGGGCAAAATGTAATACCCCAAAAATGGGCTATAGGTTCATTAACCTCTTACATCAACAAATCAATTGAAATTGACATCAAAGTCCTAACCTAAGGCACATTTGCACATCAGTTTATCAAAAACCTAATTGATTATCTTAATTCTGCATCATCGAATATTCCTAATTTATCATAATTATCTTTAATTGAATATTATTTGGCAATAAATGTCATTATTTATCCTAAATTTGATTAATTGAATATTCTGAATATTTAATTAATTAAGTTTAATACTGCCACTTAATTATTTAATTAAATTAAATTATATTTATTCCTAATTATATTATTTAATTTTGACAATAAATCAAAATCTCATACGAATAATTGATTGAATTTTTACTTAATTGATTAAATCTAAGTTGTCAATATTTAATAATATAGTTTTTGAATAAAAGTTTGATTAAATAATTGATCAACCCATAAATAAATTGTTTTAAATTTAAAATCAGTTAAGTTGAAGATAAATCACTTATTTTTTAAATTAATTCATAATTATTATGCACATTCAAAGAATAGTTAAACTTTAAATCAGAAAATCAATTCAAGTTGTTATCTTTTGAAACTCAACATCTATTTTGAGTTTAAAGTTGATCTAAACTTTTGATTTAAGTCAAAAAGCTGTTTCTGCATGATTTTGCATGATTTTGTGAATTGATCTATTTCTAATTTTTTGTTAACTCAAAAATCAACCCGAGTTTATCAAGAGTGATTTATGGCTTTTCTTAATGCACCCTCAAGCCCTAGATTTCTATAAAATCAAGGCTCAGCTCTTCATAATTCATCTCTCATATCTCTCGAATTTGCATGAATACTCTGGTGAAATTGCATCTGAAGAACAAAAGTATTGGCAATAGGTGATTTGTGAGATCATTCATAGTTTTTCATTCATAGAATTCATTTTTAGATTAATCTGCATATCAAATTCATTCATTCTAGATTAGATTCATATCGAGTTTTTCATCCTATTACATAGAAAATACAAAAATATAGATTAATGTGCATATAGTTATCCTTCATCTTTTATCATTAAATCCTTTGTTTAGGTGTTGTATTGTTACTGATCTCGATTTGAATATGAGAACATCATACTCACACCTACTAGAAGGTAGTAACTCACCTAGTTAGCTCAGTTTCAATTACTTGCAGATTTTGATTTTGCTAACGTCTAATATTTTACTAAAGTGTTGTGTCCATGGCTAGGTACAATTTTCACACACACAATTAGGAGCACCCTCCTTGGTTTTGCAAAGCCAAAAGTGTAGAGGGTAGTCTTGTCCCTATAGTTGGTCCAGTCATCTTAGAGCTTATATTTGGATCTAACCCATCCTTAAAAACTATAGATGTATTGGCTGATTTTGAAAGCATAATGTCCATTTTGAGGAACCAAAAAAATGGTGACTCTACTAGGGAGAACATAACAAGTAAAATCTGTTGAGAATCTCTGGTTATTGTTACATTATAGATTATCAGTATTATATAACCCAAATTGATTTGGCCCATCCGAGTAACCAACAAAATTGAGACTTTGCTGGTGAGAACATAACAAGTAAAATTTGTTGAGAATCTCTGGTTATTGTTACATTATATATTATTAGTATTATATAACCCAGATTGATTTGGCCCATCTGAGTAACCAATAAAATGATGACTCTACTAGGGAATGGAGATGAAATAATCATGATAAATCTAAATTTGAGATCTTCGGTGTTATAAATTTGATATCAAATAACGTAGGTACAAGTTGAGCTAGACTCTTGGCCTTCTTATTTGTCAGAACCAGTCAGTTACCATTGAAGAACATAGATTTATTTTCAATCCTTTTCTTTGTGCACTATTTTGAAAATCTTAGTAGGATTTTCATTGTTAGTTATAAGGTCATTCTTTGATCAAAATCCAAATATTAAGTACTCTGATCTTTTAAGTTAGTAAGATAAGTCCCAACTTGTGTTGGGTGGTGACTCTGAGAAATCTCTGCAGTATTGCTGGGAAATTTAAAATATCAAAATATGAATCAAAGAATTACTAGGGCTAGAAGGAAGGATCATCCTGAAGATAGGTTGGAGGGTGAACTCCCAAGTACTTCTAGGGCTCGTCAGCCAAGAGCTGATAGGAATGGTGAAAACATGCCTCAGGTATGGAAACAAAAAAATACAAATAGAGATGACTTAACCCATCTTGGCCAAGAAGGGAATGCTTCTGAATATGAGGAGGCTATAGATTTGGGGTTAGGTGCATATAATGATTATTATTCTCAAAAGGAGGATGAAATGCATCATAATAAGGGAATGTTTATAAATAAGGAACCTCTAGTGAGAGATAGAAGATCAAGAAGTAAAATTAGGGGTCTAGGAGGAAGAAATGATCCCCCAACTTAGGGGATTTCTTTTTCTAAAATCCCTCATAACCCTAGAGATGAAAAACAAGAATTTCATGATGAGGATTCTGATTCTGAAACCACTCTCCCAGATTCTAAAGATATCTTTGAGGAAGTTTTTTATTTGGAAAAGAGAATCCAAGAATAGATTTCCATTAGAAGGGAGAGGGAACAAGAAAAGGAAGATGAAGTGAGATAGGAATGTATTTGTTGACCTTAGAAGCTATAAATTTTGTTAGAGCACCCAAGAAAATGGTTGAACAACCTATTATCTATCCAATTGTTGAACCTAGAATACCTAAGGATAAGGGTAAATAGGTTTCATCAGGGATTTTAATAAATGAGCCCATCAGTGACAAGATCCCTTTGGATCAGTTGTCCAAATTGGATGATGATTTAGAAAGGGCTAAAAGAGAGAAACAATTTTAGCTAAAGAGCTAGAAAAGGAAGAACTTCAGGATACTACTTTGGAAATGAAAAAGAAGATTGATTTTCTTAGATAGTCTTCCGGTCCCTCAAATACAATTAGTCCTATTTTGAATACTAATGCTAGCATTGGAATTTCTAGTAGTTAGGATGCCATTGTCACACTAGTGACTGCTACAAATAATGTTAACACAACAAATAAAGCTTCTACCTCTCAAAATAATGGATCAGCACAAAGGGGACTAGTTCATGTTGAAAGGTACTGACAACTTCTCTTTAATGGCATTCTTGGTTATCCTAATTTGATTCCTAAAGAAATTAGGGAAAAGCTTCCAAAATTTACTAGTAATAATGTTATTACATGTGAAGAGCATTTAAAGAAGTTCATTGATATGATAGATGATTATGAAATAGAACATGAGGATGTAAACATGAAATTGTTTGTTTAGTCTTTAACTGAGGATGCAAGGGATTGGTTTAGAGGGCTTTCATATGATTGTATTGCTTCTTGGGATGATTTTATAAATTTTTTTAAGGACCAATATGGTGATAAAATAAATGAGGGTTTTATGTTGAATGAATTCAAAAACATTAAGAAAAACCAAAATAAAGAGGTCCTTGAATTTAATGTTAGATTTCAAAAAGCAATGCATAATCTCTTCCAAGTTATGAGATTAGATGAAAAGGTATGTTTGGCAACATATCTAAATGCTTTTGATGCTAAGATGGGATACCTCCTTAGGGATAAAAACCCTAGAACTATCAAGGAAGCTTAGAGGTTTTTTGTAAATATTGAAAGCAACAGAATGGTATCAGACAATCTAGGTAGAAGAGAAGATCTTAAGCCCCCTAGGTTTGGAAAAAGGGAAACAGATAAACCTGCCAATATAAAACCTAGGGAGGGTGATAACTTCAAATAAATCCTAAATTCTTTGAAGGATTTAAAGCCTAGTGAAAATAAGAATAAGTTTCAGGGAAATGATAGGCCTCCTCAAAATAATTTCAATAGACAGCCTAGGTTGCAAAATTTTCCTTACCATACCTAGTGGAAGGATGGGAAGCCTACTGTCCTAGAAAGAAAGGATGGGCCTAATAAAAAAATCCCTGATCCTTTGCAAAAGAATTCAATCAACATGACTGATGATGCTCCATGGTGCACAACATGCCAAGCCCAACATGATTCTAATTATTGTGTGATCTCTCAAAATATACCTGAAAATGAGGAATAGGGGGATGAAGAGGAGGAATCATATGATGACAAAGGCTGTGTAATGACTTCTGCTAATTTATTTGATGAAATTGACTCTGAAGAAGAAATTGAGAATCAAGATGTAACTAATTCTCAAAAAAGAGGAGGAGCTTACCATCAACAAGTCTTTTCTGATGAAGAGGAGGAAAAGGTTGACAACATAAATAGTAACACAAAAAGAGTTGAAAAACCTGTTATACTAAGAAGACCTTCTGATGAAGAAATAGCCCAAATCACTACTGATATGGTTACTCAGGCTAGGTGTAACTATATTTTGAGAAATAGGACTATTGGCAATACAGATGGTAAGCTAGTAGGTGTATTTATTAGAAAGAATCATGATGACACAAAGCAAGCACATGTAAAAAATAAAGTTGTTGTTGATGTGAAAAAATTTAAGGTGAACGGGGCTGATAGGCCAAATGGTTACAAAAATGTTCTTAAGGTCAAAGTCAAAACACCAAGTACCAATGCCCAAACTCCCCAATCTAAAAATAAGAAAAAGGTGGAAGATAAGATGGGTTCTGCAACACATTTTGAAAATAAGGATGTGTCTCAAGGAAAGCAAGATTTGTTTGTTTTAAATTATACACGTATTGACATGAACCAATTGTTATCTCAAATAACAGTTAAGGTTCCACTGATGGAAATGATGAGGATAGGTAAACACAAAGAAAAGGCCCTAAATTGGATAAATGGTGTTCTTGCTACAAACCTCCAAGGACTAGTAAGAAATGGGGTAAAAGATAAACCTCTAAGTAAAGGGAAAGACACAAAAGAAATTGTTTCAAAAACACCCCAAATTTACTTAGATACAAATGTTGAAAATGCTTCTTTGGGAGTTGTAGAACTTTTCTTTTTAATGTTGATCATCAATGGGAAAATGTTGAAAAATTGTATGATTGATTCAGGAGCATCTAATACTATCATGTCTACTGAAATCTTGAGATAAATAGGATTGCAAGTTGACACTCCTCATGGGAGGTTCTAGGCTATGGATTCTATAGAATTACTAGTTATTGGAATAATTAAAGCCTTTCCCTATAAACTTGCAACTTAGCCTGGCAAACAGTTGACCATGAGTGTCTTAGTTGTTGACATACCTCCCCAGTATGGAATGTTGTTGTCAAGAAAATGTAGTGCAACAATGGGAGGTAGCATCCAATGTGATTTAGCTTTTTCTACTTTTAATATTGCTGGTGAAAATGTTGAAATATCTAGGGAAGTGAGAACTCCTCATATGATTGATGAGGAGACTGAAATTGATAACATGAATTGCTTCCTATATATTGATGTAAATGCTTTCCAAGTGCAAAGTAGAGAAATTAAAAAAAAAAGATGAATCTCCACTCTTATCTGAGGATAAGAATAATGTTACAAACCAAAGTGACCTATGGACTATGTATTTTGATGGTGCAAGTTCTAAGGAAGGATCTAGTGCAGGGGTATTGTTGATCTCCCCTAGTGAAATTTTTTTTAATTTTTCTTTCTCCTTGTTGTTTTCTTGCACAAATAATACTGTAGAGTATGAGGCCTTGTTGATAGGATTGGGATTAGCCTCAAAACATAAGATCAAAAGCCTTAGAGTAATTGGATATTCAGAATTGGTTGTGTCTCAGGTAAGATCCAAATATGCATAAAAAAAGAAAAGACTAAAGCAATATAGGAATGATAATTGGGATGAGATAGAACATTTTGATGCTTTTGGTATTGATTGGATGGATAGGGGCCAAAATAGGATGGCTAATTTATTTTCTAACATTGATTTAAAGAAAGAGGACATTACTTTTGTAGGGATATCTAAAATTGAGCTTCAAACCAAGCCATCTATACCAGACAACTTTGAAAATTGGCAAGTTTTTAAAGATGACCTAGATATATTAAGTTTCCTACATTGTGAGGCTGATTTTGGAAAAGAGATGAACTTTGGTGGGTATGTGGAAACAATAGGAAATGAGGATACTCTCCTTGGCAAGAAAATATTGCAAATAAAATCAAATAAAGTCCCAAAGGGTTTGGTTGTGCTTGAAAGAGCTTTTGATAATAATGACAGTTCTTTTTTAGCAAAGTCTTTGAGAAAGCCTGAGGGTTTGGAGGAAATAAACCTAGGAACAGTTGAAGCCCCAAAAAATGTATATATTGGGGGAAATTTAACTCTTGAAATAAGAAAATCATTGATCAATCTTCTTAGAATGTATAGGCATGTTTTTTCTTGGTCCTATGATGACTTAAAGGCCTATAGGGAAGATTTATTTCAGCATGAGATCCCTTTGAAGGAAGACACCACACCCTTTAAACAAAAGTTAAGGCTTGTGAACCCTACTCTGGCACCAAAGATGTAGGATGAGCTGAAAAAGATGAGTGATGCAGACATCATTCAACCCATCAGACATTCAACATGGGTCTCTAACCTGGTCCTAGTAAGAAATAAAAATGGAGACATTAGGCTCTGTGTCGACTTTAGAAATTTGAATATAAATTCATTGAAGGATAACTATGGGCTACCAAACATGGAAGCCATGCTACAAAGAGTTACTAGATCACAACTAATGTCTATGATGGATGGGTTTTCAGGCTACAACCAGGTTGTTGTCAAAGAAATAGAGCAATTCAAGACTGCATTTACTACTCCATGGGGCACTTATGTATATGTTAGGATGCATTTTGGTTTGACTAATGCTAGGGATACTTTTCAAAGAGCCATGGATGTAGCATTTGTAGATTTTATAAACAAGTTTCTTGTTGTATACCAGGATGATCTTACAACCTATTCAAAAGAAAAGATCAACATTGTGCCCATTTGGAAAAAAAATTTGTAAGATCTCTAGAATATGGAGTCTCTCTTAATCAAAGAAAGTTTTCTTTTGGAGTAACTGAGGGTAAGCTCTTGGGTCATATTGTATCCAAGGATGGAGTTGAAATTGACCCTGAAAGGGTGACAACAATTGACAAAGTGTCACTACCAAGAAATGTTAAGGGGATTCAATCCTTCTTTGGTTAGGTAAATTTTGTCAGAATATTTATTACAAATTTTGTTGAAATTAGTGTTCCCATTTCCAAGATGCTAAATAAGAGTGCAAAGGTTGAATGGAATGAAGAAACTAAGAAAGATTTCTATGAAATTAAGAAAACCATTAAGAGTGCTCCTGTGCTAAGGACACTAGATTATAGTAAGCCCCTTAAAAAAAATTCTTTTGCCTCTTATCATACTATTGTTGTAGTTTTGTTGCAAAAGAATTCAGAAGGTTTTGAACAACCTGTATCCTTTTTTAGTAAATCTTTGCAAGTAGCTGAATTAAAATATGAATTAAATGAGAAAAAGGCATATGCATTTGTCAAGGCTATTAAAAGTTCTAGGTGCTATCTAGTTGGAGCAACTATAGTTTCATATGTGCCTAGTGTTGTTGTGAAGGATATCCTAGTTCAACAAGAAGTTTTAGGAAGAAGATGCAGGTGGATAAATAGGATCCAAGAGTTCAACTGATGTAGGAGCATCTTGGGTCCTTGGCAATCCTGTGTCACCAAATTTTTTTTGGAGTTTGTCTATGTTGCTCAGTTCCTTCCTTGACTGAGTTTTTTGGTAGTTGGTTAGTTTCCTTTGGTTACCAAGTGTGGTCAGTTATCTCCTAGGCAGTTGGTTGTTTCATTGGCACTTGATGATGCTTGTCTATTGCTCCATCATCCTTTCTTATCGATTAGTTTCTTTTGAGTTCCTACTGAGTTGACTTGTGCATTTATGTTGGGTCACAGATTTAATATTGAATTCCATCATTGGGAAGTGTGTGGTCCCAAATCTAACCGTTCCTTCTATTGATTATGGATCTGAAGGGTGACTTAGTTCGGTAGACTCTTATATAAATGTAGTTGTTTGGTTGTAGTTTAGGAGGTAGCTTTTAGATAGAGATTGGAGATTATTGGTAGATCCTTGCATGTTTAAGGACTTCTATAATTCATTGTAATATCTGGCCCTAACCGGGAAGGCCTTACAGCCTGGCATGTATGATTCTATTTGATGAAAATCAATGAAAGATCCTACATCCTCTCTCTCATTATTGTGTGTTGTTTCTTCCGCATGTTGTTCAGTAGGCTAGATCATTAGGGTGTGCCATTTTTTGGTCCCTCCTAGTCCTGTCATTGCATTAGGTGGTATTAGAGCAAGGTGAGATCTTGATCTAGGTTTGTAGGTTCCTCTTGAGAAGCCCTAGTTGATAGTTGTGGGGTAGTAGATTGCGATCTGACCTACAATTGCAGAGGGTTGTCAAGAAGGTTCATGGGAGGTGAGATGCAGATCTAGGATTGGAAAATATGCTAAGGCAAATTGTTGCTAGATTAGAATTTGTTGAAACAACCCAAAGAAGAGGTAGACATCTTGAACATGTTAGTGATGATGAAGTTGAGGAAGAATAGGTGAATGTAGAACCTGCACCTGTTATGGATCAAGGTGAAGAGATATTTTTGAAGGCTTTGACAAGTCTGAAATATACACCACATTTCAATCCTCCTAAGTATGGTGGAAAGCTAGATTTTGGTGAATTGGTGGACTGGATCACTGAGATGGAAAATTATTTTGAGTATGAAAAAATTATTGAAGACAAGAAGGTGAAGATTGCAAGCACAAAGTTGAAAAGTCATGCATCCTTATGGTGGGAACATCTACAGTTGGATAGGAAGAGGAAAGGTAAAGACAAAATCAAGGTATGGAATAAAATGGTGAATAAATTGAAAGGAATGTTCTTACCTTGTGATTATTGGATTAACCTAGTTTAGCGTATGCAAAGTTTAAGGCAGAAAGATAGCTCGGTAAAGGACTATACTGAGGAATTCTATAAATTAGATATCAGATTTGGACATGATGAAGATGATGTGGAAAGAATTGGTAGATACTTGAATGGTTTGAGAGTTTCCATCCAAGAGGAAATTAGTTTGGTCAAGTTGGAAAACATTGAAGAGGCTTATCAATTTGCATTGAAGGCTGAGGATAAATTGAACAAAAGACATGAGCAAAGGCAAAGAGGTTGAGGTGGTAGATTCCCTAGAGGAAGGGGTAGATCTAATGGTGAAAATGGTAGCTATGAACCTAAAAAGATAGGTCTGGACAAAGGCAAGACTAAGTGGAAAGGTGAAAGTTCATCTAGAGGTAGATGCAGTAACTACCAAGGTAGTTATAGCAGAGGTAATTTATCAGGAACTTGTTACAATTATGGAGAAGGACATAGATCTTTTGAATGTACACATTCTAGTAAGAAGGCTGGTAGTAGTAGAAATGCTTTGGTGCAAGAAGAGTCACCGAATGAACCTGAGAAAGAAAATAACTTGATGGTAAGGAGAGCACTATGGAATGAAAGAAAAAAGGAAGATTCGGTAAGGAAAAGTTTGTTCAAGACCAGATGTAGAGTTTCTGACAAATTTTGGAAGGTAATCATTGACAATGGTATCTCAGAGAATCTAGCATCTGAAGAGATGGTCACAAAGTTGCAATTGGAAAGGTTGACACATCTGAAGCCCTATCAGATTTCATGGATCAAAGATGAGCATACACTCCTCATAAGTGAATAATGTTTTGTGAATTTGAAGATTGGAAAGTACTATGATAAGGTGTTATGTGATATCATACCTATGGATTGTTGTCATATTTTGTTGGGTAGACCTTGGCAATATGATAGACATGATATATATGATGGGAGCTTGCATAAGTATACTATTGTGGCTGATGGAAAGAAAAAAATCTTGTTACCTTTGATGGAAGAATATATTAGTAATGTTTGCACATCTATGAAAGTTTTTTTGATGGAGGGAAGAAATTTTGTTAACTCTTTGAAGAAGAGTGATGTCTTTTTTGTTGTGATTCCTAACAAACCGAGTAAGAAAATAGAGGATAATGTCCCTGAGGAGATTGATAATTTACTCACTGATTACAGTGATATCATTTTTGATAATGTACCTAATGGTTTTCCACCAAAAAGAAGCATTGATCATTGCATGGATCTAATCCCTGGAGCTAGTTTATTGAATAAGGCACCTCATCGGTTAACACCCACCGAGAATTAGGAATTGAACCGCGCATTCAAGAGTTGTTGGAGAAAGGTTTGATCAGAGAAAGTTTGAGTCCTTGTGTAGTATCTATTGTATTGGCACCTAAAAATAATGGAGAATGGAGAATGTGTACTGATTCTAGAGCAATCAATAAGATAATAGTGAAGTATAGGTTTTCTATACCGAGATTAGATGATATAATGGATAGTTTGACTGGAGCAAATTATTTCACCAAAATTGATTTGAAGAGTGGATATCATCAAATTAGAATTAGAGAAGGTGATGAATGGAAGACTACTTTTAAGACAAAAGAAGGTTTGTATGAGTGGTTGGTTATGCCCTTTGGTTTAACTAATGCACCGAGTACTTTTATGAGGCTGATGAATGAAGTTTTGAAGAAATGCTTGGGTAAGTTTGTGATTGTATATTTTGATGAAATTCTAATATTCAATAAGACCAGAGAAGAACATTTTTTGCATGTTAGACAAGTTTTGCAGAGATTGAAGAGGGAAAGTTGTTGATAAATCTGAAAAAGTGTTCATTCATGAAAGAGGAGATTGTGTATTTGGGATTTTTGATCTCAATTGATGGTTTGAAGATGGATCCTAAAAAGGTGGAAGCTATTTTGAAATGGTCTACATCTATGAATTCTAGTGAGGTAAGATCATTTCATACTTTGCCAAGTTTTTATCAAAAGTTCAAAAGGCATTTCAGTTCAATTTGTAATGCTATGAGTGAGACTGTGAGAGGATATAAAAGGGAATTCAAGTGGACACATGGAGCTGACAAAAGTTTTGAGACTCTGAAGTAGAATGTTATTGAATTACCTATTTTGGCATTACCTAATTTCAGTAAGGTATTTCAAATGGAATGTGATGCAAGTGGAAGTGCAATTGGAGCTATGTTGAGTCAAGAAGGTAAACTTGTTGCTTTCTTTAGTGAAAAGTTGAATGATGCTAGAAGGAAATATTATATATATGATCGAGAACTATATGCCATTGTTCAAGCACTGAAGAAATGGACACATTATTTGATACCAAGTGAATTTGTGTTGTATACAGATCATAAGGCTTTACAATATTTGGGTAGTCAGAATAAGTTTAATCAGAGACATATGAAATGGGTTGAGTATTTGTAGAGTTATACATTTGTGATAAAGCATAAGAGTGGAGTCACTAACTGAGTTGTTGATGCATTGAGTAGAATAAGATCTTTGATGAACGAGATGAAAATTGAAGTTCTTGGTTTTGATGAGATGAGAGATTCTTATGAGTTTGACCCTGATTTTTCTGAGCCATGGAGAAAGTGTAGAGCACCTATTCAAGATCAAAAAGATACTAAATGGGATGAATATTTTATTCAAGAAGGTATGTTGTTCAAAGGTATTCAATTGTGTATACTGAGAGGAATAATGAGAACTAATTTGATAAAGGAGAAACATAGTAGTGGTTTGGCTAGACATTTTGGTATTGATAAAACATGGAATTTTCTTAAGGAGAAGTACTTTTGGCCGCAATTGTATAAAGATGTTCAAAAATTTGTGAAAAGTGTTGGAATTTTTCAAGTTGCAAAAGGAGCAAGTTAGAATACTAGATTGTATACCCTGATTGTTGTACCTAAGAAACCTTGGATTGACATCAGTATGGATTTTGTTCTTGGCTTACCGAAGACAGTAAGAGGTAATGATTCTATATTTGTTGTTGTGGATAGATTTTCTAAGATGGCACATTTTATACCTTACAGAAAGACATCAGATGTAGTACATGTAGTAGATCTTTTCTTTAAGTATTATCTCTGACTGAGATAGTAAATTTTTTGGATACTTTTGGAAAACCCTTTAGAATAAATTTGGCACATAGTTTAAATATAGTTCTACATTTCACCCACAAACTGATGGACAAACTGAAGTTGTGAAAAGAATTTTGGGAAATCTTTTGAGATGCTTAGTTGGAGACACTGAGTAATTTGGATTCTGTATTGGCACAAGAAGAGTTTTCATACAATAATTCAATGAATAGGAGTATTGGAAAGACACCATTTGAGATTGTGAATGGCACACAACTAAGAGGTATATCTAATTTTAGAGACATTGCTGATGAAAATAAGAGAAGTGCTGAAGGAGTAAAATTTGTTGAGTACATGAAGACATTGGATGAAGATGTGAAGCTAAAGCTGGAAGAGACTAATCAAAAATAAAAAGACATAGTTGATAGATCAAGGAGACATAAAACCTTTGATGTTGGTAGTGAAGTGATGGTTCATTTGAAGAAAGGTTGGTTTCCTGTTGGAACATATGGGAAGCTGAAGATGAAGAAGTTTGGACCTTGCAAGATTTTGAGGAAATTTGATAGTGGAAATGCATATGAGATAGAGTTACCTGATGACATGGACATGTCACCAATTTTCAACATTGCTGATTTGTATGAGTATAATGAACCTGATGAAGAAGTTACAGTATTGATGGAGTATCCTAAGAAGCAGAATGAATAAATTGAGCAAATCCTAAAGCAAAGAGTTGCAAAAGTACAAGAGGAAAATAGTATATGGAATATCTGGTAAAATGGAAGATAGTTTATGGATTTTATAGTTTGAGTTGGATGTAGCTTGGATCATACCTACCAAATGATTTAGAGAATCATTTCAAATAACCCTAGGTGTCTAATGCAGGAGTGTTTTGGGTCCTTGGCAATCCTGTGTCACCAAAAAAATTTTGGAGTTTGTCTGTGTTGCTCAGTTCCTTCTTGAATGAGTTTGTTGGTATTTGGTCAGTTTCCTTTGGTTACCAAGTGTGGTCAGTTATCTCCTAGGTCATAGGTTGTTTCACTAGCACTCGACAATTCTTGTCTATTTCTCAGCCATCCTTGCTTACCCAGTACTCTCTTTTGAGTTCCTATTGAGCCGACTTGTGCATTTATGTTGGGTCACAGATTTAGTGTTGGATTTCATCATTGGGAAGCATGTGGTCCTAGATTTGACTATTCCTTTTGTTGATTATGGATCTGAAGGCCAACTCAGTTTGATAGACTCTTGTATAAATGTAGTTGTTTGGTTGTAGTTTAGGAGGCAGTTTTTAGATAAAGATAAGAAGATAAGAGATTGGAGATTATTGGTAGATCCTCTCATGTTTGAGGAATTTTGTAATTCATTTTAATATCTAGCCCTAACTAGGAATGCCTTATAGCCCAGCATGTATGATTCTATATGATGAAAATTAATGAAAGATCTTGCATTCTCTCTCTCACTGTTGTGTGTTGTTGCTTCCATGTGTTGTTGAGCAGACTGGGTCATTAGGGTGTGTCATTGTTTGGTCCCTCCTAGTCCTGCCCTTGTGTCATCAACATTGACATCCAAATCAAAAAATTGGTAAGAGGACTAGGGTTAGCAAAACTCATGGCTCAAAGAAATTTAGATGCTAACCATATAAATTCCCTTGAAGAAGAACAGAGGCCATATATTTATGATTTGGATTGTTGTGAATGCTATAAGGATATCATTGGATACTTGTAGAAATTGATACTTCCCCATAAAATGGATGACCACAAGAGAAGGACTGTGAAATTGCATGCTATGAAGTATGTAATTGCTAAATATGAGCTATGGTGGAGAAGCAATGAAGGTATCTTTCTAAAGTGTGTTGACCATCATAAGGCTAAGAACTTGTTGCAAGAAATGCATGCAGGTGTGTGTGGTGGCCATTACATGGCTAAGACTACTGCACATAAGATATTAAGGTCTGGTTTTTGGTGGCCTATTATTTTCAAGGATGCACATTCATTTGTTAAAAAATGTGATGCTTGTCAAAGGTTTTCAGGAAAGATAAAATTCAGTGGCAACTTGCCTTTAGGCCCTGTAATAGTTGAGGCCCCTTTTTAGAAATGGGGCATGCATTTCATAGGAGAGATCCCAAACAAGTCAAGTGGAGGGAATTCATGGATCCTAGTTTCCACATACTACTTCACTAAGTGGGTGGAAGCAATTCCTACTAAGAGAGCCACTAACAGGGTGGTAACTAATTTCATGATGTAGAACTTGCTGGTAAGATTTGGATGTCGTAAAATCATATTTGTGGACAATAATATGTGCTTTAGATCTGAGGAATTTAATAGTTTTTTTCTACAATATGGGATTCAAATTTCATACTCAGCTCCCTATCATCCTCAATGTAATGGTCAAGCTGAATCAAGCAATAAAAGTTTGATAAAAATCTTGAAGAGAGTTCTTGACACAAACAAAAGGGCATGGGATTCCAAGTTGTAGTTAGCTTTGTGGGCTGATAGAGTAACCATAAAAAAGGCCATTGGATATTCTCCTTTTGACTTAGTGTATGGTATTCATGCCAGGTTACCACAGAATAGCTTTCTATAGATGTATAAGTTTATCCAATTATATGATGATGATCTAGACAATGAGATGAATATTATATTAGAGGATTTGATGAAATTGGATGAATCAAGAAGGGAAACTCATGATAAAAATATAAGATCATAGCTCCAGTACAAGAATTCGTATGACAAGAAAACCACAGTCAGAGATTTTAACACAAATGACTTGGTCTTGATGTGGAATGCCAAGTTGGAAGATAAGGGAAAGCATAATAAATTTGATCCAATTTGGCTGGGACCATATCTTGTTGACATCAAATGGGGACTTGATTCCTACATCTTGAAAGATCTGGTTGGAAATGTTTTGGAATTGCCAGTTCATGGATAATTTCTCAAATTATACTTCTCATAAAGGTACTCTCATTATCCATGAATAGTAGGTTAGGTTTCTTTCCTTGTGTGTGTAGGGTAGTTTGTTTTAGTAGATGGTCTACTTATCCCAAAAATTCTAAGTCCTTGTCATGCCTACAAGAGGCATACATCCCCAAATAGAGCCACTATTAGTCCATTTTCTTGTCATAGCTAAAATCCAATGAAAATAGTCTATCCCTGCAAAACTTTGTGAAATTGCTATGTCCTGTTGCAACTTGTTTTTAAACCATGAAGAAAATGTATAAGGTTTCATGGCTTGGGCCCTTGGCTTGGAATTTTTCATGGTGTGTCCTAGCTCCAATTCAGATCGCATGTCCTCAAGTGCAAAAAAAAATGATATTTTCAAGCTTCAAGATTTGAGAAATAAGCCTTTTTTCATGTCCTAAGGTTTCCATAAATTTGTCTAAGTCAAAAAACCCTTAGCTATTTCTATTTCCTCATTACCTTTTTTAAACCACTTAAATCTTATTTCTACACGTCTTATTTCATTGGTGGGCAACTTTATTTTATTCAGCAATCCTGGGACTAAGCGTTGGCTAGATATCCTATTTTCTAGGTAGTTAACCTTTTTATTTAGTGACCCAGCGAATACAATTAGTCACTTGATCTCTTATTTTTTGCAGCTAAGTCCTTAACATCTAGTGACCTGGTAGGCAGTTATCTTTCCCTTCAGTCATGTGTTCTCCAAATATCTGGTCAAGGTAGGAAGGTTGGAAAAATAAAATGTGAGTCGTCGATGCAGATTCAGATCAACAGTTGGCCCTGAGTCTCTAGATGTAACCCACGGTGAGGAAAACTTTCAACAACTTGGAGAATGCTCAGTACCTAAGGTTATTTTTTTATCCAGTGATCATGAGAAATGCTCAGTTGCATGTTCTCTAAATTTTATCACAGTTAAAGGAAGGTCAATCTTTTTCTTTGTTCGCTAAATCACTAGATAAGTGGGGTAAAGTATAAAGGTTCCCAGAATAATTATGAGCCATTGATATGGATGAGATCGGGTGGCTATCGCTTAATCTCTTGATATAACCTTGAGTTTGAAAAAGATCATGAGATCTTGTGAATGCCTTTGTCACTTGATCTCCAAATTAACTTAGATTTAAGCAAAGCATTGTGAGAATAATAGAAGTATTTTAGTTGTGTATTCTCTAGATAAGTGATGAGTTAAGTTAAAAGGCTTTGAGATCAAACGAGGACCATAGGATGAAAGGAGGATCAATGGTCAGTGCTTGATCTCTAAGATATTAGTAAGGTTAAGTAATTTATCTGGCAACTTGGCAAATAAAGGTAGTTGTGTCTGTAATACCCCAAAAATGGGTTGTAGGTTCATTAACCTCCTACATCAACAAATCGATCAAAATCGACACAAAAGTCCTAACCTAAGTCACATCTGCACATTAGCTCATCGAAACCCTAATTGATTTTATCCATAATTCTGGATCGGAGAATATTTCCTAAATATTCCTAATTATCATAATTATCCCGATTAAATATTATTTGGCTATAAATTTGATTTATCCTAAGATTTGATTAATTGAATATTCTAAATATTTAATTAATTAGATTTAATTCTACCACTTAATTAATTTAATTAGAATTAATTATATTTATTCCTAATTAATATTATTTAATTTTGATAATAAATCAAAATCCTACTACAATTGATTAAATTCTTATTTAATTGATTAAATCTAGTTGTCAATATTTAATGATATATTTTTGGAATAAAGTTTGATCAAAGAATTGATTAACCCATAAATTAGTTATTATTCAAAATCAGTTAAGTTGAGAATAAATCACTTTATTATTAAATTAATTCATATTAAATCATGCACAATCAGAAAAGCAGTCAACTTTAAATCAATTATCAATTTCAATTTGTTAACTTTCTAAACTCAACATGTGATTGTGAGTTGAAAAAGTGAAATAAACTCTATTTTGAGATAAAAAAAATGCTTTTGCATGATTTTATGAGTTAATCTATTCCTAATTTCTTGTTAACTCAAAAATCAACCTGAGTTTATAAGGAGTGATTTATGGCTTTTCACAATCCATCCTCAAGCCCTAGATTTCTATATAATCAAGGCTCAGCTCTTCACAAATGATCCCTCAAATTTGCAATCTTACTCTAGAAAATTTGCATCTAAAGAATCAAAGATCTTGTGACAGGTGATTGTGAGATTCTTGTTATTATTTTGATCATAGCTTTGTATCCATTTTCATAGCATATAATTGTTAGATCAATTTTACATTCAATTTCATGCATCTTAGACTAGTTTCATATCAGTTTTTCATCTTATTACATCAAAAATCCAAAAAAATAGATTAATCTGCATTCATCCTCATTTCTTTCAATCATTTAAATCCTTCGTTTAGGAGTTTCATTGTCACTGATCTCGGTCTGAATCTGATAATACCACACTCGCACCTACTAGAAGGTAGTAAATTACTTGGTTAGCTAGATTGTTCTTATTTGCATATTTCTTGATTTGCTAACCTCTAATGTTTTACTTAAGTGTTGTGTCTTCAGCTAGGTACAATTTTAACACACACATTTTTGGTGTCCACTCTGGGGCCCTGAAATAAGTTTCCATTCTGTTCTAACAATTTTCTATCATTTTCTATCAAAACTACGATTTTTATTTTTTGTCTGTACAATTTTCCTATGACACTTGATAGAGTGTCGTGCCAAGACCCCCTGACTATCGTACGATAGTTGGAGTTTTTGATAATCATGTCTATTGTTCTACATTGTTATTTTAGGATTACTCTATCATGTGTGCATAGACCCACTGTCATTTCATGCCTAGATTGTCATACGGGAGGTAACCCACTGTCGTACAAGTTTTGATACCAGAGATTCAATTGTCATATTAGATTTCTAGTTTGTCTTTCAAATTTTGATTTTGGATTTGGACTGACAGCTAACCCTAACAATTGATATATGTTGTTTCTGATTAGTACTTGCTGATTTTTCTCACGAGAAAGCGCAACAAAATTGCAAATTAGGTAAAATATACTAAGCGCATTGTGTGGGAACTCAGGTATTCTACTACATCTGATAACATTTCAATTTGGGACATAAAATGAACATCTCACATGTCTAGCTTGAGTGTCTTTCCTACTTTCATAAAACACACTTCAGTTTTGGGCTCTAAAACAAACATAGATTTTCTTTCTGCATATTTGTTTTGGGCCCTATGAACACTATTTGTGGAGTTCTTGAGGGAGTGGTCTTCATTCACTTTTTTTTCATGGAAAGCTCTTCTCAAAGATAGATCCCCTTGTAGGTAGGGAGGATAGTGTTATTATCTCACGGTTTTACTGGATTTGGTCCTCAACTTTGATCGGTACATTCTCTCTTGGTCCCAGTTAGAGAGCTCGGTAGACATAGTTGTTGACATCACAAATCTTGGTGAGGTAGTTTCAGTCCTAGTGTGTCAATTAATCTTTTTGTTGTGTTTTGGTTAAGTGAAGAGGCAGAGGATTATGGTCTACTCCCTTTTTGGGTAGTATCAAAAACTCAGATCCTTGAATCTAAACTAATTCCCCATGTGGTCCTTTTTGTGAGTCACCTTTAGAGAGGTTTAATCGTAGTGGACATTCCCTTAATTGGGTTAACCACATGGATGAAACCTCAAGCGTTAATAGCCATTTTCACCATGGTAGCAACAGTCACTATATAAATTTCTTTATGGAAGAAATATCCATAGGTGTAGTCTCTTGTTGGGCTATCAGATCTCCTTGGTAGCTCCTGATTGATTAAATTCTCAGACTATGTCAAAATCCCAATGCACCTGGATTGGATTTCACCCTCTTAAGATTAAAAAAGTTGTAGAGTTAGACCATTACTAAAAACCCTAGTGCTACCAATTTTTTATTTTCTAGGACTATGTGTGTGATTGCAAAACTTTTGAGAACATACACAAATAATGTTCTTAGGGATTAGAATAATAAGTCACTATTCTTGTTCATGTGCAAGGTTTCTTTGTCCCTTGCTCATTTTTTGAAGATGATTACTTGTTCCATTGCTTGTTGTTCTAAATGCTTAATATCTACTTGGTTACTTGAAATGAACAAACTTGACACAAACTATTACACAGATTTTCAAACCTAGACAGGGAAATTTTGCAAACAATCTGATATTGAAAAAATGAAAAATTGCAAATCTGAAGCAAAAATCCTTTCTGGTGTCAAAAATCATCTTGAAGCTTAGAAATTCGTATGATTTTTCCTAACTATCATGCCAGAACCCCCAGATTGTCATACAGGAGACTATATACTATCGTACGAGTGTTGTCATAAAAAGTCAAGAAAATTTTCACCCTGGTGTCAACAGTCGTATGAGCCTTGCAACTGTCATACAAACCTTGTCAATTGTCATGCCAAACCCTTCCCAGACTTGTACAAACCTAGAGAAACTCATATCAAAATTTTCTCAAGTTGTCAGAAAACTCCAAAATTTGTCAAAAAATCTAGTTTTTACAGCCTACTTCTAGATTTTGTCAAAAAATTCATTGTGTTAGGAACATAGCAGAAACCAGAAGAATCCAACCAATTTTCCAAAAGTGGTCTCTTGAGTTTGATTAACCTTCTGATTTATCGATTTGGATCTCATTCATCTTGTGTCAAAACCTTTTCAAAATCATCATCAATTCAATCAATCTTCAAAATGGCTAAGTATTGCGAGCTCATGTCTACCATCTTTTGGGCATCTACCCATACATCTAGGGCACATTATCCTTCATTTATGTCCAAATCAATCTTCAATCAATCCAATCTTGACAAGGTTGCATCATCTGGTATTCTTGAATCAAGTCATTCTTTAGTTGTCTTTATCTTTCTCTTTTGCTTCACCCAAGGTTAATGGTGGAAACTAGAGCTTCATCACAAAGAAAACAAAGAGAACCACCCAAATTCTCTTTAGAAGCATCTTCTACCATTGCTCAAACCTTTCGTCAACCTTATGACACAAATCTATTTAGAGAAGATGCTCTTGGTAACATTTCCTTAAAAGGTGGTTATGTCACTCCTATTGCATCATTTCACAAAGTTCATCAACAAACTCCACATCAATCAATCCCTGGTAGTCCTCACAACACAATGTCTCAAGGAGGAGGAAACCAAGGATCCCAAGGTCATTAGTCTAATCATGGCGGAGATCCAGAACCAACCCCATCTAAAATCGAGTGATATAGAAATGATGATGACTTTTGAAAAATGATGAAACATTTCTTGCAAGAAGAGAAAGAAACCTACTTCTTTGAACTTTCTCGACAAGGATCCAAACTTCCTCCAAACTTTAATGTTGAAGATATCATCACTCAAGAGGAAGAAACCCCTATCACAACCATAATGAAATAGATTCATGCTATGCAAGTTAAACTGAACAAAATGGAAAAAGAGAAAGAACCCAAAGAATTCTCTATGGAGGCTCTATGCCCCTTTCCATTTGATAAAACCTTGTATATGCTACCATTCTCAAAAAGAGTGGAGATACCAAAGTATGATAAGTATGATGGAAACTCTAATCCTCAAGATCATGTCAGAGAATTATATACTCAATCCATGGAGTTTGTGCATGAACCAACCTATCTAATGTGTCTTTTCCCTTGATCTCTGGGAGGGTCAACCATTCATTAGTTCTCAAAGATGCCTCCAACAATCAAAACTTTTGAGGATTTGATCAAACTATTCCACCAACAATACTCCTACAACATTCAACATCTAGTCACCATGATCGATATCTGCAATCTGAAACAAAAAATAGGAGAACCTTTCTTGACTTTCCTCAATCGATGGAGGAAGAAGTTTTCTCTCTATGCTAGATCCATTTTGGAAATCAAAAAACTTGAAATCTTCATCAACAATCTGATTTTGGAAATCAACTATCATCTGCAAATGCAAAATCATACTTCTTTTGAGAAAATGGTGGAAAATGCCATAAAATTGAAAATGTTCTTTCTCATAAGGGAGACATGTCGATTAACAAAGATAGCAAGTGTGAATCTGGTTCTAGTTCCAACAACAAAGACAAAGGCAAATTCTAGAATAAAAACAAGAATGTTGTAACAGATGGTGTTGTGGATCACATCAATGCTCCATCAAAGGAACCCGCATTCAATATTACCATGGGCACTCAAGTCATCAAAGCTTCTGAACAAAAGGCATCTGAATCTTCTAAAAAGTCTAATGACTATAAACCATGGGTTACAAAACCAAAGCATGAGTTCACTCCTTAGGGTGAGTCCTTAGAATCTACCATGAAAACTCTATTGGAAAAAAAAATCCTCATGTTGCCTGAGATAAAACCATATGATCCTGAAGTTAAACCAAAATGGTGGAAAGAGACCAATTTTTGTGACTTCCATCAAAATAAAGGTTATAAAACTAATAACTGCATGCACTTGAAGCATCTCATACAAGACAAAATTGATGAAGGATAAATTGTAATTAACAATCATAAAACCAATAATGATCATACAACATTCACATAACCATTTCTGAAGCACAATCAAGGAGTTTTGACTTCTCAACCTAACATGGGTGCTAAAGTCAATTACACATACTCTAGAAACAATGATGTTATAAACATGGTTGAACCATGCCTATCTAAACATTTCAATGTCATCACTATTGTAAAAAGAGATAGAGATAATCAATCAGCAAATGCAACAACTCAATCACAAGCTCAGGTACATTTACAAGGACAAAACTTGGGTTCATCAAATGCCCCTAAGGTGCCTTTCAATCTTTCATCTACTTCTAAATAGAGGTCTACCTCAAAATTGACTCCTAAAGAGCCTAAAGAGACTAGAGGGACATCATACAGTATTATCCAACAACTCTAGCATACCAATGCAAAAATATCAATGTTTGAGTTGCTTCGGATATCTCCTGCTCATAGGGCTATTCTGGATAAAGCTTTTCTCAATTCCAATGTTCCTAAAAATCTTGACTTAGACAAATTCTAGACTATGGTTGGTCATCTAACATCACCCGAGTATATCTCCTTTTTAGAAGAAGATGATAACTCATTGAGTCATCTACATAACGAGCCCTTACACATTGAAGTCTTGATCCAAAATCATCATGTCAAACATGTGTTGATAGATGGAGGCACTGGTCTAAACATCTATTCTTACAAATTGATCAAACAAATGGGATTATTAGAAGCTTCTATTGATCTTGAAAATAAGATCACCATAAAATCCTATGATGAGAAAGAAAGATCTTCCAAGGGAACTATTGTCCTACCTATTAGAATAGGACCAGTTATTAGAGATATCACATGTCAAGTTCTAGATCTTCCTTTGGCTTACAATATTCTTCTATGGATGCCTTGGATACATGAAATGCAAGATATTCCATCAATATACCATCAATGTGTGAAGTTTCCTTATGAGGGAGTAGAGGTCATGATTCCAACTGACATATCCACATCTTGTAATGCCTTGAAGGAGAGTGCTGAAAAACTTGTTCCACATAATAGAGAATCTCCTACTAAGAAAATAGACATTGCATCTACATCCAAGATGGAAGATATTACAAAAGAAGTCAAAATTAAGGACACATGTATGGGAGAATACACAATGGAACCAGTCCTATCTCTCACATCCCTCCCAATGTCCCCAAATTCTTATGGACAACCTTCAGACAAGGTGAAACCTACAGCTAAAGAACCCCTAGTCATATTTAATGGGAGTTTTGTTATAGAAAAATTATCCAAACAAGAATTTTATGAATAAGAAGCTATATTAGCATGGTTATACAAACATGAGTCTTAATCCCAAATGGTTTAGAAATGTGACTCTAAAACACTGAAAAATCCTTGTCAAATCTTATGGACTAGGTCACAAACTCATGTCTAAAATGGAATACATTGGACAAGGACCTCTAAGAACAAGAGGACAAGGCATTATAAAACCCATTGAACATTGTGGAAGAACAACCAAAGATACTACATGTCTAGGATATCAAAAGAAGCCTTTTCATCTCAGCAAAAAATCTCCACATGTCTTAGAGTAGATTGAACCAGCAACAAAAATTCAGCTAAAGGAAGAAACAAAAAAATTGGAAAGTGATGATTCAGACACCACTGATCTTATTCCTTATGAGCGTTTACCTAAAGAAATACTAGATCTTCTTAAAGATGAAGAGAAACCTAAGGAGAATATTAATGTGGTAGACACACAAGAACCTACTACTAAATAAGAAGAAGGTAAAACTATCACAATAGCTAAACATTTGGGATACCACATTGATTTTGAAATAGACTCCCATGAGTATGAATTCAAATTAGATTCAGAAGGTAACCCTTCTTGGGGAATCTATCCCGACTTTACACATGTTCTTAGATTTCCTAAATGTCAAGATGAAAGATCAAAAGATGAATCAAATGACTATGAATGGGGAGTCATTCCAAAACTAGAAGAAGATGTGCTTATTACTAAAAAATACATTTATGTTATTCACCAATATACACCTAAAACCAAAGTGAGTATAGAGAAAAATGATGAACTTAATGAGTCTGATCCACCTATGGCTAAAGTGGAATCCAATAATGATGTTGAGACTATTTGTGAACTGAATATTTTGAGTAGTAATATCACCTTTGACATCACGAGTTAGGTTAGGACCAATGATGACAACACCATTGTTAGGAATGAATTCTGAATCCTTTGGTAGTCATTATGTAGCAGTGGTTGTTGCATTCATGACAATGATTGTCATTGATGTCAACACTGTGATATTCTGGAGTTTAGCAGAGAAGCAGGCACAGTTTTGTTTTTCGCACATGTTATATTGTAGATTGAGTTATGCATATTTGATGGTATGTTCTTTGGTGTGTTATTAGCCTATGGTTAAGAGCACAAAAAGAAATTCATTTATTCATAAAAGTTATAAGCATTTTGGTGGAAGCAGTATTCTGGCAGTATTCCTATGTAGCGGTTTTTGGTAATCGGAGGATATCTCCTAACTAGGATGGAATATAATTCTATGTAGTTAAAGGTAATTTTTAGACTCATTGGTGATGACATGGTTCATAGTGCAAACTTTGAGGTCACACGATTGGAAAGTTATTGTATCTAAGCCAACAATTTTATGTAATTTTGATGTAGCATGTTGAAATTATTATTTTGTATTTGCATGCTGACTCATTTGTAATTATTTGAGTGTGGTATAAAGGAAGGAATGTTTTCCTTGTTATATGAGGATTGTAATAGTTGTGATGTGAAATTATGAAATTTTTGATGCGAATGTATGCATGAAGTGAAGAAAAGAGCTAATTCAGTGATGAAGGAAGACTTGCGAAGTACAGAGATATGGATTTGTGATCTTGTGTAGTAGAGAGTGTGGCTTTGGCATAGTGTAAAGGAGGTAACATATTTCATATTATTCTTTTGAATAATCCTAAGATCTATTGGATAGTGAGTTTAGAGATCTTGCCTTGAAGTTGTTTGGGCAATGGGTCCTTCTGTCTTCCATAACTCCTAATAGGGTTAGAATCTTTTAACATGGATTCAAAATCTCCTAATAGAGATTCATATGTACTAAATGTATTTCATAAGACTCCTAACAGGGTCCATCCTCTAACAAGGAAATTTCATATTAGTACATCATTTTGTGGGCATCATTCCCACCGGGGTTTACTCTTTGATCAAGAGGTTCCCTAGTTAACATATCTTGTGTTATTGTGTCATTGTGTATGATTATCCTTCTATGGTTGGTTACTACATTAATTATATGGTTTAAAGCTATTGAAGTTAATACTAAAGTTAATGATGATAAATGGTTTAATTATCAGATAACTGATTCACCCCCCCCCCCCCTCTCAGTTATCTTGGTGGTCTTTACTTTCTAACAATTGGTATTAGAGCAGCAGGTCCTTGAAAGAGAAGTTTAAGAACTTAAGGAGATCTATGGTGAATTTCAGGAAAGAAAGCCCTAAGTTTGATGGAGTAAATTTTGACAGCTAGAAAGAAAAGATGAAGACACATCTCTTGTGTTTAGGACCAGGTTATTGGTTGATTACAAAGAATGAAAGGACTATAATTGAAGAAGACAATCTTGAAACAAGTTCTAAAAATGAGGTAGATCTATTTATGTGTAACATACTTACAAGAGAAGCACTTTTATCAGCACTTCCAGAGAATAAATATAGTTAGGTAATTGGTTTAAATAAATCTCATGATATTTGGAAAGCTTTACATTCTACTTTTGAAGGTGATGAACATGCAAAGAAAGCTAGGTTACATAATTGGATTTGTGCATTTGAAGACATAAGAATGATGGAAGATGAATCTGTTAGAAGCTATATTGGTAGGATGTTAGAAATTGTTGCAGGAATAAAGTCTTGTGGAGGTGAAAATATAGAGAATGAAGTAATATGGAAGATTTTGAGAACATTGACACTAGTATTCAAGTAGACTACACAAATGATTGAACAAGTGATACCTTGTACACCAAATTTTTTAAGAGAGACTCTTCTTGGAAGATTGGAAGTAGCAGAGATGAATTTGAGATTATCAGGAGAACTACCTAGAGTGGAGACAACATTCAGTGCTCTTAGCATCAGACCTACTTTGTCTAGAAGTACAAGTGTGAATGGAGATTATGCTAGTAGTAGCAAATCCAAATCTGATGAAGATAAGAAGATTGACGAAGGTATTTCCTTGCTTTTGAAAAGAGAACCAGATGATAAGAAAATCTTTAAATCTTGGACATGTCAAGAATATGGTCATTTTGCATCTAAGTGTCCTAAGAGAGTTAAGAAGTATAGAAACAATTTTAAGCCTAGAAGATCTAAAGAATGTTATTATGCAAATGATGAAGAAATTGAAGTAGGAATTGAAAGACATTTGAGTGACAGTGATAATGATAACTTTGATGACATAGGATTTGTAGCAATTAAGGAAGAAAATTCTGAATATGATATTGAAGAAGAAAAAGCTTTAGTTTCCCAAGTTGAAAAGAAAGCTGATTGGATTATAGACAGTGGTTGTTCACATCATATGACTGGTGATAAAGGAAAATTCATAAAGTTTAACAATTATGATGGAGGAGTTGTTAGAGTTGGTAACAATGCACCTTGTTTGATTAAAGGTATAGGATCTATTACTCTTGATGGAAAGACTAATATTGATGATGTTTACTTTGTTGATGGATTGAAACATAATCTTTTGAGTGTTGGATAGTTAGTGGATAAAGGATATCAAGTTTGGTTTACTGAGAAAACTTGTGTGATTAAGGATAAAAATAGAGATCTAATTGGAACTGGATCTAGAACCAGAAGTAATGTATTTCAATTGAACCCTACTGAGATGACATGCTTGATGACCAAGATTGATGACAATTGGTTATGGCATAGAAGGTTTTTTCATATAAACTTTGATAATATTGTGAAAGTAAGTTCTACACTTGTAGTAAGAGACTTACCTAAGATTATGAAGCCTACTAACATGATTTTCAAGGAATGTGTGATGGCTAAGCAAAAAATGAGTTCATTTCCTAGCAATAAGTTCACATCTACAGAAAAGTTGGAGATTGTTCATACAGAATTGAGCGATCCTACTAGGCCTAGAGGATTCTATGGAGAAAGGTATTTTATGATTCTTGTTGATGATTTTACAAGAATGATGTGGATTTCATTTTTGATAGAAAAATCTGAAGCATTTGATAAATTTAAGGTCATGAAGAATAAAGTTGAGAATGAATCAGGAATGAGGATTAAATATTTGAGAACTGATAGAGGTGGAGAATTTACATCTAAAGAGTTTAACACCTTTTGTGAAATGAATGGTATTAAGAGATAGTTATCAAACCCTAGAACACCTGAACAAAATGGTATTGTAGAAAGAAGGAACAAATCAGTAACTGAAGCAGCTAGAGCTATGTTATTTGAAGGTGATTTGGAAAAGACATTTTGGAGAGAAGTAATGAATACAACAGTATATACAATGAATAGAGTACAAATCAGAGCAGACACAGACAACACACCTTATGAATTGTGGTTTGGACATGCACCCTCAGTTAAGTATTTTAGAATTTTTGGAAGCAAATGTTATATTAAGAGAGATGATGATATAGGAAAGTTTGATCCTAGAAGTGATGAAGGAATTTTTCTTGGATATTCTTTGAAAAGAAAAGCATATAGATGTTACAATAAGAGAACTAAAACTATTGTTGAAAGTGAAAATGTAAAAGTTGATGAGAAGTTTAAAATTTAGGAAAGAATGCTTGATTATGAATCTGATGAAGGAACTAACCCTTGGCCTAACATTGAAACTACTGAACAATTTTTTGAGACTGATAGTGAATTGTTGAATGAAAGTCATGCTGAAGAAAATAGAGAAGAATCTAGAGAAGAATCTACAGTTGAAGAAAGATCAGTGACTATGACACCTAACAAGTATATATCAAGACATCATCCTATTGAGCAAGTTATTGGAAGTTTGGATAGAGGAGTTTTGACTAGAAAGAAGGTACATTTATGTTTGATTTCTCAAATTGAACCTAAGTCTACTAATGAAGCTTGTGAAGATGAACATTGTATTAAAGCTATGAAAGAAGAATTCGATCAAATTGAAAAGAACAAGACATGGAAATTGGTCCCTAGACCTAAAGACAAATATGTGATTGGAACTAAATGGGTATTTGGGAACAAGATGAATGAACAAGGAGAAGTAATTAGAAACAAAGCAAGATTGGTATGTAAGGGATACTCACAGCAAGAAGGAATTGACTATGAAGAGACTTTTTCCCCTGTGGCAAGACTTGAAGCGGTAAGAATATTTTTGGCTTATGCAGCATTTAAGAAATTTAAAGTGTATCAGATGGATGTAAAGTCAGCATTTCTAAATGGTGAATTAGAGGAAGAAGTCTACATTGAGAAGCCTGAAGGTTTTCCTTTGACTCAAGAAGGAGATATGATGTTGATGGACATTGGAATCAAGTTTGATGAGCCTATTGTCATATATTGTGACAATACAAGTACAGTTAGTATGTCTAAGAATCTGGTTTTACATTCTAAAACAAAGCATATAGAGATCAAGTATCATGTTGTAAGAGAGAAAGTTGTAGAAAAAGAAGTCAGACTAGAGTACATAAGTACAAAAGAGCAGATAGCAGATATATTTACTAAACCTTTGCCTAAGGATACATTTGAGTATCTGAGAGGTATGCTTGGGGTTATGCCCCAACCTACTTTTTATTAATGATGTAGTTGGTTGTATCTATCCAATGGTTTATGGCCCTATCTATTTTCTAGATTGGATGTTGGTACTTCCTCTATGGGGGAGTATGTGTATCTGAGCTGAGTCATTGAGGACTCTTGTGAATGTATTTTCTGAATAGTGTCTTTTGACATTGAGCTATTGTTTGGCATAGTGATAGAATTTATGTCATTGATGTCAATGGGGGAGAGAATCATGAAAAACATTGAGGAAACATTGAGGAACTACATTTTTTGGAGAGATTGAATAGGATAACGAATCAAGATTTGATTGATGATGAGTAGCAGTGCAGTTGAGCAATAGTGATTGGATTTTTGGAACATTGGATGTTTTTCATCTATGTTGTCATCAATGCCAATGGGGGATATTGTTAGGAATGAATGTTGAAGCCTTTGGCAGTCATTCTGTAGCAGTAGTTGTTGCATTCATGACTATGATTGTCATTGATGTCAACACTGTGATATTCTGGAGGTTAGCAGAGAAGCAGACACAGTTTTTTTTTTCACACATGTTATATTGTAGATTGAGTTATGCGTAGTTGATGGTATGTTATTTTTTGTTTTATTAGCCTATGGTTAAGAGCACAAAAATAAATTCATTTATTCATAAAAGTTATAAGCATTTTGGTGGAAGCAACATTCTGGCAGTATTCCTGTGTAGCGGTTTTTGGTAATCGGAGGATATCTCCTAACTGGGATGGAATCTAATTCTTCATAGTTAAAGGGAAGTTTGAGATTCATTGGTGATGATGTGGTTCATAGAGAAAAATTTAAGGTCACATGATTGGAAAGTTATTGTATCTAGAAGGTGACAATTTTATGTAATTTTGATGTAGCGTGTTGAAATTATTAGTTTGTATTTGCATGCCAACTCATTTGTAATTATTTGAGTCTGGTATAAAGGAAGGAATGTTTTCCTTGTTATTTGAGGATTTTAATAGTTGTGATATGAAATTATGAAAGTTGTGATGCGAATGTATGCATGAAGTGAAGAAAAGAGCTAATTTAGTGATGAAGGAAGACTTGTGAAGTACAAAGATCTGGATTTGTGATCTTGTGTAGTAGAGAGTGTGGTTTTGGAATAGTGTGAAGGAGGTAACATATTTCATATTATTCTTTTGAATAATCCTAAGATCTATTGGATAGTGAGTTTAGAGATCTTGCCTTGAAGCTATTTGGGTAGTGGGTCCTTTTGTCTTCCATAACTCCTAACAGGGTTAGAATCTTTTAACAGGGATTCAAAATCTCCTAACAAAGATTCATATGTACTGAATGTATTTCATAAGACTCCTAATAAGGTCCATCCTCTAACAAGGAACTTTCATATTAGTACATCATTTTTTGGGCATCATTCCCACCAGGATTTACTCTTTGATCAAGAGGTTTCCTAGTTAACATATCTTGTGTTATTATGTCATTGTGTATGGTTATCCTTCTATGGTTGGTTACTGCATTAATTATATGGTTTAAATCTATTGAAGTTGATACTAAAGTTAATGATGATAAATGGTTTAATTATCAGATAACTGATTCACCCCCCCCCCCCCTCTTAGTTATCTTGGTGGTCTTTACTTTCTAACAACCATATGCATGAACACCACTTCCCAATCCTCCCCTACATTGACTATCCAACATCCAGTGCTTATAGACCAAATGTCTACTGATCTGAGCCAAGATATCCATACCTTTTGAAATGACTACACTCTTGCCTCCTACCTCAATGTAGTGAAACCTATGACAACTTCCATTTGTGAACCTAGTGTTAGCATGAAAGAGTCAAATATTAAATATGTCAGTCAAAAGAACAAGAATAAAAATAAAATGAGTTTTCAGGGTGAAAACCACTTTGTGGCAGTCTCAGAACCTAAAATAGTAAAAAAAAAGGATGTATTCAAAGGTGAAAACCTCTTTGAGGTGCCTAAGGATGAGATATTTGATGTCCTTTTGAGTCATTTATAGGACAGATCTCCAGTATTGATAGATCCCACTCAATCTATCAACTTGGGTAAAGCAGAGGAACCACAACTTATTCATGTAGCACAATCTTTATCAGAGGAAGAGAAACAAGCATTCACTGAATTCTTAACAAAAAAGAAGATCAACTTTGCATGGAAATGTTTAGATATGCGTGGATTAGATCCCAATCTCATAATGCACCATTTATCTATTTCTCCAAGAGTCAAACCTATCAAACAAAAGTTGAGAAAGATGCATCCTCATGTTGCACTCTTAGTCAAAGCTGAATTAGAGAAACTATTGAAAGTCAGATTTATCCAAGTTATTGATTATGTAGAATGGATCTCTAATATTGTTCCAGTTTCAAAACCAGAGAAATCAATTAGAGTATGTACAAATTTCAAATATGTAAACAAAGCATGCCCTAAGGATGACTTTCCACTACCAAACATCGATATGATAGTGGATATGACTGCGGGTTTTGAGATGTATGTTATAAAGTAAAGTCCACCAAGATAATTGAGAGGGGGGGGTGAATCATTTATTAGATAAATACAACTTTTATCAACTTCAATATATTTTAACCATGTAAGAAATGTAATCAACAACCATAGAAAGATATACATACGCAATGACACAATAACACAAGATATGTTGACTAGGGAACCTCTTGATCAAAGAGTAAACCCCGGTGGGAATGATGCCCACAAAAGATGCACTAATATGAATATTCCTTGTGAAAGGATGGACTCTATTAGGAGTCTTATGAAATACATTTAGTACATATGAATCCCTATTAGGAGATTTTGAATCCCTGTTAAAAGATTCTAACCCTGTTAAGAGTTATGGAAGACAGAAGGACCCACTGGCCAAACAACTTCTAGTGTAAGATCACTAAACATAGTGTCCAACTGATCTTTGTATTACTCAATAGAATAATACCAAAAGATTATTGATCTCAACAACTCAATACTTCTCCTTTGACTGTGACAAACTGCACCAACTGCTTCATCAGATCTCAATACCAGATCTTTGTACTTCATATATCCTCTTTCAATAAGTATTGCACAATTCTGCAATTCAATTTCACAATACCATATATAATTACATATTACAACAAGGAAAACATTCCTTCCTTTATACCAAACTCAAGTAATTACAAATGAGTTGGCATACAAATTACAAAATAAAATCTTCCACACGTTACATAAAAATTACACAAAAATGTCAACTTCCAATTAATATAATTCTTCACTCGTGCAACCTCAGACCTTGCACTCTTATCTACATTACTAAAAACATGTCTTCAACTACTCTCCAACTGTGTATAACTACATTCAATCCTGATTAGGAGATATCATCTAATTTCCACAAACCGCTACTCAAGAACACTGCTTGAATACAGCTTCCACTGAAATGCTCATAACTTACATGAATAAATGAATTTTCATCTTTTCTCTTAACCATGATCTTATAGAACATCATAGAGTAATTTCTCAAATTTTCATAGCTTCATCTTTAATATCCCATGTGTGCTAACTCAAACACTGTCTACTTCTTTGCTAATCTCTAGTAGATCACTGTGTTGACACCAATGACAATCACAGTCATGAATGCAACAAAAACTACTACAGAATGGATGTGAATACTCCTCCATAGGATATATTCAACATTCATTCCTAACAATCTTCCCCATTAGCATTAATGTTAAAAAAGATGAAAAAATCCAAGTTCCATGAATACCAACACTGTTGCACACATTGCTACACTATTGCTCAAAAATAATTTCATATCCTCTTCATTAATCAAATCTTGCTTCATTTTCCCATTCAATTCTCTCCAATAGATGGTTTTTCATGTAAACTTCTTCCCCATTGACATCAATGATAGATGTTTCATCACAATGTCAACAACAACTTCAATGTCAAAAGACACTGTTCAGAAAAATACATTCTCTAGAGTCCTGATGACTCAGCTCAGATACACATAGTCCCCCATAGAGGAAGTACCACCATCTAGTCCATAAGAAAGACAAGGCTTATATACCATTTAATGGATGCAACAATCTACATCACTTCTCAAAAGTAGGTTGGGGCATAACCCCAAGCATACCTCTCAGATACTCAAAAGTATCCTTCGACAAAGGTTTTGTAAATATATCTGCAATCTTCTCCTTTGTGCTTATATACTCAAGTCTGACTTCTTTTTCTTCCACTTTCTCTCTCACTACATAATACTTTATCTCTATATGCTTTATCTTAGAATGTAGTACATGATTCTTAGACATACTAACTATGCTAGTGTTATCACAATGTATAACAATAGGCTCAACAAATTTTATTCCAATAGCCTTCAACATTTTCTTTATCCAAATTATCTGATTACAATTGTTTTCTACTACCACATATTCTACTTATGTTGTGCTCTGTGAAATATAGTTCAGCTTCTATCTTAACCAAGAAACTAATATTCCTCCAAGGAAAAATGCTCCTCCATTGGTGCTCTTTTTGTCATCAACACTATCTCCCCAATCAGCATCTGTATATGCACATAGGGTAAAATTATTAGATTTTTCATACCACAATCCATACTCAATTATGCCTCTTAAGTACCTCAGTATCCTTTTTATTGTTGCATAATGTGATTCTCTGGGTTTAGCTTGAAATCTTTCTACAATTCCAACTGCATGTGATATATCAGGTCTTGTATGAGTCAAATATTATAATCCTCCAATCATGGATCTATACTTTTTCTATTCTATTGTAGGAGTCTCATCCATGCTAGATAACTTATGTCTAGTTACCATAGGTGTTCTAACTGGCTTACAGTTCTCAATTCCAAATGTCTTCAACAAGTCATTCAAGTACTTTGTCTAACTTACAAAGATACCATCACTATTCTGTGTTATCAACAATCCTAAAAAGTATCTCATTTCACCAATCATACTCATTTCAAATTCAGTCTTCATTTCATCTACAAATTTATCACTGGCTTCATCTTCTCCTCCAAAGATAATATCATCAACAAAAATAACTACAACCAACAAACCATTTTCAATTTCTTTTGTCTATAAGTTGTTGTCTGCTATACCTTTAGTAAATCCCAATTTTATCCAATACTTATCCAATCTCACATACCAAGTTCTAAGTGCTTGCTTCAGTCCATATAAAGCTTTCTTTAGTTTACATACCATATCTCCTTCTTGAGTTAAAGGAAAACCTTCAGGCTACTCAATGTAAACTTCTTCTTCTAATTCTTCATTTAGAAATGCTGACTTCACATCCATCTGATACACTTTGAATTTCTTGTAAGCTGCATAGGCCAAAAACATTCTTACTGCTTCAATTCTTTCTACTAGTGCAAAAGCTTCTTCATAGTCAATTCTTTCTTGTTGTGAGTATCCTTTACATACCAATCTTGCTTTGTTCCTTACAAATTCTCCTTGTTCATTCATCTTGTTTTTGAATACCTATTTTGTTCCTATAACATTATTATCTTTAGGTCTAGGGACCAATTCCCATGTCTTGTTCTTTTCAATCTGATCTAGTTCTTCTTTCATAGCTTTAATCCAGTGTTCATCTTCACAAGCTTCACTAGTAGATTTAGGTTCAATTTGAGAAATTAAACACAACTATTCTTGTACCTTATTCCATGTCAGAACTCCTCTGTCTATGCTTCCAATAATCTGATCAATAGGATGATTCCTTGATAGATTCCTGTTAGGTGTCACTATCTCAATTCTTGTTTCTATTGTAGATTCTTCAATGATTTCTTCATTGTAGCTTTCATTCAACAAATCACTGTCAGTTTCATAGAATAATTTAGTAGTCTCTTGAATAGGTCTAGGATGAATTCCTTCATCTGATTCGTAATCAAGCATTCTTTCCTAAATTTTAAACTTTTCACCAACTTTTACATTTGTGCTCTCAACAATAGTCTTAGTTCTTTTATTGTAACATCTATAAGATTTTCTCTTCAATGAATATCCATGAAATATACCTCCATCACTTCTAGGGTCAAACTATCTAATGTCATCATCTCTTTTAATATAACATATGCCTCCAAAAATTCTAAAATACTTAATTGATGGTGCATGTCCAAACCATAGTTCATAAGGTGTCTTGTTTGTGTCTACTCTGATTTGTACTCTATTCATTGTATACACTCCTATGTTCATTGCTTCTCTCCAGAATATCTTCGCTAAGTCATTCTCAAATAACATAGCTCTTGCTACTTCAGTTACTAACCAGTTTCTTCTTTCTACAATACCATTTTTTTCAAGTGTCCCAGGGCTTGAAAACTGTCTCTTAATACCATTCACTTCACAAAAAATATTAAATTATTTTGAAGTAAATTCTCCACCTCTATCTAATCTCAAACATTTAATCTTCATTCTAGATTCATTCTCAACTTTATTCTTAATGATCTTAAACTTATCAAATGCTTCATATTTCTCTTTAAGAAATGCAATCCATATCATTCTTGTAAAATCATCAACAAGAATCATAAAATACCTTTCTCCATAGAATCCTCTAGTCCTTTTGGGACCTCTCAAATCTGTATGAACAATCTCCAACTTCTTTGTTGTTGTAAACTTCTTGCTAGGAAATGAGCTTCTCTTTTGTTTAGCCATCACACCTTCCTTGCAAATCATGTTAGTAGGCTTCATAATTTTAGGAAAATCTCTTACTGCAAGTGTATTACTCACTTTCACAATATTATCAAAGTTTATATGACAAAATCTTATGTGCCACAACCAACTATCATCAATCTTAGTAATCAAGCATGTCATCTCAGTAGTATTCAACTAAAATACATTACCTCTGGTTCTTGATCCAGTACTAATCAAGTTTTCCATCCTTGTCTTAATTACACAAGTTTTCTTATTAAACCAAACTTGATATCCCTTATCAACTAGCTGTCCAACACTCAAAAGATTATGTTTCAAACCATCCACAAAGTAAACATCATCAGTATTAGTCTTTCCATCAAGAGTAATAGATCTTATACCTTTAATCAAACAAGGTGCATCATTTCCAACTCTAACAACTCCTCCATCATAATTGTTAAACTTTATGAATTTCTTCATGTCTCCAGTCATATGATGTGAACAACCATTTTCTATAATCCAATCAACTTTCTTTTCTACTTGAGAAACTAAAGCCTTTTCTTAACTTCTATTTCAAGATTTTCTTCTTTAATAGCTACAAATCCTATATCATCATTCTCAATTTCACTTTCACTCAAATATTTCTCCAAACTAGCTTCAAATTCTTCATCATTTGCATAGTAACATTCTTTAGATCTCCTAGGTTTAAAGTTCTTCCTATACTTCTTAAATCTTTTAGGACATTTAGATACAAAATGACCAAATTCTTGACAAGTCCAACATTTAAAATTTTTCTTACCATCTGGTTCTCTTTCAACAAGCAAGGCAATACCTTCTTCAATCTTCATGTCTTCTTCATTTCTAAATCTACTGCTACTAGCATAATCTCCACTTACACTAATGCTTCTTGACAAAATAGGGCGAACACTAGGTGCACTAAATGCTATCTCCATTCTAGGTAAGTCTCTTGATAGCCTTAGGTTCATTTTTGCTGCTTCTAATCTTCCAAGAAGGGTTTCTCTGGTGAAGTTCTCATACAAGGTATAACTTGTTCAATCATTTGTGTTGTCTGCTTAAATGTGGGAGTCAATGTCCTTAGAATTTTCCATATCACTTCATTCTTTGTCTTGGTTCCTCCATAAGATTTTATACCTGCAACAATCTCTGACATTCTACCAATATAGCTTCTAACATATTCATCTTCCATCATTCTTATATCTTCAAATGTGCATATCCAATTATGTAATCTAACTTTCTTTACATGTTCATCACCTTCAAAAGTAGATTGTAAAGCTATCCAAATTTCATGAGATGTTTTTAGATATTTTACCTGACTGTACTCATTTTCTGGAAGGGCTGACAAGAGTGCTTCTTTGGCAAGTATGTTACACATGAACAAATCTCTTTCCTCATTAGTACATTCTTCAAGCTTGTCTTCATTAATGATAGTCTTCTGATTCTTTATGATCAACCAATAACCTCATCCTAAACAAAGTAAATGTGTCTTCATCTTTTCTTTCTAGCTGTCAAAATTTACTCCATCAAACTTAAGGCTTTCTTTCCTAAAATGACTCACCATGGCTTTTTAAGCTATTAAACTTTTCTTTCAAGGACCTCCTGTTCTGATACCAATTGTTAGAAAGTAAAGTCCACCAAGATAACTAAGAGGGGGGGAGGGGGTGAATCAGTTATCAGATAACTACAACTTTTATCAACTTCAATAGATTTTAACCATGTAAGTAATTTAATTAGCAACCATAGAAAGATATACATACACAATGACACAATAACACAAGATATGTTGACTAGGGAACCTCTTGATCAAAGAGTAAACCCCTGTGGGAATGATGCCCACAAAAGATGCACTAATATGAATATTCCTTGTGAAAGGATGGATTCTGTTAGGAGTCTTATGAAATAAATTCAGTACATATGAATCTCTATTAGGAGACTTTGAATCCCTACTAAAAGATTCTAACTCTATTAGGAGTTATAGAAGACAGAAGGACCCACTGCCCAAACAGCTTCTAGTGTAAGATCACCAAACACACTATCCAACTAATCTTTGTATTACTCAATAGAATAATACAAAAATATTACTAATCTCAACAACTCAATACTTCTCCTTTGACTGTGACAAACCACACCAACTGCTTCATCAGATCTCAATACCAGATCTTTGTACTTCACATATCTTCTTTCAATAAGTATTGGACAATTCCACAATTCACTTTCACAATACCATATACAATTACATATTACAGCAAGGAAAACATTCCTTCCTTTATACCACACTCAAGTAATTACAAATGAGTCAGCATACAAATTACAAAATAAAATCTTCCACACGTTACATAAAAATTAGACAAAACTTTTAGCTTCCAATTAATATAATTCTTCACTCATGCAACCTCTAACCTTGCACTCTCATCTACATCACTAGCATGTCTTCAACTTCTCTCCAACTGTGCATAACCAGATTCAATCCTGATTAGGAGATATCATTCATTTTCCACAAATCGCTACTCAAGAACACTACCTAAATACAACTTCCATGAATAAATGAATTTTCATCTGCGCTCTTAACCATGATCTTATAGAGAATCATAGAGTAAGTCCTCAACTTCACATAGCTTCATCTTCAATATCCCATGTGCGCTAACTCAAACACTATCTTCTTCTCTGCTAATCTCTTGCAGATCACTGTGTTGACATCAATGACAATCATAGTCATGAATGCAACAACAACTTCTACAGAATGGCTGTGAATACTCCCCCATAAGATATATTTTGCACTCATTCCTAACAATGTATTCTTTAATTGATGGTTTCTCTGGATACAACTAAATCAATATTACTCCAAAATACTAAGAGAAGACAAATTTTACATGTGCATGAGGTACCTTTTGTTGGAATGTCATGCCATTTGGCCTTAAGAATGCTGGTGCTACATATCAATGAGCTATGACATCTATCTTTCATGACATAATGCATCAAACCATGGATGATTATGTTGATGACACCTTAGCTAAGTCCATGGTAAGATCAAAACATTTGAATGACTTGAGAAAAATTCTAGATATAATGGAGAAGTTTAGTCTTAGACTGAACCCTAAAAAGTGTGCTTTTGTTGTCACTTCTAGAAATCTCCTAGGCTACATTATTTCAAAGAAGGGTATTGAAGTAGATCTAGCTAAGGTCAAAGCTATCATGGAGATGCAACCTCCTAAAAATATCAGTCAAATAAGAACCTTACAATGAAGGGTGCAATCAATTAGACATTTCATATCTCAGCTAGCAGACATATCACAACCTTTCACAAAAACATTACATAAAGGTGTAACTTTTACATGGAACGAGGAATATGAAAATAAATTCAACCATATCAAGCAATATCTATCAAATCCTCCTATTATGATGCCTCCTATTCAAGGGAAACCATTGATTGTATATGTCTCTACCACAGATACATCATTGGGGGCATTACTAGCACAATATGATGAACATAAGAAGAAAAGAGGCATTTACTACATCAGTAGAACATTGGTAGTATATGAGAAGAACTATTCAATGATTGAGAAATCTTGTCTAGCTATGATCTTTGCATCATAGAAACTAAGACATTATATGTTATCTCATACAACACAACTAATAGCTAAGATTGATCCACTAAAGTACCTACTAAAGAAAAGCTTCCCTCACAGGTAGTCTAGCTAAATGGGTGATGCTATTGAATGAATTTGACATAGAATATGTTGAAAGGAAATCTATTAAAGGCCAAGTCATTGCAGATCAACTAGTTGAAGCACCATTGTTTCATGATACACCATTACAGATGGAATTTTGTGATTCATCCATCATGCACATATCTTCTAGGACTTGGTGTCTTTTCTTTGATGGATCTTACACACATAATGGATCTGGAGAAGGCATTTTATTCATAACACCTCAAGGTTATTCAATACCTAAAGCATCTAGAATAAAATTTCCTTGCACAAACAACATCACTAAATATGAAGCTCTACTTAATGGCATGAAGATAGCAATTGAGTGGCGAGTGACAGAGTTGCACATTCATGGAGAGTCACAATTACTCATACACCAAGTCAATGATGTGTACCAAACAAAAGATGAAAAACTTGTTCCATACAAATGCATGGTAGATGACTTAACGAAATATTTCATATCTATCACCTTTGAATAGATTCCTAGAATAGAGAAAAAGGTTGTTGATGCTATGGAAAGACTATCATCTCTACTACAGTAGCTTAAACATGAGCTACACTATGAGTTCCTGGTGGAGGCACTATCATTTCCTGCATATGATTCCCCTGAAACCCGCATGATCTACACTGTTGTTGGTCATGATTCATCCAAATACAAACACCTTTTCTCCTACCTCCAAGACCAACTCATCCCTGATACCTTCAATCACCATGAGAAATGATACCTTATCTGAAATGCATCCTGATATGTCATCATTGGTAATGATCTGTACAAATGAGGTCTAGATGGTACACTCCTTAGATGTTTAGAACATGAGGAGTCTCAATGTGCATTAGAGGAAGTCCATGATGGTATATGTGGATAACATTCCAATGGTTTAACACTAGCTCACAAAATTATTAGGGTTGGGCATTATTGGCCTGACATGGAAAAAGAGGCTATCAAGTTCACTAAGAACTATCAAAAGTGCCAAGTACATGGTAACTTAATTCATGTACCATGAAGAGATCTGATTCCCTTTACTACACAATGGCCTTTTCAACAATGGGCATTTGATCTGATAGGAGCTATTTATCCACATTCTTCTAATGGACATACCCATATCATAACAGCTATAGACTATTTCACAAAATGGGTAGAAGTAGTTCATTTGACTCAAGCAACTGGCAAACAAATCTCTATGTTCATTTTGAACTACATCATATGTTGGTATGGTATTCCACATTCAATAGTCACAAATAATGGTGGCCAATTCAAGAACAAGGACCTAGACTCCTTATGCTCTAAATTAAAGATTATACAACATTGGTCATCCATTTACTATTCTCAAGGGAATGGACAAGCAGAGGCATCAAACAAGAATCTATTAAAAATATTGCATCAGATAGTTAATAAGATAGGAAGAGACTGGCATCTCATGATCAATCCAAATCTTTGGGCTTACAAAACAAGTATCAGAACACCCACTGGGGTTACTCCATTCTCTTTAGTTTATGAGTCTGAAGCAGCACTGCCTATTGAGGTTAAAATCCCATCACTAAGAATCAGAATGCATGATCTAGTAACTGATGATGACTAAAAAGTGTCTAGGTTACAAGAACTTGAACTACTAGATGAGAAAAAGAAAGTATCATATGATCATCTTAGAGTATATCAAAAAATAATGTCTAGAGGGTACAACAAGAAAGTCAGACAAAGAGAATTTCAAGTTGGTGATCTAGTCTTGAGAGAAAATCCTAAAAATCAATCACATTGAGAACACAAGGGGAAGTTGGAACCCAACTGGCTGGGTCCCTTTTTTATCACTATTATTTTTGCCTCTGGAGCCTATCAACTCTTAATGACTGATGAAGAACAGCTCCGAGAACCAATCAACATTCTCCATCTAAAGAAATTCTACACCTAAGGCATTCAGTCTATGGTAAAATGTCATGAAAAATTTCATAAAAATCAGAAAAAGTCCTGAAAAAATGAACATCTTGGTTAAAACCTAGCAATAGGCACCTTGATGATTCACAAAAAAAAATAAAAAAATGAAAAATATCAAAAAAATGAAAAAATGGAAAAATACAAAAAAAATTGAAAAGATAAAAATACAAAAAAAAGAAGAAAAAGAAAAAGTGCCTTGGTAGAAAGAATAGAATCTTTTCCAAGATGGTGAAAACCTGGCAAATAGGCACCACTTGTTCAAAACAATCCATCTATTAGTGCAATCTTGGTCTTTCCCAGCTTTCAGTCCTGCTTTAGTTTGTACATATCTCTTGGTTTATTTTCACATTCCTATTTTCAATAGAGTCAGTCAGTGTACTAAGCTCAAGAATGTCTGTCTCCCATCAACATTTCAAACTTGGGGGCAACCAATGTCATATCCTATGGTCTCTAGTATATCTCATATGAGTCATATCCAGTCAGAGTCCTTTGAAGCTACATCTGAGTTAGTCAGTTTGTCTCCTTACTAGAAAGGATTTTGCAATAAAACACAAACAAACATCAACAACAAAAAAAATGAAAGCAATCTATGCTCACATTATTTTATCCCCTTATATGCTTACTGATTCACATTGAGATTTTTGCATATTGTGTCCTTTTGAGCTCTTTGATGATGTCCTTTATAGGATTTAGAGAGTGATGACTGGGGGCATAATCTTTTCTTTATTTTCTACTTTAAGTGACAATCTAATAACTTTGGAAATTCTGGATTGAAATGGTATCCATCTGTAAGAGCCTCCATCATGTATTGGATGGCCATGTGTACCTTGACCATTGATACCCAAAAAATTCAAGGACATCTGATCTAACTATTGTATTTTTGAGTGATTTCTTACTCCTACTGTAAAACATGATCTTACCTAAGGATGTGAATAAAAAGGGTCACTGCGGGTAATTCACAGTGGATTGAGAATGATCTCTCGATTGCTTGATGTGTTTGTTTCACAAGGCATATTCAGGTCATCACAACATCTATGTTTTGATGCTTATACAAATTACAATATCAAAATGGACATGATATTTAGGTCATCCTGGAATTTATGCCTTGGTGCTTATATCTGATCCGACATTCTGAAAACAAAATCAATATTCATATGTCCATGGTTGTCTAGCTAGTGGGTTTTGTATTGACTTTGATGCAAAAATTGATATTCATATGTTCATAGTTTCCTAACTAGAGGACATTGTATTGATTTCACTGGTTACCTAATAAAAAATTCAGTGATGAAAATGAGTGACACATGATTAGTGAATAGGTCCTAGGTCTTAGGTTTGCATTTCATTCTTCTCGTCACTTTGCACTTTGCATAATTGCATGATCTCACAATTTTTGAATCAACTTGAACTCTTAACAATTCTTAAAATAATGCTAAACATGACACAAGAGCTAAGTCTCACATGAAGGTCTCTTTTTGACAAAAAGACCGAGTACTTGTCTTCATCAATACCTGCAAAATATATCATGTGAATCACTGCATTTACATTACATATCATAATCATTCCATTACATTCATTTCATTACATACATGTGCATCCATAAAAGTATAAGAAAATCATACATTTCCATAATCCACAATCAATTGCATTGCATAATCCATACATTTGAAAGAAAACATTGCATTGCACAATCCATACATTCTACACTACTCAAAGCATTTCAAGGTATTTACATCACATGATATATCATCATAAATCAAAATGACAAGTACATATGAAGTCACAACCAAAATCAATCGATCTCATATATATCATAAAACTTAGAATAGTTAGAGATGCGCTACTGGCACAAGATACAAAAGAATGAACTCCTCAGAGCTTTTAGATCAGATCAATGTGTATGGAAAAAATGACAAAAAAATCAAAATACTAAGACAAATCAGCTGTCTTCTTGCTCCTCCACATCTAGTGGGGATGGTGCAGGGGTATCTGGTGGTGGATTAGCCCATGGTGCTCTCACTCCCTCTGAAGCAACCATGTACTAAGAGTATGTAGGCACTCTCTATGAAACTGGTATAGTAGCATAGTATGCAGATATGTAATAAGAAGCCTATCAGTCTGATGTATAGCCTCTACCTGTAACTATCTGACATCTTCCTCATGCTCTAAACATTGCCTGTCAGACTCCTTGAGATGTACCTCCAATATGCCACTCTATGATCTCAAGTCTCTAATCTATAACCTAAGTCATCTAATAGTCTCTTGAGGAGTCTCCCTTAGTCTAAGATCTACATCTTCCGCTAGCATATCGCTATCCTTTGTAGGCTGATTAGCAGCCTCTTCTCTATGTGCCTTGCAGCATCTGACCTCAGCACCTAGATCAAAATCAAGATTTTCCTATGTATCAGCATCACCACCTACATCCTACTGTGCTCCTAGCACCTCATCAACACTCCCAATGCTACCAAGTGTACCACCCTCTCCTCTAGTAGATATCCTCTAAAGAACTATAGGTCTACCTGCTATAGAAATCTGAGGGTGAGGGGGTCTCATCTATCTAGCTAGCCTCTATGGTGTAACTAATGCTCTAGGTCTCAGTGGTGTAGGCTGCACTACCAAAATCTAGACATCTCAGTGTCTCTGGCCTCTACCCATGGGTGCACCTGTAACATCTATAGCTCCCTCCATGCTCAGGATCAGCTCTGTAGGATCCAAGAATCTATGCATAGGATGCTCCGCCAGCCAAGCAATGAAAGCATTAGTGACCCTAGCATTAGCTACCTATGGCTTGTATTCCCACTCTCTCATCACATATCTAGTATAATCCTAACTACAAAGAGCATATGATAATCTAGTTGTCCATCCCAATCCTAGCTCTCAAATCATACCTGCATAGGTAGTGTAATCCTGAGGAGCATCTTGTATGATGCCATACTGCCTCCACACCTGAGTGATGATGAATTTCTCTAGTAGAGTAGTAGAATGTCCTATCAGAACCCGACTCTGATAGAAGTAACTAAACTAAAACTGAGTAGTCAGCCATGCCTCTACCTAAAGATATGGTCTCCAAATGATGAAGGTCATGTCATCTAGGACACACCTCTAGTAATTAATGATACCCATTTGGACCTATGTGACATATCTAGAATACCTATAAATGATAGGCTCCTAAGGCTACCTATCCTCACCACATATTAGCTGACATATGGGAATGTACTCCCATGCCCAAATCTGTAGAACTAGTACACTAGAAGCAAAAGACTTGCCCTCATGATACACTATCTTGTGCATCTTTGAGAACATGTGAGCAAGTAGGCACTAACCCCATCCCAACTCAGAAGGAGTAGCCATCAAGCATGCTACCATTGGGGCCCAACCTATCAAAAGACCATTCTACTAATGGTCAGACATGATGATCCCACCGATCATCCTTGCTATGATACACTCTAGTCTATGGGTCTACCCATATCTCTATACCAAATTCTCCTAGGATATAGTCTGAGCCAACTGATCATCATCATCGAAAAACATCCAAAAGGCATGAAGACCAGCATTCACCGCACTGATGTAATCAAGATGAGGGCCATGAAATGGTATCCATAATATCCTATAGACATCCTCAGGTGTGACTGTGATCTCTCCAATGGGTAGGTGAAAAGTCTATGTCTCTGAGTGAAATCTCTCTATCAAGGCAGTCAACAAACCATGGTTCACCCAAATCTCAAGCAAATGTATAAGATACTCAAATGTGCATGCAACAAGGTGCACTCTCAAAAGGTCAGGTAGTGACACACATAGTCTCTGGGTAGTCGGATGTGAAATCCACACATGTACATTAGGATAGATGACCTACACAGAACTAAAATAGGGTACCCTATCAGTAACTTGGTCAAAAATTAAGCTATAAGTATAGAATTTGAAAAGTTGAACACTTCATAAGGTGCATTAAATGTTAAGGAATCGGCCTAATAAATTAGAAAAATCAAACATTTGACCTAAGGATGAGAAAAACTCTCACTATTTTCCATATGACTTTTCAGACTGGTATCAAAACTTGTACGAGTTTCTAGGTGTTCACGTATGACATTTCATGTACACATGACAATACAAAGGTTCCTGTATGACAATTGAGGGACTCGATGAAATGTAGTATGATAGATGGGTCCCTCTCATACGAGTTACAAATATAATGGGGATGACATTCTAAATGCATTTTAAAACTCGTACAAGTCCTAGTGGACAGTCATATGACTTTTTATGGTAAAAATTTTCAAAAATAAAAAAACGTACGAAAAAAATCCTAAAATGCTAAAAACAAGAAAAAATTTGAATGCTAGAGAGACATAGAGGTCCACTTACCAAGTTCCCATACTAGGGAGGCCATTGGTACCATCAGCTATGCTCGAAATGATGTGAGGAGACTAGAACTACCATTTTGTCCATTTTTCTCTCTAAGGGCTCCACAGAAATTACAAAAGACAAGGAATAATGAATTTAAAATGACCCTTTTAGGCCTTATATAGGTTTTGACATAATTTTTCAAAGTGCTTGATTTTGTGTGAAAATGGCTCCCCTACCTAATTTTGACGTTTTGAATCCATTTTTGGGATCAAAATTGAAATCTGAGATCGTTTACATTGTCAAAATTGTGATTTAAAATTTTTGGACCCATGACGGTCGACTGCTTGCATAATTAACCTTCTATACATCAAAGAAATCTTGTATTCAACTTAACTAATTATCTAACAGCAAACTATCAAAATTTCAACTTGGTCAACCATGGTCAAACCTAGTCAAACTTGGTCTTCAAGACCTCCACGCGATGCAGAATGCATTTCCAGATGTGTATAACCAATTCATAAATCAATTAACATGCTTCTAAACTATACAACACTAGTTTTTCTTGCCAAATTTTGATTTTCATCCCGAAGGGGGCATGGTATTGCACATCAATCAAATCTATCAAATCAAATCTTTCTTTCAGTGATCAAGACAACAACCACGTCTAGTTGTTGATTCATCAAAACTCCTCATCACTTGGGGCACATCGCTTCGGGCATATCAGATTCATCAAGATCCATATCAATCCGGTATCCTAATCAATCTTGTAAATTGTATCACCTCTTCATAACCATCGGTTTAGTCATGTTATTTCCTTGGTTCTTCATAACTGAAGGGTTCATATTTGGCATCCTTTCGATTCCTTTGGACAATCAGGTCTGGAGTCAGGATAGTCACTTCTTCGTAATCATAGGTTTAGAATCAAGCATTTTGACACTTCTTCGTAATCACCTATTCATTGTTGATATAGTTAGCAGCATCTTGATTCTTTGGTCAACCAGGACCTGAATCATAACATCTTCAAATCTTTCAAATCAGTTTCTGTCTCAGAATCGGTTAATCCCTTAGGATCAATTTTTCTACCACATAACTGAGTTTGCATCATCATCAAAAATAGATTATTCTTTGAACTATTGCACTTTGCATAGTAATTTAAAGAGGGGAAAAATGTAATACCCCAAAAATGGGCTATAGGTTCATTAACCTCCTACATCAACAAATCGATCGAAATCAACACAAAAGTCCTAACCTAAGGCACATCTACACATTAGCTCATTGAAACCCTAATTGATTTTATCCCTAATTTTGCATTGGGGAATATTTCCTAAATATTCCTAATTATCATAATTATCCTGATTAAATATTATTTGGTGATAAATCTCATTTATCCTAAAATTTGATTAATTGAATATTCTAAATATTTAATTAATTAGATTTAATTCTGCCACTTAATTAGTTTAATTAGAATTAATTATATTTATTCCTAATTAATAATATTTAATTTTGACAATAAATTAAAATCCAATTACAATTGATTAAATTCTTATTTAATTGATTAAATCCAGTTGTCAATATTTAATGATATAGTTTTGGAATAAAGTTTGATTAAATAATTGATTAACCCATAAATCAGTTGTTATTCAAAATCACTTAAGTTGAGAATAAATCACTTTATTATTAAATTAATTCATATTAAATCATGCACAATCAGAAAAGCAGTCAACTTTAAATCAATTATCAATTTCAATTTGTTAACTTTCTAAACTCAACATGTGATTGTGAGTTGAAAAAGTGAAATAAACTCTATTTTGAGATAAAAAAATGCTTTTGCATGATTTTATGAGTTAATCTATTCCTGATTTCTTGTTAACTCAAAAATCAACCTGAGTTATCAAGAGTGATTTATGGTTTTTCTCAATGCATCCTCAAGCCCTGGATTTCTATATAATCAAGGCTCGGCTCTTCACAAACGATCCCTCAAATTTGCAAACTTACTCTGGTGAATTTACATCTGAAGAATCAAAGCTCTTGTGATAGGAGATTGTGAGATTCTTGTTATTATTTTGATCATATCTTTGCATATATTTTCATAGCATATCATTGTTAGATCAATTTTACATTCAATTTCATCCATCTTAGACTAGTTTCATATCAATTTTTCATCTTATTGCATCAAAAATCCAAAAAAATAGATTAATCTCATTCATCCTCATTGCTTTCAATCATTTAAATCCTTTATTTAGGTGTTGCATTTTCACTGATCTCAGTCTGAATCTGAGAATACCATACTCGCACCTACTAGAAGATAGTAAATCACCTGGTTAGCTAGATTGTTCTTATTTGCAGATTTCTCAATTTGCTAACCTCTAATGTTTTACTGAAGTGTTTTGTCTCTAGCTAGGTATACTTTTCACACACACAACATCATCTCCTGATTAACTCAAGGTTAAGATAAACTCTTAGTGACTTGGAGATTTCCTCAGTCACACATTCTCCTGATCAAGTGTGGTTAAGCCACGGGTAAATAAAAAGAAAGTGGGTCCGACTACCAGATATAGTTGATGTGTTCATTTATCATTGGCTAAGAGATAGATGATGTGGCCAGACATTTTAAGGTTCAATTAACTATTTCTAGATTAAAAGAGAGTCACCCAATGTGCCAGGAAAAGAACAAGATCAACGACTGTGTTTTAAACCTAATTAATTAACCATTGTTTTTCAAATTTTTAATCAATTGATTATGGGTTTTTGCCAGGGTTTGATTCAGTGAACCAATAGAGAAAAGATTGAATCAATTTTATTTTCCAAGGATAGTTGTAGGGAAAAATTGATAACCAAGAATATCAGTGAGCTGCCCAAATTAGAGTTATTACCTAAAACCCATATCAGTTAAAGTGCAAAGGACTAATACTTTGAGAAAAGTTGCTAAGGGTTTGGTTTGTTCAAACAGGAAAAGCTGATTGAGACTTTTTTACAACACCTGGCAGAGTTAAGAGTTATTTGAGGAAACTATTGCAAAGACTTGGCGCTCAATTTAACCTCCTTTTTGAAGACTACAAATGAATGATAGTATTGAGCACTTTATGTCCTTTATCCTATCTATGTAACTCTTGGAGTTTTCCTAATTGTTCCAAAAGCTTGTTTGCAATCCTTGTTCCTATAAAAGGATTTCAAGGATCTTTTAGGACTAGAACTTGAGCATATTTTGAGAAGTTTCTAAGTTGAGGATATAGTAAACTATATTAGGCCAAGTTTTTTCTATAGAATAACAAGTATTACTATTTCAGTTGAAAATCCAGATAGTTTACATTTTAAAGAATTTTGTGTATACATGAAGATGATATGAAAATTTGAATAAAGTCCAGAGTTTATATCTCTCCTTTGTATTCTTTTCTTTGAATTATGAATTGTCAGATTCATTGCATGGTTTATTTCTATGTATGTGTTAATCTTCTTCAGCTTTGATCTAAGATCACATTAAATAAGCTCCAAACATAGCATTAATTCTTTGAATTTTTCATAAGGATATAAATAAGTAGTATGAATTTAGGAGTCCTTTGATCAAAATCATCACAGGATGATAGTATTTTCTAAGGATAAAAATCATCAATGTTTAATATATTTGTTTATGTATCTCATTTTGCTGTGAAGCTAGTTTAGCTAGTTTTGTCACCCAATGGATAAGGCACTGGCCAGCAGTGGAGCTAGTTTATAAGGAATCATTTGCTTAATAAGGTTTACTGCACTCCTAACAAATTGATATAAATTTGTCAAAATATTTTTATTATTGTGACCCATATGTTCTATCCCATCTAATGGTAATGGAGAATCAATGAGTGAGTGGTTATCACATAGTATTTTCTTACCATCTATCTGTTATTTTAATCCAGTCTATGATTATTGAAGTGAGTTTTGTTTTACTAGATTATGAGCACCCTCCTTGGTTTTGTAGAGCCAAAAGTGTAGAGGGTAGTCTTGTCCCTATAGTTGGTCTAGTCATCTTAAAGCTTATATTTGGATCTAACCCATCCTTAAAAACTATAGATGTATTGGTTTCTTTTGAAAGCATAAAGTCCATTTTGAGGAACCAACACAACCTATATTTTGGGTCTACATACCATCCCCAAATGGATGGAAAGACTGAGGTAGTTAATATAATCTTGGGAAATCTCCTAAGGTGCCTAGCTAAGGAATATGCTCATAAATGCAACCATGTCATTACACAAGAAAAGTTTTCTTATAATGACACCATTAATAGGACCACTGACAAGAGTCTATTTGAGGTGGTCTATGGAACACAACCAAGATGTATTTATGAACTCAAGGAACTAGGAGATGTAGCAACAAGGAGTAGGGAGGAAAAGGACTTTTCTCATTCCATGAAGGAGGTACATGATACAGTTAAACAAGATCTTAAAGATAGTACCACCAAGAAAAAAGAAAAAATGGATGAGAGGAAGAAATAACTACACTTCCAAGTGGGAGATCTTGTCATGGTTTATTTGAACAAGGTTAGGTTTTAGAAGGGGATCTGTCACAAGCTTTAGATGAGAAGGATTGGCCCTTGTGCCATCCTAGCCAAGTATGGAAGTAATGCTTACAAGGTGGACTTGCCAGAAGACCTAGGAATCTCCCTGGTGTTCAACATTGCAGACTTAGTGCCTTATAAAGGACCATTCCTAGTTGGATATAGTGACCATGCTTGTGTTTCAAAGGATCTAGAAAGCATGAAATTAATAACAACTCCAAGTCCCCAAGAAAAGAAGGTCTTAAGCTCTCGGGTCACCAAGAAGACTAGACACAAAACATACATGGAGTACCTTGTTAAGTGGCAAGGAAAAGAAGATGAAAAGGGTACATTGGTCTCTGAAGAAAATTTGAAGAAGTTAGGCATTGATCGTGACTCAGTCCCCACCAACCGGTCTTGATTTATTTTGTTTAGGGGAGAATGGTGTAGGAGCACCTAAGACTTAGGATTAAAATTTATTATTTTTTCTTGTCTTGTACTAGTCCTAGCTAGACCAAGAGGTTAATAAAGGGCTCCAAGAGGTCCTAGGAGTGATAGGAGGTTATTTTTTTGAGTTATCTTTAGGTCGTGTTAGTTTATTTTAGTTTGAAGGCCAAGGTGTCATTAGGACCTAGCTCGGTCCTAGAAAGTTGAAAAAGGGCACAAGTGTGGAAATATTGGTCTAATATTTGGTTATCATATAAAATGGCCCAAAATAGCCTTAGATAGGTTTTTATAACATTTTAGGAGTCTTTGAGTGCTTTGGGAAGTGAAATGAGTAACTATGCAAAAGTTGCTAAAAAGTTGTCATGAGAACTTTTGTAATTTTGCAAAGTTGCATGACAAAGTTTTGTCCTAAAGGGACCGACCTGTAATTTAGGTCAAATGGGGGTCCTAACCACCCAAATATTGTTTCTAGAGCCTATTTAAGCTCTAAAACACTTGAATGTCGAGGTTGGACAAGATTTCAATTTATGGCATTAAGTTTTTAGCACTGTGATAGTCATTTGAGGACACAGTCCTTTATTTTTATGCCACATTAGTATTTAATGAATTAGTTTTTTCTTTTAAAGAGTGAATAAATTAATATTTAGCATTTTTTTCCCATTTTTCATTTTTTTTTGTTCTTATTATGTGTTTTATTAGCTTAGGTTAAATTATTTTATTTTAGCTAGTCACTGGCCTATAATAGTTCTATCTGTAAACATCGCTCCCCCATGAAATCTAATCATTTGTTCATAAAAAATAGTTGGTAAATGTAAGCGGAGCCTATTTATAGTGTATATATCCCTTTTGGAGGTCTAGAAACAATCATGGCCATTTTTTTGACCTTTTCCTAGGCAAGCACAGTCATTGCCCAACTAGGGACAAGGAGGTGAATTTGATGAATTTCTTGCAAGGGTGACCAAGGAAATGAACTCCAAGAATTTGGAGATGAGTGTGATGACCAAGAAGATCTTTTATGAAGATAAAAAGGCTTGAAAAATCCATTTGGAAAGACAAACCTTACTTTGTACATTGAGCTCCTAGAAGCCACTAAAACTCTTGTAAAAGCCTCCTAGTTGATTTAGGGCATTGTACGAATGAAAAGGACTCCGAGACCCACAAAATCCTTTAGGGTATCCTATATGAAAAAATAATCCAAAGTTTATTTCAGAGGTCCTTCTTGATATTTTTGTAGAAATTCCCAAAAACCTAGACTAGGAGACCTAATTGGGGGCTCTAGGGCTACAAGGCCTAATCATAGAGTTTGAAGAGATTAGTAAGGTGGTGTTGTGAAGACCTTGAAAAAATGTATGAATAAGTGAAACTAGGTTAATATTTGGTTACGCCCACACCCATGTAACACTAACCACTTTCTAAGGAGGTAAGTTACATTTCAAAGAAAAGAGAAGAACATGAAGAGAGAAGGAACATTCAATCAGTGATAAATCATCTAGGAGTTGGAGAGTAGGTTGTTCAATTGGAGGACATTGAGAGAGTCCTTAGAAGACAAGGAGATAACTTGTTAGACCCCTAATAAATCCATTGGGAGGTTGGAGAGTTAGGAGTCTTAGTGATCCTAAAATAAGTGGTTGAGAACCTAGTGTGATCCTATCAGGAACCTAAGAGATATTAACCTTAAACATGTTACTAAATTTGCAGAATATTTTTTTCTTAAATGTTTACAAACAATGATGAATAAACAAGCATAGGTAGAAAATAAATTCCATTAGTACATAAACATAAATATAATCTCCATAGAAGATTACGCATCTTAAGGGTTCCTTGATGTAGAAACTACAAAATGCAATTACATCTATAAATTACATATTACATCATAATTACATCTAAATAATAAAGTATACATAATCATCAACATCCATTGCACATGTTTCAGGGTGTGTAGTTATAATAAAATACAAATTACAAATAGAGAAGGTACAAGATCAATAATAAGTCTCCAAGGAGATAGGAAAGGAAGTAAATGCAACCAGGATCATCCAACACTAGAACAAGGATGTCAGAGTCTCAAATGGTAAAAGAATCACTACCTCTCAACCTCATGGGAACTGATGGTTCCACTCCCACTGTGTTGAGGAGATAACATAAAATCTCACTTATATAACAATACCAATCCAATCAAATTCACTAGAACTAGAGGCTGCACTCAGAGGAGGGTTCTTGAAAACCCTAAGGACCTGAAAGATCTAAACATGCCATTTAGAACATGGAAGACCTGCAGAAGAAGGCAGAGAAGACAATTAATACTCTGTAGTCTTTTCTGGGGGTAGCTGTTAGTTTGTTGGTAGTTGTGCTCGTAACTGTTCTTTTTTGTTTTTTACTATAGTCTCGGGTTGGGTAGGGTCCTGCTTTTCTCCTCTTAGCAGGCATTGGTTTTTTTTTTTAAAGATGTAATGTCTTATCTTTTGGATATTTTGTAAATGGTTTTAGGTTCCATTCAAAACCTTCTTTTACCTTATTCAAAAATAATACCAATCCAATCGGGTGACTAAGAAAGGATCCTAAAAGCTCGTATCTCAAGGTACAACTCATAAGTCAAAGGTACACATAATAACCTAGAGTCAACTTATTTATTTCAATTTGGTTGTGCAACTTAATTTCATTTGAATTAAATTAAATAATAACATTTAGTCTAATGTTATTTTTCACATGTTATTTAAAATTTTCAATTATTAAATACCTTTTATTCAAAAATTTGAATTTATAAATAATTAAATCTAAATTGAATGTATTAAATTAATTTTCATTAATTAAATATCTTTATTTTCACAATAAGCCTTTTAATTAAAATCATTAAATTTAATAAACACATCTAATTAATTCCTATTAATTAAATACTCCCACATTTAAATAGATAAAAATGGAAAGATCTAATTTATTTAAATTACATAATTAATCTAAATAAGTTATCTAATTGTAGCAATCATATCAATTAACCTAAAATCAAGAGAACTTAAAAAACCATAACCATGCTCAAGGAAAGGACTATAAAATCATGTCACCTGGATGGGTTTGGGAAGGGTGAAATATTAGATTCTTGTCCACTATTTCAAGATAATAGAATGGCTTAGGTTGGTATTTGGATTTGAATATTATCTCCCTTCTTTTACCATTGAAACTTGCGATAGGACACGCTCATCTTGAAAATTTAGGGAAGTCGATGCTCGATACCTACAAACCTACATAAAAGACCAACATGTACATACATACATACATACATATATATATATATATATATATATATGAGAAATAGTTGGAATCGGGACATCGTGTGGATCCCACAAGAAAGTAACTATGACTCCATTTCTCAACCATATCAAACACATCAAACATGAAAGTAAAAGCATACATGATAACCATAAACATGCAAGTATGGGGTAATTATAATTATAACCATAAATATCATTTTAAACATGTAAATAATCATCAGCAAAGTAACTAACATTATCTAAATGCATAAATATAATATCCATAATTATTCAATTATCAAAATCACCATGTATTGTCATACATCCAAACCACATGATAACTAAAATATCAACGCACACATAAAAGTGGCCTAAAAGAGTTTGGAAATATAAAACTAAAAATCAAACTATGGGTGGGTACTACAATAGCATTATTACAATTATCTTTTTGCATAATCTATCCCTAGCTAAAGCCAACTAGGATATGATTCCCTCCCATCATGCCTTTATAACTTAGGTTAGGTGTTACAAATAAATCCCCTATTACAAAATGGAATTGTCTGAGATGGAGCCCTATTAATCATTGACATCCTTAACTCTTGTTAATGACATCATCCCTGAAAATCAACCTTCTTGAGTGATCAATGAATCTATTTTCCATTTGTTAATAGGAAAGGCATCACCTTTATTAGTATTTTCCAAATAAATATAAAATTTGTAGCTAAAAATCCTCCTTTCATAGTCCCTTATGCAGTGAAGCAAAATTGGTTATAAACTAAGAAAAAGATTCAAAACCCATTGTGTCCATAAACCATATGTAAACCAACTTCCTTATCAGAAGAATAAATGCACATTTCTATATTTTATCAGAATAGAAGATGGAAATATCAAAATAGTACTTCCACCAACTGAATGTCAGCCATATTTCATCTAAAAATAATGAAAACCATGTGATGATAGCTAGTTCATACAACCCCTATAGCTATATTAAGCCAAAGTTCAAAGATAAGAAGTAAAGTCCTTATTCTTACCACATCTTGAGATTTTTATTTGTATACTTTATAGTATGTTTCTTCTATTAGTAAATCTATCTTTTTAAGACACTAAACCTATTGGACTACATAGGGGGTGGTGAATTGGTAATCCATGATTCACAATACCTAAAAGAAATTCTCTAATTAACTTGGTGATAGCTTGGTTAAATACACTTTATTATTTATCGACAATAGTAAATAAACTTTAACAATCAATAAATCATTCACACAATTCATGCATCACATGTAACAACATTATTTAATGTGGAAACCAAACTTTGGGAAAAACCACCGTGGGATTTGTCACCCACTAAGAAAATACTCTTCTGAAGTATGCCTAGTTAAGAGCCAACCTAGTTAAAGATTACAATACACACTGTTAGGTGTGACCTGATCAAGGGATTTAACTTATATCAGTTAGGATCTTCACCCTATTAGGAGTGGCCTTATTATAGGGCTTCAAATAATCTTTATAATGTTACCTTTTTCAAGGATTTTACAATAAGACTATTAAGTACACTCTATTAAGATATTTCTCTGGTACAAATGCTAGTAAGAAAAAATAAATATATTGACTTGTAAATTTTTAACTATCTTTGCATAACTAGATTTGTTGTGCACTCTTCTATCTTCACTTCAATTTGTCACTTTCCACTAGCTTTAACACTTCATCAAATCCTGCTTTCTAACTTGGAATCTCTATGTTCCTTCTTCAATGCTTCAATCGATGACTCTTCAAGTCTTCAATTTTCTATCCATTTTTTCAATCAAATCCATCCTTTATATAGATAATTTTTGCATCTTAATCTCCTCTATTACATTTTTCTTTGATCAATCTTAATGGTCCATTTCATTATACCTTGAATCTGGGTCTCGGTAACACATTTTCTTTTCACCTAGGAACTTGAAACTTGTTCCTTTTGTTTTAACCATTTAGATCTAAGCCATAGATCTTCAACTTAAATTTTCCAAATCATAGATCTCTATAAATGACTTTCCTTTTTATCATGATCATCTATCTCATCATAGCTAATCATTAAATGCTATTATAATCCTTATTTAATTATTATTCCTCACTTGGTGGATAACTCTGAATTTTGGTTAACTTTTCTCAGTGGCTGAACCTTTCTTTTCTATTTGGTGCCTTCAGTTCCTTTTCCTTTATCAAAACATACTTCCTTTAACTTTTTACCCTTAGCAAGTGACATTTCCTACTTGGTAGCCAAAACTCTTTTGCTTACCAACTTGACAAATCTTCATTAGCATGCTTTACCGACTTAGCATAATCACATATTAGGTAGAAAAAATTATATCAACATAATCTAATCATTTTCTGATCTGTATCAGTTTCCTATTTAATTTCTTCAACTTCACAACATATCAATTCTTCATCTTCTTAACTCATTCAACTTATATGTCATATACTAAATCATATGGAAACATAATATAAACCAGAAATTAACTTCTTGACATCAATGAAAAGACAGTAATTGATCTAACCTTTGTATTATCTTGTATTCTTTTGATCTTGGTTGGTCTTCATCATCATCACCTTCAGATAATCAATCTTCCACATTACTATTAGTTATGGTAGAAATATTCCTCTTTGGCATTGATGACAACACTAACAATCTTTAGTATTCAATTAATGATGGTAACACTTCACTATCATTCATATTATCCCTATGATATTTGTCTTTTCCTTTGTTGTACTTGATATTCTTTTGTAGTATTTCTCCCTCTATCAGTAGTAGTCTTCTTTAATATCCCTCTTTGACAATTTCATTTTATGATTCCATCTAATTTATTCTCCCTTTAGTGGATCATCATTTCTCTTTGTGCAACATCAGTGCATCAACAATATTCTCCCTATTAGATCTGTTTATCATCAATCTTATTTACCTCCCTACATCAATTGACTTATTCTTATCTCTTGGTAAACTTATCCCTCTTTGACAATAATTCCAAAGACGTACAAAATCAAATGTATTGATATCTCATTGCAGTCATCAACTTCATTTTCACACCTTCAGGCTTCACCTAAAGAGTGAACACTAGCATCAACTCACAAAAAAGATTTCTTGATGAATACTTGAATTGATGCAGCATGCATCATGCCTTAGTGAATATTGGATAGGGGAAGAACCCATAACTTACCTTAGAGATAGTCAAAATAATCCTTTGGTAGTGGTTTGGTAAATATATTAGCTATCTATTCTTTATAATTCACATACTCCAATATCACATGCTTTTTCTTTGAATACATCATTAGATTCTTTGATATATTAATAGCACTAGTATTTTCACAATAAATTGTAACTAGATTAATAGTCTCTTATTGCATAGCTTCAAGTAATTGTTTGATCCACACAATATTAGAATAATTCATAGTTGCAGCAACATAATTAGCTTTGATAGTAGATTTTGAAATACAACTTTGTTTCTTGCTAAACCATGTCACTAGTCTTTCTCCTAAAAAGAAATCTCTACAACTAGTGCTTTTTATTTCATCAATATTTCTAGCCCAGTCATCATCAGTATATACCTTGAGATCAAAATCTCCTCCTTTTGTGTATAACAGACCAAAATCTTTAGTCCCTTTCAAATATCTAAATATCCTTTTTACTACCAACATATGTATCTCCTTTGGGTTTGTATAAAACCTTGCAATAATACCTATTGAATATGTAATATCTATCGTATTGTGTACAAAATACTATAGTTTACCAATCATGGATTGGTAAAGTGTCTCATTTACTTACTTTGTGTCATCTTCCTTTGATAATTTACAACCAGTAGCTATCAGTATTCCAACTAGTTCAGATTCTTCCATATTGAATGTCTTTAGGATCTCTTTGATATACATAGGTTGTGTTATGTAGATCTCATCCTTTACTTATTGAATTTTAAGTCCAATAAAGAATTTATTCTCTCAAGTTATAGATATCTCAAATTCCTTTCTCATTTCCTCAACAAATGATTTAGATATTATCTCATTTCCTCCAATTATAATGCCATCAACAAATATCTCAATAATCAGAGTTTTATTAGTACTATCACATTTCAAATATAAATTGATGTTATCACTTGTCCTTTAAAATCCAATCTTAGCTAACTAAAAGTTTAATCTTTCATACCATGCTTAGTGTTCTTTCTTCAATCCATAGAGTGCTTTGTGTAGCTTGTAGACCATATCCTTGTCAGAATTCTGAACAAATCCTTGAGATTGTTCAATGTACACCTCTTCTTATAGAATTCTATTCATAAATGTAGACTTAACATCCTTCTAATAAACTTTAAATCCTTTGTAAGAAGCATATGCAATTAATATCATTGTAGCTTCTAATATAGCAACAAGGGAAAATGTTTCACCATGTTCAATACCTTCTTCTTGTGCATACGCTTTGCAGACTAATCTTACTTTATTTCTAATCACATCTCCTTTCTCATTGAGTTTATTTCTGAAAATCCACTTTGTTCCAATCACATTTTTATCCTTAGGTCTCGGTACTAGTGACCAAGTTTTGGTCTTTTCAATTTGATCAATTTCCTCTTTCATTGCATTAATCTAGTCTTCATTTCCTAGTGCATCCTTCACTAATCTTGGCTCAAATTCATAAATTAAACATGTGTTATCCTTCAACTTACTTCTTTTCATGACTCCTACATTCTTGTCTCTAGTGATCTTTCTCGATGAGTGATGTCTTATCATATACTTTGCTAATAGAGGCTCGGTAGACTATTCATTAGTGTTTTCATCTCTTGATGGAGACTCATTTTTCCCATCAGTTCATCCTTGTTGTAGCTCAGTTTCTTAAATTGAATCACCTTACTGTACATAAACAAATATTTTATAATCCTCATGTTCCTTTTTTATATCCTCTTCATTCCTCTCTGCAAATTCATCAATCCTCACTTTTGTACTTTCAACAATTTTGTTAGTAACCTTGACCAAACATTTATATGCTTTTCTCTCTGATGAATAACCAAGGAATATAAATTCATCTCCTTTTGAGTCAAACTTTCCATTTCTACCATCTTTTAGTAAGTACCACCTACTTCCAAAAAATTTAAAGTAACTTCCATTTGGTGTGTGACCATACTAGAGTTCATATGGTATCTTGTTGGTACCTTTCTTCAACTATACTCAGTTGAGTGTGTAGACAATAGTGGTTATGGATTCTCTCTAGAATGTTTGTGGAACTTCTTTATCAATCAATACTTGTCTTTTGATTCCATTTTCATTGCAGAAGACAATAAATTCATCACAGATGAATTCACCTCCTCTACATGATCTTAAACATTTCAATTTTTTTCCTAGTTCCTTTTCAAGTCTAGCTTTATACCACTTGAACATTTGGAATGCATCAGATTCTCTTTTAGAAACATAACATACATCATTCTTGAATAATCATCAACAAACAAAATAAAATATTGATATCCATAATAGCTTTGAATTCTAATAGGATCACAAAGGTCAGTATGAACTAATTCCAAAATACCATTGGTAGATTAATATTTTCTTGAGAAGCTTGACTTATTCATCTTACCAATCTGACATTCTTTACACATTACTTTATCAGGTTTTCTTAATATCAGTAGACCTCTAACTCTATTCTTTTTTCCCACCTTAATCATGTTATCAAAATTTACATGGAAGATTCTCTTATGCCATATCTATACATCTTCAACTTTAGTAAATAAACATCTCTTTGCATTAGAATCAAGACAAAATAAATTACCTTTTGATTGTTCACCAGTTCCAATTAGATCTCCATCAATACCATAAATGTTTGCCTTTCTATTCTGAAATTCTAGTCGGTGGCCAGTATTGTTCATTATGCAACACTCAAAATATTATAGTTCTTTCTTTTAACAAATATGCATCATTAAATTTCATCTTCTCATTCAATAAAATGGATCCTTTACCTTTCATAGGACATAGAGCATCATTTCCAAATATGAAAAATCCTCCATCATACTCTTCTAGGTTATCAAATTTATCAATGTCACTAGTCATATGATGTGAACATCCATTATCAATAATACATGGGAAAGCTTTACTTACATGAGAAATAAGTTCTTTTTGATCTTCATGCTTTTCTACATCTACGTCTTCCTTAACAAAAACATAGACAACTTCATATCCTTGTTCAGTATCATCAGATTCATCATCGGTTACACCTTCCTCAACTAGGTAGCAAGACTTATTACCTTTATCCTTGTAGTCTCTAAATCTTCCGTGTCAGTTGTCTCTCTTTTTATTTGTATCATCCCCATCATTGTCAAGACATCTAGATGCAATGTGACCAATATTATTATAGTTAAAACATGTCGGGGGTAATTTTCCTATGTACTTTCCTTTACCTCTTGGTAGTCTCTTACCCAAAAGTGCCTCTAACTCTTCTTGTTCTTTTTCTTTAGTCAAATTACTATCATATTCATTTCCATATGAACTGCTATGAATCTCTTTATCTTTTCTTGATGTTCCAATACTTAGAGATGACTTGAATGCAGTTTCAATGGTCGTTAGACTATTATCATAATTACTTGGTTCAAAAGAAGTCAACTTATAGATTAGAGATTCAAGAGTAACAACATTGTTTGGAAAAAATCCTACAAGAGGTTGCACAGGAGGTGACTAATATAGAGAAAGATGGGTATGAGAAGGACAAGGCCAACTTGGAGAAGGAGAAGGTGGAGAATCCTAAGGAGAACATGGAGGAAGAGAAAAGGGGTCTTGAGATTAATGAGGGGAGGAACAAGGATTTTGATAATTTGAGTTGCTTGGCCTTCTTATCTACCCTTAGTATAATGAAAAATGATATCACTGTGATGAAGACCAACATCCACCAGTTGCAAAAAGAGATGGGGGTCCTTAAAAGGATGAACCTGGGGGAGAAGACCATGGGCCAGACAATCGATGAGCTCACTGACATTGTCACTAGAGCTGAGAATGTTGCTTCCTTCAATGACAGACTCACTGCCCTGGAGGAGAATATTCAAAGTAGTAATGTTATAACTACGAAAGTTGAGACTATGGAAAAGAGAATTGACAAGCTAGAGAAGACTGTGGGGAATATTGTAGAATAGATTTTTGATGTCCTCAAGGCTTCAAATGAGCACGTGAAGATCCTGGTTGATAAGTTTGATAATGGGAAAGGGAACCAAGAGATCATAGAGACTAAAGAGGATCAGGGGCCCAACAAGCGTACGAGATCTAGGTTTAATAAGATGGAGGATGACAACAAGAATGACATGGAAGATCTGAAGTTGTCTGCTACAAACATGTAGATTCTTGCTAATCAGGCTGCAGAACTGCTGAAATGTGTTTAGACAACATCTTGTTGTCTTGCTTTCCTTTTTGTTGTCCTTTGTCTTTTGGTTGTTCTTTATGTTTAAGGACTCGGTTGTGTTGTGTTTTTTGGTGCTGTTGCACTTGCCCTCTTGGAGCTTAAATGTTTTATCTTTTATCCTTATGTAAAAGGTTTCTGGTCCTTTCAAAACCTATTTTTATGTAATCAAAACAACATTGTTTGGTATAGATCTTAATTCCTGAATAGAAGATACTCTAATAGCATACTAGAAGAAAGAGTACTCAAAATTTTACTTACCACTTCTTCATTAGTCAATGATCCACCAACACCTTTGATGGGACTCAAAACTTCCTTGATTTTGCTACTATATTGAGTGATGTTTTCTTCATCCTTCATTCTAATTTCATCATACTTTCCTCAAAGACTATCAACCTTATCATTTTGTACATACTGATCTTCTCCATATATAAGTGTAATCCTATCCCACATCTCTCTTGAGTTAACACACTCCTTAACATCATTGAATTCAACATCGGTCAAGGAAGAATAAATCTTAATCATAACTGAATTGTGTTCCTTCTTTCCTCTCATTTGATCAAATGTCATAGGTCTAGGAGGATATGGAGTATAGTAATTATATAAGAGATTCAGTGTAGATTCTCCAATCCTAGATAGATAAAATATCATCCTTATTTTCTATGTTGAGAAAATTTCCTTGTTTAGCTTAGGTACTTCTCTCCTATATATCTTCAGATCTTTTACTCAAGTCTTTCAAAATTTTCTCTTCGAAGTACTCAGATCTGATACCAATTGTTGGATTATGCAAAGGGGGGTGAATTAGTAATCCCTGATTCACAATAAAAAAAAATATTTTTTCTAATTAACTCAGTGACAACTTAGTTAAACTTATTTTACTATTTACAGATAATAGTAAATAAACTTTAACAATCAATAAATATTTCATATAATTCATGCATCACATGTAACACCAGTATTTAACATAGAAACCCATCTTTGGGAAAAACCACTGTGGGAATTTTCACCCACTAAGAAAATACTCTTTTGAAGTACACCTGGTTAAGAGCCAATTTGGTTAAAGATTACAATGCACATTGTTAGGTGTGACCCGGTCAAGGGATTTACCACATATCTATTAGGATCTTGACCCTATTAGCAGTGGCCTAGTTAGAAGGCTTCAAACACTCTTTAGAATGTTACATTTTCCAAGGATTTTACAATAAGACTATTAAGTCCACTATGTTAAGAGATTTCTCTATTAAAAAATCTATTAGGAAATAGTAAATATATTGACCTATAAATTTTCAACTATCTTTCCACAACTATATCCTTTATGCACTCTTATATGTTCACTTCAATTCTTTACTTTCCACTAGCTTCAACACTTCATCAGATCCTTCTTTATAACTCAGAATCTCTCTTTTCTATTAGTCATTTTTCATGTTTCAATGCAATATTTTGTGAAAATGATCTAGTTTGGAAATAGGGTTTATTAATTTGCTAGGGTTCTAAAAATATTTTTGGTTAAATTTGAAAAAACATATCTTATTCTATTTATGTGTTACCTTTTTTGTTTTAACTTAAGCTACTTAAATCATATGTGTTAAGTTGTTAGGTGGGGCCACATTCTTTTTAAGTTGTTAAGTCTAGCAAGCCCTCTTTAATATTTCCTAACTCTATAATTCCTGATAGAAATAAATTTCCCTAAGTCTTGGCATGTGTTAAACTATGTATGATCTCTTTTTAATCTAACGGTTGTCATGATTTCCCTATGAGATTATGTAAGATCTCTATCCTTTGCAACAACGTGATAGTATGACACCTAGAAGATGGTGGACCCAGGGTGGAGCTCAAGTCAAAAGATAAGCATCGGTTAGATCAAGGTTGATCTAACAGCTATCGTATTACCGCTATGAAAAGATGTTAGGACTTTATTATTCATGACATTGTGACCTTGTGATATGTGTCCCTGGTGACATCGCAATGCAGCTGTGAATAAAATTTAAATGAACAGTAAGATCAAAGGATATCCAATGGTTGTCTCAAGCCCATGATCAAAAGATGCATGACCTTTTATCATTGTGGCTTCAGGACAAGGCACCATGTGTTTAAAGATGGAAGAGTTAAGGATGGTCAGATCAAGGAAGATCTGACGGTTGTCATGAAATCATGATGTCAAGTTAAAAGGTTTTTACTCATTGTGGCTTCAGAACGGTGTGTCACGTATCATTGATGATGTCACATTGCTCAATCGTTAGGGAATTTAAAGAAGGGTCAGATCAAGGAAGATCTAACAGTTGTCAAAATCTTGTGATGGGAAGTTGCAAGAGCTTTAGTCATCATGGCTTCATGATTGAGCGACATTTGGCCAAGGCGGAAAAGTAAAAAGTGCACTTACATTTCTTTTCCAAGTGGGTGCCATGTCATGCTTTCTCATTGATTGAATTTATAGGTGAATTTTTAAATTGGACCTAGTCTTAAAAGGTTTAATCTCAGCCATCGGATTTGTCTGCATGAAAATTTCATTGATGGCCAGAATTCAAAATTTTCAAAAGAAACATTTCAACTAGTCACTGTATTCAATTCAATTTCTAAGAAACTTATTGTGAAGTGTATGGAAATTGTGGCTGTTGGGTAAATAGATGTTTGATGAGATTGTCTTTTCATAAAGCCTTCATTGATCACAGAGATAAATTGTTTTCTTGAGCATGGCGAAAGCTGTTACAGTTAGCAGGAGATTCAAAGGTTCTAGAATTGTGTTTACAGTACAAAAACAAGTAAGTTTCTATCTATGATTATGTTGTCATGATGGTTTTTTGTATACTATGTGAATTATAATTAAGAACATAAACCCTAGTCATAGATATCATAGCACCACCAAGGGATTTTATAGGTAAAATTTAATACAAGGATAGGGAAGTTTATGATGGTTTTTTGGTACAATTAGATAGCTCCACAAATGATGTGGCTACCAGGAAGAAATTGATTCCAATTGCACCATGATTGAAGGTTGATGAGGGATTGTATGACAAAAGTAAATGGTTGAGAGATTCCCACACAATCGTAAGTAGCTTGAACATCTTTAAGATTTTGTTCAATCAAAGAAATTCATACGCTCTACATTGTAATGCATGGGAGCTGGACATGGGAAAATTGGTTGTCCTATGGGTATTTATGCATGTGTACCTATTGTTACTGATAGAAAAGTCTTATGACCCGATGGCTAGAGTTGTCAAGAGTAAGTCTGGGACACCTCTTGTGGAAATTACTACAAAAGAAATCGGGTTAGTTTTTAAATTGAGCACACCTAGAGATTATCATGAGCCAATTGATTTCAACAAGCTGAAGGAGACATATGAGGGTCAAAGGGTTTTTATCAAAAGTGGTCCATTGAGGGAACACTTTTTTGTAATGGGGGGTTTGATGCTTACAAGACCCAAAACCCCAGATCCCTTTCTAAAAAATTATTTCAACCCTCGTGTCTTAGGAGTAAATATGTCCATGTGCAAGATTTTTGGTGAAGATGAGACTGACCCTATGCCCATCCACTTTATGTTCATGATGGTTCAAATATTGCATCCTATAGTAGGAGTAAATTTTTATTTTGCACCTTACTTGGCTAAGTGTATAAATAACAGGCTAATTGGCATAGAAAAGGCTAAGGTAGACGAGCCCTTTGGATGGTACTCCTTATTAATGCACATGTTCTTATCTAAAGGATAATATTTCTTTGAGAAAGAAATGAATTTGATTAAATAGAAGGATGGGGAGGAGCTTATAGTGCAGTTATGGAGCATGGATCTATCTTGGGATAGAACTGAGGCTAGTTTCATGAGATTTGACAAGGTGTTTGCTTTAGATTTGAGGTCACTTCTTGCACATAAAAACCCTAGGATTCCAAAGGCCCTATTAGATTTTATCAAACCTAAGGAGTTTTCTCTTGAGCCTAACATTGTGCATAATTGGGGTGGTATCATTATGTACCCTATCTCCATAGTCTTTAGAGTTTATGGTTTTAGGGATACACCACATATATTTCCATATCAAGTTCCCCTCAGGATTGGCCTCACGGAAATATTATGATAGATTAGTTGTCTACAAGAAAGGGAATTGACAGGAAGGGGGAGAGGTACTATTTTCCCAACCTTCAGTATAGCCAACCATGTTGTCATTGCAAAAGGAGGCTGGGTGCACTTAGGAAATATTTTAAAGCCGTTTGGGATGAGGACATTAGTGGAGAGATTTTCAAACCTAGAGGGGTTTTATCAAATGTTTAGATTGAGGGTAAAGGCTAGGGACATGGACCATTAGTTCCACTTCCCAAAGGACATCATCAAAAAATATTTTTTTCTTCAAGAGTAGGAGATTAAAAATAAGTGGTTATTTTACAAAAGGACCTTAGATTTTGTAAACCATTTTGATAGTAAGTACAACTCTTTAGGGGATATAAGGCCTTTTGGTGAGAAAATTAATAAACTAATGACACATTTTAAAGAAATAATGGGTGTCCTAAATGAGAAAAAGTCTAGTGTGGTTGAGCTAATCTTGATCAGGCTATTACTATGATGAAGAGAATTACACATGTCCCAACTATAGCCCTAGGAGCCTACATTAGGTAGAAAAGAGCAAGGTATAGTGTGGTTAAGTCTAGATAGGAAGTGGATGACAAGGGAAAGAAATTAGAAGAAAGGCCCTCACCACCTAAGGTGTGCAAGATATATAAAAGGCTTGCAACATAATCTCCAAGTGACCCTTCCCCTAAAAGGCCAAGAACTAAAGAGACTATCCAATCAAGTGAAGAGGCCTACTCACCCTTTTAGTCCCCACTACAGTTTGTAAATGAGGAAGAGGTAGCTGAACAATTGGTTCAACTAGCTAGTGTGGGTGATGTTGTACTAATAGAGGTTGAGTTACAAGAGGGAATGCCAGAGGAACCAACTACCCCTCCTATGGATCTAACAATAGCAGAATTCAAAGGTAAGGAACTTTATCCAATGATTAAGGAGTCCTATAGCATATTTTTGTCAAATGATAATTTTGTTAAATCTAGAGATTTTGTATAATTTTCTTGGAGAATGAGCATTGTAGATTTTGAGAAAAAGTGTGAAAAGATAAGAGCAAAAAAACCTGGAAAAGAAGACTCTGCTATTAAGGAGGAAATAAAGAAAGAAATGATAGATAATTTTTGCAAGATCACCCCTAAAGAGGGAAGAAAAATGATTATGGATGTTGGTGTCTTGATACTCCCAGAATGTGATACAACATATATTTTTGTATTTGCTGCAGTTAGAAAAATAACTAATACTACATACAACACCAAAGAAGACGCTGAGGCAACATCAAATGGAGTGGTCTTTAATGATGACCATGCTTCTCTGGTGACATGGTCACTACAAAATAAAAATAAAACAAAGAGAGATGAGGGGATAAGCACTGATCTGGTTGGTGTCTTGATGGTTAGGAGGGTGAGTGAGACCCCAATAGTGGAGGCCACTAATATAACTATGCAGGAAAAAAGATTTTCTAAGGCCACAACACTAAAAGACAAGCATGTTATGGATGAGATTAGGCTCAAATGTGAAAAGATAATGGAGGCCTATGATGTTGAGAAGAGGAGAAACAATGAATTAATTGTTTTCAAGTGATGTTTGGAGAGAAATATGAAACACTTGGGGTTTTTCATTTATGGAAAAACATCTCATATGGTGATCACATTAAGGAAAGTTTAGTTTTGGAGATGCAGTCTTCAAAATGACTAAGTATGGAGACAAATTTATAGAGTACAAAAGTAGTGTTTCAGACATCGAAGATAGTATATGATGGTTGATTACTTGCGAGATTAGATCAAGACATTTTGGGATGTGTATGACCTTTAGTTAAGGTCTCTTGTGTTTTTGTACTGTCAACAGCAAGTTACAGTGATTTGGAGACATGTGGAGATAGAGGAACAATGAAACAGGGCATATGAACATGTGCTAAGTTAGATAAATATTGTGGATTTCTGACACTTTGGCAATACAAGATCCTTGACTTAGTATTTATTCCTGGCATTATTAATTATTCTATTTTTTATTGTATTTGGGAGCCAACTAAATGTTAGAATACATATTTATATAAAGAGATTTTTGTAAAGAGATAAGAAGATTATGTGAAATAGTGATAGCGATGGCATATGCGATATCAGAGGTTGGTAGATGATATTTAGAACTACAAATAGAACTATCAAAGCATAGAAGATGCTTGTTTTGTTCAATCTTGAGAATACTTTATATTCAAAGTATTGATTGTAAGAGTTGTAAGCTTAGTATACCTTTAACAGGGTTTTTTAATACCTTTAACAAGGTTGATATTCCTCTAACAAGGAAATGTACTATGTAGTACTCAGCTCCTAATAGGGCTAGATCTCCTAACAGGGATATTATACTTTAGTGCATAGTTGTGGGTACCATCCCCACCAAGGTTTTCCCTTGGCCAGGATTTCCTCAAAAACAAATATTGGTGTTATGAGTTGTGTTTTATTTTCTTATGTTCTTTTCATTTATGCAATCATATGATTTATTTGGAATTGCTTTAAGTTTAATATAAAGTGTTGTAATATTGATTCACCCCCCCCTCTCAGTATTTCTCAATCCTAACATTAATGGGAAGGCTTACATAGCTGGGAGACACAACACCTTTGCAATTTGAGATAGGTGAGTCTTCCACAAAAATGATTACATCATCCCCTACACCACCTCCTAACAAAAGCCCCATAATATCTATTCCCCCATTTCTCATGGATCTTGATGCCCAATTTGAGGATGTACTACATGATGAGAAGGAAAAACTTAAGGCCTTAGAGGTGGAGGTGGAGAAGAAATATGAAGAAAAAATGAATGGTACAATTTTTCATCTTCTCAGAACTATTGACACTAGGTTTGTTTATTATAGGATCTCAAAGCTTTTTGATATTTTAAATTATTTTAATCAAGATCAGAATAACTTGGAGGAGATCCTTAATAAATGTACTATCAAAGAAGATAAAATGGAGGAGTTGTATTCAATAGCTAAGGATCAAGCACAGGTGGATACTACAATGTAGAAAACCTATGATCACACTACATGTCTATTGGAGTTAGCTATAGCTAGAGAATCAGTAAAGGAGTCTAGATTACTTCACTTAGAATATTCTAGTAAGAATTTTGATTTATTTCCTTGCATTTTGAAAAACCTCAAAGAGATCAAAGTCTGAGAGGAATGGATGGAGGAGTTGGATTTAGCCCTCACATCAAAAATCAATAGTATTGTTGTCAATGATGACAATTACTTGTTCGGTTGGGTAATTGAGATTGTAACTCCAAGGATATATTTTGATTCCTTAGAAAAGAGAGCCAAACAACTTAAAGCTAGGTGTGAGAACCTAATTGATTAGAAACATAAGGTTCTACAGTTTGGGTGGCCAGATGATGTAGTCTTCAATGAGTGGGTTTCAAGGTCTAGTCAGGAGGTGAAAAGTGTCTAGGTGGGACCAAAATCAATTCAAGAATGATGCTCCTATTTTTGCAGCTGCCTAATTTTTTGTTAGAAGAGATTTTTTTGAAAGTGACCTTTTGTTATATTGTGAAAAGTAATGTATAACCTATTTTAATGTGACATGTGTACCCTCCCATGTTCTGAAGCTTGTTGGAACCCTATTCTATAAAGGGTTTCTAAGACTGGGAAGAAGGGTCTGAATTTTTATTGTTGGAAACACTTTATGTGTCTTAGTAGGTCTGTTCATATAGTGTACAGTGAAAAAATATTGATGTCTATATATTTTTTTTCAAGCTTTAATGAAGAAATATGTTAGTCTTTGTCTCTGAGTTATTTTGAAAAGTTTTACAAAGAATTATAATGAATGTATCTTTCTCAAAGAGATTAATGCAAAGAGTATTGCAAGAATATGTGTCAAAAAAAATCTTGTCTCATTTTATTACCGTTTTGTTGATTTTATGAATATTTGAGTAAGTCTTAAATTTAATTTTCAACTCTTTTAGGTTGTATGTCATTTTGTTGTTGTTATTGGTTCAAGGAACTGAGTAAAATACTTCTATGATTTGATAGGATCACAAAATATAGTAAAAGATATCATAAGTATAAGGTTTTTCTAATCACAACTGATATATTTACTTAAAAAGTGAGGAAATAGGTCATAATATTCATTATATCTCTTTGACTCCATGATAATATGATGCAGGAGCATCCTGAGTGTAAGAGCAATCTTGCATCACCCAAAAATATTTATGTTTGCTTTTCAATAAGGGCTATCTTGTGCAGAGCTGCTATTTATGGAAACTTACTATTTTTAGTAAGTTGGTCATATGATCTCAGAATGTTCTGATTTCATAGTTGGAGGTTCATCTCAGTCATTTCAGCCTACTAGTTGAGTTTCATTGCCACATCATTAGTATTGGTGAAGTTATTGAGGTTTTTGGGTATGAAATCTTTCAGGTCAATTTTGAAGGCCTTAGAGGCTCCGGATCATGACCGACCCCTAGTTGGCTGGCACTAGCGCGTGTCAAGCACTATAAATCTCATCATGGCATTTCTGAAAAGTGGTTACAATAGAAAAATAAAGTTACGGTTAAAAAGTTATGGCCTTTGGAAGTTGGGTTACCTAAAATCATATTTTGTTTTTCTTTTGAGCCGACCCTATTGTAATAATTGTGAAAAATAAATAATTCTATGTTTTGTCAGCCTAAAGGGCTAAATTTCTGGAACCTTCTCAGAAGGTGGAAATTGCCTATATAAGAAAGGTCTATACTATTGTCTGAGGCAGTTCGGGACAGTTCTGGGTGGTAGATCTGGGTAATAATTTGAGGCTTTGTCCTATAGAATTTTACAAGGGAATGCCCATGTGGCTTTGCATATTGTATTCTGAAAGTTTGTAATTCCACATTTGTGGAGATAATAAGAAGCCAATTTTTTGTTCTTGCATATTGTTGTTATTTCTCTATTTCTGTTATGTTTTTGTGGTATTAAGGGGAGCACCCTTCATCAAGTGGTATCAAAGTAGGAGTTCCTGAGTGTGTAAACAGATCACCGATTGTGAGGCAGTTTGCACCAAGACCGTGGGTTAGGGTTTCTATGTAAACAGATCGCCGATTGTGAGGCAGTTTGCACCAGGACTGTGGGTTAGGGTTTCTATGTAAACAGATTGTCAAATGTGAGGTAGTTTGCACTAGGACCATGGTTAGGGTTTCAGCGAGAAGCGTGAAAATGCCTCCATGAAGGGAACATGGTGGAAGATCTGGTGTTGTAACACCTAAGGTTAGGGAACTATAGAGACAAGTGCGAGCATTGCAAGAGGAGATTCACAGAGGAATGAATCTTAATGTCAGAGACGAAAGAAAGGATGAAGCCAAAGAAGAAGATCAAGAAGGAGAAGTCGAAGTTGTGAACCAGGAGGAAGAAAGACTTTTTCAAGCTATCTCAAAGATTGGGAAGAGACCTAAGATTGAGGTCCCAACATTTTCTATAAATCTTAACCAAAAGAGTTGATCGACTGGATCAATGAATGTGAAGAATATTTTGAGTATGAAGATATCAAGGATCTTGATTGGATCAAGTTTGCAAAGGCCAAACTGAAGGGTCATACGAAGATCTGGTGGAAAGAGATTCAGTTGGAGCGAAATTGAAGAGGAAAGGATAAAATCACAAGATGGGGGCGGATGGTGGATAAATTGAAGTGATAGTTCATCCTTGTTGATTATGAGCTTGACCTACTAAGGAAAATGCAAAGTTTGAAGCAAGCAGGAAGATCTGTTTAGGAGTATATAGAGGAGTTCTATCGAATCCTCATTAGAACAGGCCATGTAGAAGCTGACAAGGAGAAAGTCACTCATTACCTTAATGGGTTAAGGCCAAGCATTCAAAAAGAATTGAATCTAGTTCAAATGAATAGTATTGAAGAGGCATACCAGTTTTCCCTAAAAGTAGAGGAAAAGTTGAACAAGAAGTTTGAGAGAAAACAAAGTGGCAGAGGTCGTGATGGAAGATCTGGTGGATGGTCATATGGAGATCGAAATGAAGATCCAAAAAAGCAAGATGAGGCCAGTAACAGTCAAAATCAAAGAGGAGATAATTTCAATCATTTCCAAGATCAAAACAATAGAGATCAGAGAGGAAGAGGAAGAGGACAAGAATCTGGAAGAGGAGGTTTTCCTGGAACATGTTTTCACTATGGAGAAGAAGGTCATAGGGCATTTGAATGTCCTCAATTCCAAAGATGGACAGATAGGAGGAATGAAGGCTAGGCCAGAGTTTCACATGTAGATGAAGATGCTAGATCATCAAATTCTAAAGATGCTAAAAGAGGAGAAATGTTAATTAACCAAAGAGTCCTGTTGAGTGGTGACAATGAACCTGAACAAAGGAGGAGCCTATTTCGCACTAGATGCAAGTGTGAAGGTAAATGTTGTGATGTGATTATTGATAGTGGAAGCACTGACAATTTGGTGTCTGAAGAGATGGTGACAAAGTTGAAGCTCAAGAGGTAGAAACATCCACATCCATATCGGGTTGCTTGGGTGCAGGATGACCACAAGGTCATCGTCAGTGAACAATGCCTAGTAAAGTTCAAGATCGGCGGGTACCAAGATGAGGTACTATGTGATATTATATCTATGGATGCATGTCACATGTTATTGGGTAGACATTGGTAGTTTGACAGATGTGTTGTACATGATGGTCATGTGAATACCTATTCCCTGACAAAGGATGGAATGCAACATAAGCTAAAACCATTGAAGGAAACAGAAGAAAAGGTATGTGGTAATGCAAGAATAACTTTTGTTGATAGAGGAAATTTCTCAGATGGTATGAGGCATGAGCATATGTGTTTTACCTTAATTCCAAAGACTGAGAAAGAGGAAGTAGACGATGTACCTATAGAAGTTGCAAAATTATTGAATGAGTTTCAGGATATTGTATTCGATAATGTACTTGATGGATTACCACCAGTAAGAAAGATCAGTGATCAGATGGACTTGATTCTCGGAGCCAATTTTCCAAATAAGGCATCACACAGAACAACACTAGCAGAAAGTGAAGAGTTGAAGATAGATTTGAAGTTTAGTTTATCACATCATCAATAGATTGTATATGGAAGTAGTCCAAGAAATGCATCTGAGTTGAAAAAGATAGATAAAGGAGAACTAAGTAATGTTGAAGCTGAGGATTTTACAAAACATTTGAAGAACATCCATGAGGAGGTGAGGAAGCATATTACCAAGATGAATGCGTAGTATAAGGCTATGACAGATGAGAAAAGAAGACATAAGGAATTTCAGGTTGGAGATGAAGTCATGGTTCATTTGCGAAAGGAAAGATTTCTAGTTGGTATGTATAACAAGCTGAAAATAAAGAACTTTGGGCCATATTTGACAGAGTATCATGAAGGAGGTGTTGAAGATGAGGTTACAACAACACAGTGGAGTATTCCAACAACCAGTTCAGATATCAAGGAGAATGAAGAAATACTGGATAGTCATTTTGGTAGAAGCACAAGGAACAAGACATATGAAGAGTATTTGGTCAAATGGAAAGGATGACCTATTGAAGATTCATCATGGCTAACAAAGGAGGAGGTTAACCATCTTGGTTTTCCTCTGCAGACCTGAGTCATGATAGGGTCACTTCTCAAATTACCCCGGGTGTTTGATGCAGGAGCATCCTGGGTGTAAGAGCAATCTTGCATCACCCAAAAATATTTTTGTTTGCTTTTTAATAATGGCTATCTTGTGCAGAGCTACTATTTATGGAAACTTACTAGTTTTAGTAAGTTGGTCATATGATCTCAGAATGTTCTAATTTCATAGTTGGGGTTCATCTTAGTCATTTCAGCCTACCAATTGAGTTTCATTGCCACATCATCAGTATTTGTGAAGTTATTGACATTTTTGGGTATGAAATCTTTCAAGTCAATTTTGAAGGCCTTAGAGGCTCCAGATTGTGGTCGACCCCTGGCTAACTGGTGCTAGCGTGTGTTAGGCACTATAGATCTCATCATGGCATTTCCAAAAAGTGGTTACAATAGAAAAATGGAGTTACGGTTAAAAAGTTATGGCCTCCGAAAGTTGGGTTACCTAAAATCATATTTTGTTTTTCTTTTGAGCCGACCCTATTGTAATAATTGTGAAAAATAAATAATTCTATGTTTTGTCGACCTAAAGGGCTAAATTTTTGGAACCTTCTCGGGCAGTGGAAATTGCCTATATAAGAAAAGTCTGTACTATTGTCTAAGGCAGTTTGGGACAGTTCTGGGTGGTAGATCTGGGTAATAATTTGAGGCTTTGTCCTATAGAATATTGTAAGGGAATGCCCATGTGGCTTTGCATATTGTAATTCTAAAAGTTTGTAATTCCACATTTGTGGAGATAATAAGAAGCCAATTTTCTATTCTTGCATATTGTTGTTGTTTCTCTATTTCTGTTATGTGTTTGTGGTATTAAGGGGAGCACCCTTCATCATAATAACTAATGGATAAGGCACTAGTCAATATTTAAGCAATCAGGCAAATATTCTAATAGCTATTCATGGTAAAAGTTAAATTCAAAATTAAATTAAATCATTAAAAGGAAGAAAAAAAGGCTGAAAGAATGGTCATCTCTTAAATAATGAGATCAAATAGGTTCATTGTTGGCTACTTTGTGATATACTTTGTATCATTCAATAAAAGAAGTGTTACATGACTGAATTTGCTTTAATGGGATTTTTAAATAAGAAGTTGTAAGGAAAAGTGTCAAATCCCAGGTGTACCCACCTTGGTTCTGTAGTGCCAGAAGTGTAGAAGGAGTTGGTGTCCTTGTTGGTTAGCCCAAGGTCAGATAAGGTACTTTGAATATGTGAAATAACTGATCCCTAGGTGTATTCTTTTTGTCTCTTAGTTATTCAAATATGTTGAATCAGAAGCCAACAAAAATGATGTCTCTATTAGGCAATGTACTGTAGGTAGTACAATACTTGTTAGATTAGTGTCTATTGGGTTGGTAAAATATGTTCTCATAGGTTGTTCTATTCTGATGTGTTTCATTCTATCTAGGATTTTGTATTTCTCTTGTACTGTTTGAAGTTTTCTTTAGATTCCCAAGGTTTGTCTATCAAAAGATTCTCATTAATGTGGGTGGTGACTCAAAGGGTTAGAACCAATGTGTATTTACAAGTTGCAAACTATGGATAAAAGAAAGAACACAAGGCCTTTTGTCAAAAAGCACCCTAAAGTAAATCTAGAAGAGTTACCTTGGTCAAGAAAGAAAAGCTGGCTTAGAAAAGGTGGTGAGTCTACCAGTGCACCTGTGAGAGAACACAATAATAAAGGAGATGGTGTATTACACACATCTTCCAATGAAAATGAAACTATATACAAAATTTCAAAATATGACAGTGGTCTCTCTGGAGATAATTTCTATGATACACCATAGGTATTCTATCAAGATGAACTTATTACTAAAAAGAAACCAATGGAACCAAGACGGGTGCATTTCCCATATCAAAATATTATAGATATGGATGTATCACCAAACTCTAATGATGTTATGATAGACCCAACTAATATGGGTGCATTAAGATTACAACTAGAAGAGAAATATGCCATATATAAAAGATGCAGAAAGAGAGAGAGGTAGAGACCATGAAATCTTTGATGGAAAGAGAGTCCCTGCTTAGAAAAATTAATGAGTTGAAGGAAAGGAACAAAATATTTGCCTCTACTCTTAGAAATTTATAGCCTAACCTCTTTGGTAATCTTTCTTCCCTAAGAAGTGAGAAAGAATGTCTATTACAGGACCATGAATTTGAAAATAAAAGTCCTATAATTAGGAAAGTAAATACATATATATATATACATATATATATATATATATATATATATATATATATATATATATATATATATATATATATATATATATATATATATATATATATATATATATATATTGTTGGATACAATTGTTTGAAGGAGATTGTTGGATTAATTGTGTGTTGTCTTTGATGTCACACAAATGTCATATCACTTATCATGCTTAGTCAGTCAGCAAAGCAATTTCCAATGATTACCAAGCTCAGTCGGTCAGCTAAGTAGTTCCCAGTGATTACCGAGCTCATTCGGTCAACTAAGCGATTCTTAGTGTTTATCGAGCTCAGTCGGTCAGCGAGATGGTTTTTCTATGTTTACTGAGATCTCTCAGTCTTCAAAGGATGTTGCAGAATTCGCAGTGTTTACCGAGTTCACTCGGTCACCGAAGGAAATCTTTTTAGGATTAGTGTTTACCGAGCAAGGTCGGCCCAATAAAGAATTTTGTTTGTTTATTCAACTGACTATTGTAATGAGTGTTAATGTTTGTAATGATTATTAGTGCCAACTTGACAATGTGAATGGACAATCCAAATGGTATATATAGAAGGTCAAGTTGTGAATTCAAAGTGTGCAAGTGGAAAAGAAGGAAAGTGTGAGCGAATTTTGAAGGATAGTTAGATATCCTTAAGGAGCAGCAGAGATATATTTGATCAGGAAGGATCTAGTAAAGCATAATAGGTATCTGTAATCAGCAATTTAGTTGCATCATTATTCAGGTCATTTCATTATTACTTTCTTACCATTGTAGCAGTGATTTCAAAATCTCTTAACAGAGTTGGTTTAATAGCCATTTTGTAAATCCTCTAACAAGGTGACACTTCTATTAAATTGTTTCAAAGACCTCTAACAAGGCCACTCCTAATAGGGTGATTAAATCCTCTAACAAGGTCACACCTAACAATGTGTTTTGTAACCTTTAACCGGGTTGGCTCCTAACAGGGCTCACTTCAGAAGAGTGAAAAATAGTAACTAGTTACATTGGTGTTTTTTTTCATATTGGGTTTCCACGTTAAATCTGGTGTCTCTTGTGTTCATTTTATTTTCTTTATGCATGCATGTTAATCACTGATGAATACTTAAGAACAGTTATAATTAATACTCATTGCAATAACCAAGTTTTTAGCATTTCTCTATATGTTTACCAAGTGACAGCAATAAATGAATTATTAAGACATCAAAGGGATTTGTGGTAATATTTTTGTGGTTAACTGATTCACCCCCCCCCTCTCAGTTCCTCCATCTATATTTCCAACAATTGGTATCAGAGCTTTTGGTGCTTACAGGAAGGGTTTCAAAGACCTAATCTAAAGATCAGGATTTCTTACAAGAGAGAAATTCCAAGGCTTAATAGAGATAAATTTTCAGCATGGAAAGGTCTCATGAGACTTCATTTGGCTTCCATTGGTGATTCAGGATGCAAATATATTGATGAAGAATATACAGCTCCTACTGGCACATTGACTGTTGAAGACATTGCAGAGAAAAAGAACCATAACACCATGATGATAGACATTGCATCAGCTCTCAGCTATGAAGAATTTGATGAGATCAAAGACTGCACAACTACTTATGCAATGTGGACCAAGCTAAAGAAAATTTATGGCGGTGATGACAATGTGAAGAGAGCCAAAGCAAAAAGCCTAAGAGGACAGTTTGATCAGATGAAAATGAGAGAAGATGAAAACATTGCAAAATATGTTGAAAGAATCAAGGCAAGTGTTAGTGCAATTAGAGCTTCTAGAGGAAAAATTGATGATGAAACTGTTATAAGAAAGGTTCTTAGAGCATTACTTCCTATCTATGCAATAAGAGTATCTACTATTCAAGAAAGAAGATTTGAAGAAAATCACAATATAACTTTGGATGCTTTAGTGGGAAGATTGACAGCCTTTGAGTTGGATAACTATAACAACTATGTTCCAACTTCCAAAAATATTGAATCAGCATTTGAGGCCAAACTTTCACTTAAGAAAGGCAAGAAAATAAAGGACACCCAGTCAAAGAGTGAAGAAAAATTAGAAGAAAGTTCTGATAGTGATCTTGAAGTTATTGAAGCATTACTTGCAAAGAAATATACTAGAGGCAAAGGTAAATACAAAGGTAAAACTCCCTTAATCTATTTTTCATGTGAAGAAATTGGTCATATTGCAGCTAGGTGCCCAAACAAGCAAAGAAAGGATGAGAAGAAAGGTCACAAGTACAATGGCAGGAATAATTTCAAATCATTCAAGGATAAAGGTAAGAAAACATGTTTTTTGGCTAAGGATTCTGATGATAGTGAAGAAGAAATTGTCTTCATTGCTGTAAAAGATGAATCTGATGATGATGAAGATGAGATGGCACTTATCTCTCACATAAGCAAAAATGATACATGGATCATAGATAGTGGATGTTCACATCATATGACTGGTGATAGAACAAAGTTTGAACACCTTGAAGACTATGATGGTGGTAATGTAAGGTTTGGAAACAATGAACCTTGTTGCATAAAAGGAAGAGGATGAATCTCATTAACCAAAGAACTTATATGTGATAATACATATTGGGTTGAAGGACTAAAGCATAATCTTCTAAGTGTAGCATAGCTAATCAACATTAGATTCAAGGTTGAATTCATGCATGGCAAAGAAAGATTGTTGGATGACAAGGGAAAATTGATTGGATCAGGCAATCAAACCAAATGTAACTTGTTTTATCTTGATCTTGGTGAATGCTCATGTTTTATTGCTCAAATTGAAGAAAGTTGGTTATGGCACAAAAGGTTATGTCATGTAAATTTTGATAATATGGTGAAAATAAGAAAATTCAAGAAAGTAAGTGGCATTCCTACTCTGAAGAAACCTGATGTTGGTCTATGCAAGAATTGTCAGATTGGTAAAATGGGAAAGACTAGCTTTAAAAGTAAAAACTATCAGTTTGAAGATATTTTGGAAATTGTGCATATTGATTTATGTGGACCTATTGGAATTGAGAGCTATACTGGAGAAAAAAATTTTATTCTCTTTGTTGATGACTACTCTAGAATGATGACTGTTATGTATCTAAGAGAAAAGTCAAAAGTATTTGAGAAATTCAAATGGTATTTGGCAAGAGTAGAAAAGGAAACAGGGAAAAGAATAAAGTGCTTGAGATCAGACAAAGGTGGTGAATTCATCTCCCATGAATTCAATAATTTTTGCATTGAAAGAGGAATCAAAAGACAGGTATCAACCCCAAGAACTCCTGAGCAGAATGGAATAGCTAAAAGGAGGAACAAATATATCATGGATTGTGCAAGGACTCTAATGATTGAAAAGAACATTGCTATGAAATACTGGAAGGAAGCTATTAGCACTGCAGTTCATACCTTAAACCAAGTACAGTTGAAGAAAGACACATTCAAAACTCCTTATGAGTTATGGTATGGCTATAAACCTAATGTAAGTTACCTGAAAGTATTTGGTAGTAAGTGTTACATCTTAAAAGAATCTAGAAAAGGAAAATTTGATGTAAAAGGTGATGAAGGAATATTCTTGGGATATTCTTGCAAAAGTAAGGCATATAGATGTTTGAATTTGTCTACTCACAAAATCATAGAAAGTGCACATGTGAAAGTTGATGAGTTTGTAGAAAAGACTGAAGAAGAAAGAAAAAAGGAACCAGAGGATTACAGGAGATTTGTTTACATTGAACCTGATACATTACCAGACACATCTTTCAATAAGGAGACTGCATCTACCGAGCCCAATACAATAACTGAGTCACAAGGACTCGAGTCTCAGTCTGAAGCTACTGAGATAGTATCTACCGAGCCTGAGCAACCAGAATCTGAAGATGAAATTCAAGAAGATGACAATGTAACTCATTCAAGAGGAAAGAAACTTGTATTGGCCAAATATGTCAGGAGGCGTCATACACCAGATCATATTATTGGAAACAAATCAGATGGTACTATGACAAGAAGTAAACTAAAAGGTACATGTTTACTTGCTGATTTTGAACATAGAAATGTCAAAGATGCATTGGAAAATGAAAGTTGGATTGAGGCTATGAATGAAGAAATAAAACAAATAGAGAACAACAAAACATGGACTCTTGTACCTAGGCCTAAAGATAAAAATGTAATTGGAACAAAATGGGTATTTGGAAATAAGTTGAATGAAGATGGTCAAGTATCAAGAAACAAAGCTAGATTGGTGTGTAAAGGATATTCTCAAGAAGAGGGCATAGATTATGGTGAGACTTTTTCTCCTATTGCAAGATTAGAAGGTGTAAGAACTCTACTTGCATATGTAGCACATAAAAGATTTAAGGTATATCAGATGGATATAAAATCTGCATTTCTCAATGGTATTCTTGATGAAGAAGTCTACATTGAGCAACCTAAAGGTTTTGTTGATCCAGAAAAAAAGAATATGGTTTGAAAATTACACAAAGCATTGTATGGTCTGAAACAATCCCCTAGAGCATGATATGAAAGATTACATAACTATCTTATTCAGATTGGTTTCAAAAGAGCTAATGATAACAATAGTTTGTACATCAAGGAAGGACTAGATAACATAAATGTTTTGGCAGAAATATTTATGGATGATACTATGTTTACAGGTGATGATGATCAGTGCAAAGAATTTTTAGAGAAAATGAACAAAGAATTTGAAATGTCTATGTTTGGTCAAATAAAGTTCTTTGTTGGTCTTCAAATTTAGCAGAGCAAGAATGGTATCTACATTACTTAGTCTAAATACATCAAGGAAATACTTAAGAAGTTTGGTAAGGAAGATGCAAAACTAGTTGGTACCCCCATGTGTACTGGACTGAAGCTTACCAAAGATGATGATTCAAAAGAAGTAGATTCGACCTTATATAGATCAATGACTGGAAAATTACAGTATGTAGTTCATACAAGGCCTGATATTGCCTTAGTAGTTGGTATAGTAGCAAGATTCTCAGCAAAACACAGAGAAAATCATATGATGGAAATCAAAAGAATCTTGAGATACTTGAAAGGAACTAAAGATTATGGCTTGTAGTATAGATTTGGAGGCAATATGGACTTAAAAATGTTTATTGATGCTGATTGAGCAGGGAACATTGATGATAGAAAGAGTAAAAGTGGTGGAGCATTCTTTCTTGGCAAGAGGTTGGTATCTTGGATCATTAAAAAGAAAAATTGCACATCCCAATCCACAACAAAAGCAAAATATGTTGTTGTAGTAGTAAACTGCTCTAATATTGTTTGGTTTAAATAGTTATTGGAAGGCATGAAGGTTGAGATCAAAGAACCAGTTGTTATATTTTGTGATAATACAAGTGCAATAAATATTTCAAAGAATCTAATAATGCATTCCAAAACCAAGCACATTGCTATAAAATATCACTTTGTCAGAGAATTGGTGCAAGACAAGGAAATCAGATAGGAATATATTCATACAAAAGAATAGATTGCAGATATATTCACTAAGCCACTACCTAAGGATACATTCTTGTATCTAAGAGGTAAGTTAGGGGTCATTCCCCTATCTGAGGCTCACTAAATAAAGTTTTAGTGATGCATCAACCAGAGCATATTGAAGATCAGTTAGTTGATGCAGCTTAGTTAAGGAATCATTACATATGAATCAGTACTCAAGGTACATTGCTATTCACCTGATATGTGTTGTCTTTGGCATCTGTTATCAAAGAGGGAGAGTTTGCTGTCATATTTCAAGAAATTTCTTAAGATTTCTAAGAGGGAGAGTTTTCTTGGAGAGTTTGAGAAGTTAAGAAGGAGAGTTTTTAGTCTGAAAGAGAAGTTTGTTGACAGAGGGAGTTCTCATAGATGTGAATCAGAATGAAGCTAAGGATATGTTCCTTACTCTATGTTTTCTATGAAATTTCATTGTGCTATGACATGTTGTGTTGCCATCAATGCCAAAGAGGGAGATTGTTGGATACAATTGTCTGAAGGAGATTGTTGGATTAATTGTGTGTTGTCTTTGATGTCACACAAATGTCATATCACTTATCATTCTCAGTTAGTTAGAAAAGTAGTTACCAATGATTACTGAGCTCAGTCGGTCAGCTAAGCAATTCCCAGTGATTACCGAGCTTAGTCGGTCAACTAAGTGATTCTCAGTGTTTACCGAGCTCAGTCAATCAGCGAGATGGTTTTTCTATGTTTACAGAGATCTCTTGGTCTTCAAAGGATGTTGTAGAATTCATAGTGTTTACCAAGTTCACTCGGTCACCGAAGGAAATCTTTCCAGGATTAGTGTTTACCGAGCAAGGGCAGCCCAGTAAAGAATTTTGTTTGTTTATTCAGCTGACTATTGTAATGAGTGTTAATGTTTGTAATGATTATTAGTGCTGACTTGACAATGTGAATGGACAATCCAAATGGTATATATAGAAGGTCAAGTTGTGAATTAAAAGTGTGCAAGTGGAAAAGAATGAAAGTGTGAAAAAATTTTGAAGGATGGTTAGATATCCTTAAGGAGCAGCAGAGATATATTTGATCAGGTTGGATATAGTAAAGCAGAATAGAGATCTATAATCAGCAATTTAGTTGCATCATTATTCAAGTCATTTCATTGTTACTTTCTTACCATTGTAGCAGTGATTTCAAAATCTCTTAACAAAGTTGGTTTAACAGCCATTTTGTAAATCCTCTAACAAGGTGATAGTTCTATTGAATTGTTTCAAAGACCTCTTACAAGGCCACTCCTAACAGGGTGATTAAATCCTCTAACAAGGTCACACCTAACAGTGTGTTTTGTAACCTTTAACTGGGTTGGCTCCTAATAGGGCTCACTTCAGAAGAGTGAAAAATAGTAACTAGTTACATTGGTGGTTTTTCCCATATTGGGTTTCCACGTTAAATCTGGTGTCTCCTGTGTTCATGTTATTTTCTTTATGCATGCATGTTAATCACTGATGAATACTTAAGAACTATTATAATTAATACTCACTGAAATAACTGAGTTTTCAACATTTCTCTGTATGTTTACTGAGTGACAGCAGTAAATGAATGATTAAGACATCTAAGGGATCTGTGGTAATATTTTTGTGGTTAACTAATTCACCCCCCCCTCTCAATTACTCCATCTATATTTCCAATAATATATGTGTGTGTGTGTGTGTGTGTGTGTATCAGCCCAAAGAAAAGGAAGTAAATGAATGTACCAAGCCTAATGATGTTGACAATAACAAGGGTAAGGAAAATGTGGTAGGGATCAAGATAAATGAGCCTATGGTTAAGCCAAAGATTCCACCACCTATTTCGATCATTGACATAAAGATGGAAAAGAGAAGAAAAGAAAGAGATGATTTAGCAAAGGAATTAGAGAAAGATGAGGTTGAAGCCTCCATTGCAGAAATAAGAAGGAAGATACAATTCTTGAAATTTTCATCTACAAATACTTCTGGACCATCCACAAATGAAATAGGTATTCCATTTAGAACTACTAATTCTATCTCACTTGGTAAACCTAATATTCATAGTACTCTTCCTTCTTCATCTACTAAGATAAATGTTGAGCCTAAACAACAGTCAAATGTGCAATTGGGTGGGGGTATAATAACTAGTTATGGTCCTAGTGGAAACACTAGATTAGGATTTCAAAGAAGACCTATACAATTAGAGGGGTATAGGAAAATTAGTTTTGAAGGGATACTTAGTTATCCTAATGTTATCCTAACTAAATTAAGAGATCAAGTAAGTTTGTAGGGAATAATGTTATTAGTTGCAAAGAACATCTCATATTCTTTATAGATATGTTAAATGATTACAAAGTTGGAAATTTGGTGGAGTAGGATATCAAGTTGTTTTCATTATGGAAACATATAATCAGTATTAAGATCTCACTATGACAGAAAGCATTTATGTTAGAGTGCAAGTAAAATTGTCTAAGTATAAGCAGTATTTTCTAGTCTAACCAGAGACAGTTTTGGATTGCCATTTTGATAGAAGAAGGTTCAGTGCATGCACACTTGAACATGGATAATTCTATGTATGAAAAAGACACGTACGGAAGCGCAAGTCTATACAACATGTACAGAAGGATTTATTGCAAGATTACCAAGATAGAGTTTAAGCTGATTGAGCAGAGTAAGAAGATAAAACAAGTAAAATAGTTAAGGGATTATTTTGTTTATCAAAATAATGAATTAACCATACAAGGGAGGACATCCTAGATGTTAACTCTTAGGAAGCAGAAGAGTTTATATTTTGTAAGATGACTGTAAAGTTATTATTCTTAATAACTTGTATAAATGTAAGAAGTATGTAATGAAAAGTATGATGTATAATGTAATAAGATAGTGTAATGATATGATGTGAAGATATATGTTATAAAAGGAAAGAAAGAATATTTTGTATGTGAAAGCGAAGAAGCTAGAAAGCTAAATTAGAATAGGAAATCTATTCAACATTAGTGAAAGGTTATGTACTTTACCTTTTTGTAATCAGACATCATTGTACATTACATGTTTGGGTAGTGAGCTCATCTTGTAATCATTCTATTATGTAATACCAACTCTTAGTTGGGTTGAGATTTATAACAAGGCCTAGAATCCTTTAATCAAGGCAGAGACACTATATGTATGTAATAGACTCCTAACAGGGTCAACATCCTTAGCATGATACTTTTTATTAGTGGATCAGTTGTGGGTATCATCCCCACCAGGGTTTTCCCTTGGCTAGGGTTTCCTCAAGAACAAATCATGGTGTTATGAGTTCATTTGTTTTATTTCTTTTCATGCTATTTAGTTTACTTTGTTTTGCAATCATCAAGCTAATCTATTATATCCATAATTGGGAAAAAGAAAAAGTTTGTAGAATACTGATTCACCCCCCCTCTCAGTATTCCCTATTTATAACAATTGGTATCAGAGCTTAGTTACTCGGAAGAAATTTATTCAGAGAAAGCCTAGAAACTTGAGTAAGATCTCTATGGATATGGATCAATTACAGAAGAATCTTGAAGAAGCTCTTGAAAAGATTGATATTCTTACTGAAGAAAAAGATACTCTGAAAGGGAAATATGATGATGTGAAGAAATTCATTGAGAAGCTAAAAGAAAAATTGGAAGAACTGAAATCAAAGAAAGAACCTACAATTCAAATCAAAGATTGTGATGAAATTTCAAATCTGAAGAAAGAAAATGAGATCCTTAAACATGAATTAAATATTGTAGATCTGAAGTTAAGTTTGAAAGATGGAAATAGCAAGAATGAATCAAATCTGAAATCTAAAAATGAAGTTCTGAAGTCTAAACTCTATAAAGTAACATCTAGACTTGAGAAAACCAAATTGCAGTATGCTGAACTTGAAAAGTATAATACAATTGTGAAAGGTGAACTGACTCAGTCTAAAAAACATCTTGAGAAACTGTATTCCATGAGTGAGAAGATTGACGAATAAATGTCTTATCAAAATCCATTTTATGATAAAACTGGTCTTGGATTTAACTCATCTAAGATAAGTGAAGAAAGCAAGGAACTAGATTAGAAAGTCTCTGAGAGAAAACATGAAAACAAATTTGATGAAGCTAACAAATCTGAAGACATACCTAATTCACCTAAAGAAGATGAACCACCTAAAGATACACAAAAATAATTCAAAGGTAGATGTTTTGCATGTAATACTTTTGGACATATGAAGAAAGATTGCACAGTTAATAATTTTAAACCTCTCAATGGTTATTGTTATAATTGTCATGGTTTTGGACATAGAGCTATTGAATTTAAGAAACCTAGATCTAATGATAATAATAGTAGTAGAATGTTTAGAGATACTAACCATGCAAATAAGAGACCTACTGAAGATATGAAAAGAAGAAATGGAGGTTTTGTTATAGATGCAAAAAGATTGGACACATTGCCAAAAATTGCAGATCACAAATCAATCAGATAGGATCGAGATATGGAAACAATGGAGTAGTTTGCCAGATATGTAACAAATTTGGTCATACAACAAGATTTTGTAGAATGAACAACATGAGAGACCCTAATCCTAGAAACTATACAAGGAGAAATGAGAATGAAAAAAATAGTTAGAAAGGATGTTGTAGTAATTCAGAAGAAATGAAATTTGTTAAAGCCATAGATCAAGCAGACACACTTAGTACACAAGGTAATCAGATAGGTGAAGTATCTGATAGTAAGTGTGAATCTCTTTCTAACCCATCTCAAAGCACTTAATTCATAAAGAATGTATTAGAATAGGAACTTAGGATAATATATAAGTTAGTGTAGAATGAATTGAGTCTTGTGTAGTTAATGTAAGGTAGTATGTGATATAATGATACTATGGTTATGATGCAGGAGCATCTTGGGTGTAAGAGCAATCTTGCATCACCCAAAAATATTTCTATTTTTAAATTCAATAAGGGCTATCTTGTGCAGAGCTGCTATTTGTGGAAAGTTACTATTTTTGGTAATTTTCGTACGTGCTCAGAATGATCTGATTTCTTTCTTGGAGGTTCATTTTGGTCATATAAGTCTGCCAGTAAAGTTTCATTGCCAGGTCAAGTGTACATTGGAAGATATTGAAGATTTTCGGTATTGGCAGTAGGGTACAGAAACTTTGAACTCAGTTTTGAAGGCTTTAGAGGCCTCGGATGAGGTCAAAAATTTCGGTGACGAGTGCTTGCGCCGGTCAAGCCTATAGAGCGCTTCGTGGCATTTCTAAAATGGGGTTATAATAGCCGATCGGGTCAACTGGTGATGACTTATGGTCTTCGGAAGTTGGGTCACCTGAAATGGCAGAAAATAATTTTCTTCAAAATTTCTGTTCAGGTTTCAAAGGTTATCTTGAGCTGACTATGATGTAATAAAATGTAAAATAAAATAATTCTAAGTTTGGTCGGCCTTATTGGCTAAAATTCTGGAACCTTCCCAAGCGGTGGAAAAATTGCCTATATAAGGAAGGCTGTATTATTGTCTTAGGCAGTTCAGAATAGTTCTGGGTAGTAGATCTGGGTATTGATTTGAGGCTTTGTCCTACAGAATATTGTAAGGGAATGCCCATGTGGCTTTGCATATTGTAATTCTGAAAGTTTGTAATTCCACATTTATGGAGATAATAAGAAGCCAATTTTCTGTTCTTGCATATTGTTGTTGTTTCTCTATTTCTATTATGTGTTTGTGGTATTAAGGGGAGCACCCTTCATCAAGTGGTATCAGAGCAGGTTTTCTTGAGTGTGTAAACAGATCACCGACCATGAGGCAGTTTGCACCAGGACCGTGGCTAGGGTTTCAGCGCGCATCGCGAAAATGCCTCCATGAAGGGAACGTGGCGAAAGAGTTGGTGTTGTAACACCTGAGGTTAGAGAGCTGAAGAGACAAGTGCGAGCATTGCAAGAAGAGATTCGCAGAGGAATGAATCTTAATGTCAGAGATGAAAGCGAGGATGAAGCCGAAGAAGAATATCAAGAAGGAGAAGCTGAAATTGTGAACCAGGAGGAAGAAAGACTTTTTCGGGCGATTTCCAAGATTGGGAAAAGACCTAAGATTGAGGTTCCTACATTTTCTATAAATCTTAACCCAGAGGAATTGATCGACTGGATCAATGAATGTGAGGAATATTTTGAGTATGAAGATGTTGAGGATCCTGATAGGGTCAAATTTGCGAAGGCCAGATTGAAAGGTCATGTGAAGATATGGTGGCAAGAGATTCAGTTGGAGCGAAATAGAAGAGGAAAGGAGAAAATCACAAGATGGGATCGGATGGTGGATAAATTGAAGCGACAGTTCATTCCTGTTGATTATGAGCTTGACCTACTGAAGAAAATGCAGAGTTTGAAGCAAGCAGGAAGATCTATTCAGGAGTATACAGAGGATTCTATCGACTTCTCATCAGAACAGGCCATGCAGAAGCTGATAAGGAGAAAGTTTCCCGATACCTTAATGGGTTAAGGCCAAGCATTCAGGAGGAGCTGAATCTGGTTCGAATGAACAGTATTGAAGAGGCATACCAGTTTGCCCTAAAAGTAGAGGAAAAGCTGAACAAGAAGTTTGAGAGAAGACAAAATAGAAGAGGTCATGGTGGACGATCATATGGTGGTCGAAATGAAGATCTAAAAAAGAAGGATGAGGCCAGTAGCAGTCAGAATCAGTGAGGAAATAATTCCAATCACTTCCAGGATCAGAATAATAGAGATCAAAGAGGAAGAGGAAGAGGACAAGGATCTAGAAGAGGTGGTTTCCGTGGAACATGTTTTCACTGTGGAGAAGAAGGTCATAGGGCATTTGAATGTCCTCAGCGCCAAGGCAGAACAGACAGGAGAAATGAAGGCCAGGCCAGAGTTGCACATGTAGATGAAGATGCCAGATCATCAAATTCTGAAGATGCTGAAAGAGGAGAAACATTGATTAACAGAAGAGTCCTGTTTAGTGGTGAGAATGAACCTGAGCAAAGGAGGAGCTTGTTTCGCACCAGGTGCAAGTGTGAAGGTAAATGTTGTGATGTGATTATTGATAGTGGAAGCACTAACAATTTGGTGTCAAAAGAGATGGTGACAAAGTTGAAGCTCAAGAGACAGAAACCCCCACATCCATATCGGATTGCCTGGGTACAGGATGACCACAAGGTCATGGTCAATGAACAATGCCTGGTGAAGTTCAAGATTGGCGGATACCAAGATGAGGTATTGTGTGATATCATATCTATGGATGCATGTCATATGTTGTTGGGTAGACCATGGCAGTTTGACAGATGTGCTGTACATGATGGTCGTGCGAATACCTATTCCCTGACAAAGGATGGAGTGCGACATAAGCTAAAACCATTGAAGGAGACTGAAGAAAAGGTATGTGGTAATGCAAGGATAACTTTTGTTGATGGAAGAAATTTCCTAGATGGTATGAGGCATGAGCATGTATGTTTTGCTTTAATTCCAAAAGCTGGTAAAGAGGAAGTAGAAGATGTTCCTGTAGAAGTTGCAGATTTGTTGAATGAGTTTCAGGATATTGTATTCGATAACATGCCTGATGGATTACCACCAATCACGAAGATTAGTCATCAGATGGACTTGATCCCAGGAGTGAGTTTTCCGAATAAGGCAGCACATAGAATGACACCTGCAGAAAGTGAGGAGTTGAACAGACAAGTACATGAACTATTACAGAAAGGATTGATCCGTGAGAGTCTGAGTCCCTGTGCTGTACCAGCGGTATTAGCACCAAAGAAGAATGGAGAATGGAGGATGTGTACAGATTCTAGGGCAATAAACAAGATTACAATCAAGTACAGGTTTCCATTGCCACGAATGGATGATATTATGGATTGTTTGAGTGGAGCTGTGTATTTCTCAAAGATAGATCTGAAGAGTGGATATCACCAGATTCGGATCAGAGAAGGAGATGAATGGAAGACTGCCTTCAAGACAAAGGAAGGACTATATGAGTGGTTAGTCATACCTTTTGGGCTAACCAATGCACCGAGCACTTTCATGCGGCTCATGAATGAGGTTCTGAAAGAATTTCTGGGTAAGTTTGTCATTGTTTACCTAGATGATATTTTGATCTTTAGTAAGAAATTGGAGGAGCATATGATGCATATTCGTATGGTATTTGAGAAGTTGAGAGAAGAGAAATTGTTGATTAATTTGAAGAAGTGCAGTTTTGTGAAGAAAGAGTTAGTGTATTTGGGATTTGTAGTTTCAGCAGAAGGTCTGAAAATGGACCCAGAGAAGGTACAAGATATTCTTGAATGGCCTACTCCAAGGAATGCTACTGAGGTAAGATCTTTTCATGGTCTAGCTAGCTTTTACAGAAAGTTTATCAGAAATTTTAGCAGTATTTGCGGACCCTTGACTGAAACAATGAGAGGGGATAGAAAAGAATTTAAGTGGACTAATGGGGTAGAAAAGAGTTTTCAATTGTTGAAACAAAAAGTTACAGAACAACCTGTTTTAGCACTTCCAGATTTTAATAAGGTGTTTCAAGTAGATTGTGATGCTAGTGGTACTGCAATAGGAGCTATTATGAGCCAAGAAGGTAAACCTGTTGCTTATTTCAGTGAGAAATTAAATGACGCCAAGAGAAAATATTCTGTTTATGATCAGGAATTTTATGCTATAGTTCAAGCATTGAAAAAGTTGAGGCACTATCTACTTCCTAAGGAGTTTGTTTTGTATACTGATCATCAAGCTTTTCAATATTTGAATAGTCAAGGAAAATTGAATCAAAGGCATTTGAAGTGGGTTGAGTTTTTGCAGAATTATACATTTATTTTGAAATATAGGAGTGGAAAGTCTAACAGGGTTGCAGATGCTCTTAGCAGAAGGCAACTATTGCTGACAGAAATGCAGATTGAAGTGGTTGGGTTCGAGGAACTCAAAAATTTGTATCCAGAGGATCCTGATTTTGGTGAAGCTTGGAAAGCTTGTACAGAACCTGTCACTCTAGACAGGACGAAATGGTTGGATTTCATCATCCAGGATGATATGCTATTCAGAGGGAGTCATTTGTGCATTCCACGAAGTTCTATGAGGGAGAATCTCATCAAGGAGAAGCATAGCGGAGGATTGGCTGGACATTTTGGTCGTGATAAAACCCTTTCTTTGGTTAGTGAGAATTATTATTGGCCACAGTTGCAGCAAGATGTGAAGAAGTTTATACAAAGTTGCAGAGTATGTCAGATGGCGAAAGGAGTGAAGCAGAATACAGGGTTGTATCAGCCATTACCTATACCAGAGAAGCCTTGGGAGGATATCAGTATGGACTTTGTTCTTGGTTTACCGAGGACTCAGCGGGGACACGATTCAATTTTTGTGGTAGTTGACAGATTTTCAAAGATGGCACATTTCATTCCCTGCAAGAAGACTAATGATGCTGTTCATGTAGCAGAATTGTTTTTCAGAGAAGTAGTGAGACTTCATGGTTTGCCAAAGACCATAGTTTCAGATCGGGACACTAAGTTTGTTGGCTATTTCTGGTGTACATTGTGGAAGAAGTTGAAGACAGATTTGAAGTTTAGTTCATCACATCATCCACAGACTGATGGACAGACAGAGGTGGTGAATAGAAGTTTGGGAAATCTGTTGAGATGTTTGCTTGGAGATAAGCCAACAGGATGGGATTTGATTTTACCACAGGCAGAATTTGCATACAATAATTCTGTCAATAGGAGCACTGGTAAATCACCATTCCAGATTGTATATGGAAGTAGTCCAAGAAATGCATCTGAATTGAGGAAGATAGGTAAAGGAGAAATAAGTAGTGCTGAAGCTGAGGATTTTGCAGAACACTTGAAGAACATCCATGAGGAGGTGAGGAAGCATATTACCAAGATGAACGCACAGTATAAGGCTAAGGTAGATGAGAAAAGGAGGTATAAGGAATTTTAGGTTGGTGATGAAGTCATGGTTCATTTGCGGAAGGAGCGGTTTCCAGTTGGTACATATAACAAGCTGAAAATGAAGAAGTTTGGACCATGTAGGATACTGAAGAAACATGATTTAGGAAATGCATATGAGGTAGAATTACCTACTGAGCTAAATATTTCACCAGTGTTTAACATTTCAGATCTGACAGAGTATCATGAAGGAGGTGTTGAAGATGAGATCACAGCAGCACAGTGGAGTATTCCAGCAACTAGTTCAGACACTAAGGAGATTGAAGATATACTGGACAGTCGTGTTGGCAGAAGCACAAGGAACAGGACATATGAAGAATATCTGGTCAAGTGGAAAGGATGACCTATTGAAGATTCATCATGGCTGACAAAGGAGGAGGTTAGCCATCTTGGTTTTCCTCTGCACACCTGAGTCGTGACAAGGTCACTTCTCAAATTACCCCGGGTGTCTGATGCAGGAGCATCCTGGGTGTAAGAGCAATCTTGCATCACCCAAAAATATTTCTATTTTTGAATTCAATAAGGGCTATCTTGTGCAGAGCTGCTATTTGTGGAAAGTTACTATTTTTGGTAATTTTCGTACGTGCTCAGAATGATCTGATTTCTTTCTTGGAGGTTCATTTTGGTCATATAAGTCTGCCAGTAAAGTTTCATTGCCAGGTCAAGTGTACATTGGAAGATATTGAAGATTTTCGGTATTGGCAGTAGGGTACAGAAACTTTGAACTTAGTTTTGAAGGCTTTAGAGGCCCCAGATGAGGTCAAAAATTTGGGTGACGGGCGCTTGCGTAGGTCAAGCCTGTAGAGCACTTCGTGGCGTTTCCGAAATGGGGTTATAATAGCCGATCGGGTCAACTGGTGATGACTTATGGTCTTCGGAAGTTGGGTCACCTGAAATGGCTGAAAATAATTTTCTTCAAAATTTCTGTTCGGGTTTCAAAGGTTATCTTGAGCTGACTATGATGTAATAAAATGTAAAATAAAATAATTCTAAGTTTGGTCGGCCTTATTAGCTAAAATTCTGGAACCTTCCCAAGCGGTGGAAAAATTGCCTATATAAGGAAGGCTGTATTATTGTCTTAGGCAGTTCAGAATAGTTCTGGGTAGTAGATCTGGGTATTGATTCGAGGCTTTGTCCTACAGAATATTGTAAGGGAATGCCCATGTGGCTTTGCATATTGTAATTCTGAAAGTTTGTAATTCCACATTTGTGGAGATAATAAGAAGCCAATTTTCTGTTCTTGCATATTGTTGTTGTTTCTCTATTTCTGTTATGTGTTTGTGGTATTAAGGGGAGCACCCTTCATCAGGTTAAGATCGCATGAGATAATATGAATGTATGTGAGTTTGCGAGAAGTATGAAGTTGTGCAGGAAAGAAGGAACAACTTTTTAGAAAGAAGCGGCAAAGGAATTGAATGTGATGTTAGAATCTTGAAATATTGAAAGTTTAAAAGCTTATGATCGGTATTATTTGATCATTCAAGAGACTACAAGTGATAATGAGATCAATACACTGGTGATTGAGATCATTTTGTAGGATTTGGTAAAGAATTTTGTGTTAGATCTACGCAAAGCCCTAAATTGTTAATTTGAGGTATTTTACTGAGAAAATCTATCAAGAAGTTAAAGATTTTATAGAAATCATGGATGTATCACTTATTCACCATGTAAGAGATACTGTTAGACCTAGAATTAAAAGGGAACCAATAGAACCCTTGGAAGAGGACCCTAGTCTTGCATTGTCATCCGTACCAAATGGATTTTTACATTTAGAAGATGTAAGAGGCTATCTAAGATGAAAATTTGAAACCCTTAATGAGAGTAATGTGACTAAGGAATATGAGAAGTTATATAGTCAGGATATGTCATTAAAAGTAGGGTTTGAGAACTTGAAGGAAAATGAAATTGTGAAGTATTCATTGAATTATAAATTCAATGATGATGAATGCACTAAGATCATATTAAGAAGAATTCACAATGGAAAGTTTTGGCTAGATGACAAAGTGATAGATATCACTCCAGACCTAATTCATGATGTAACCAATTTGTCTAAAACTAGAGTTATACCCTTTAATGAGAAAAATGTTAATAAGACTGTATTGGACAACACCAAGTCATCCTATAATGGGAGAGGGATAGTAATAAGCAAGATAACACAAGATGATGTTAGATTTGTAAGGAATATCTTAACATCTAAGTTCTGTGCAAATTCTAGAGAAGATGACATGGCAGATGGAATGGTTCATGCAACATATTTGATGTGCGTTGATAAAGTTCAAATTGATATGTGTGAAATTTTGAGAATCTAGTTGTTTGAGAACCTTGAGAAGATAAGGAAAACCAAGAACTCTCAATTTAGATTCTCATCTCTGATTACATACATGTTTTTTCATTTATTGAGAATATTTCCATACACTATTGGAAATTATTGGAATGATAACAGGACTACTATGGATAGAATCAACAAGGTGTATCTGAGGCACCCTATTGAAAAAGTTAATGAGAGCACAAATTTGGTAATCAAAACATTTCAGAATCAAATGAGAAAAAGGTCACAGATTCCATAGGCTATAGTAGAGAAGTACAAAAATGATATATGTTTTATGGTTGACATTGATTGCACTTTTGTTGTAGTTGAACCAAGAGTTGAGTTTATAGATCCACTTGGATATGAAGTTTTAGAAGTTGAAGTAGAAGAGTATGTGAACAGATTGCTTAAGTGTAAGCTGGATGTGAATAGTTTTAGATTTGGAACCTATGAGGAGAAATTTAACTCTGTGAAGTCCCTTCATGAAGATAAATTGGCCAAAAAGAGAGTTGACAGCACCATTAAGAATATTCTTAAGGATACTGGAATGACAGAACATGAATTTCTAGTTGAGAAGCAGACTGCGGTAGAAATAAGAGACATTGGACAAAAAGAAGATTTTTCTATTCCACCCCTATCATCAGTTGTAGATCAGAATACAAAATTTTAGGATTTAGAAGTGGTAAAAGTTGAAGAGGTGCAGGAAATAAGGAAATCAACTAGAACCTCCACCACTCCACTAGCAAAAAGAGTAAAGAAAATGGCAAGTGGGCCAAGAAAGAGATAGAAAACCATATTTACCCCAGTACAAAGAAAGGTATTTGAAGTGAAAGATGATGAAGAAACTGGAAGCAGTAAAAAGAAATGGAAACCAAACATAGAGAAAGTTAATACCCTAATCATTAATGAAGGAAATTTCACCAAAATGAATAAATACTATGAGATGTATAATTATTCTGAGAAGTTGAACCTAGAAAATGTAGTTGTAAGACATATGATATTGGCTGATAAAAGGTTTGATAGTATTCAAGGAAAGATTCCTAATGAACTCTTTGAAAAGTTAGTGAATAGAAAGAAAAGAGCAGGTAAAGAAGATAAAAACATTAGAGAGAACTATGTAAGGAAGCTCTGTGACATTAAAGATGGAGATCATTTCAAATAAATTTTGAAAAATCTTAACACTCATTTAAGAATGAAGAGGAGAACCATCTTAATAATGGGAGGGAACTATGAGGAAGTTAACAAAGAAACTGAATAGGTAGTTATCAAGGTAATGACCTTTGGCCCTAGTGAGCACACAAGTGCATCAGATCAAGCATTGGAAGCTAAGAAACAAAAAATTCATTCACCATCACCGCCACCATCAATCAACATTTAAGATGAAACCATGAATGTGGAAGGTATGAACATCACTTTGGATAGTGAAGACAATCCATTTAGCAATCTTGAGGACATTGTTGACAATTAGGCTATGGAGCAGTAGGACATGACAGTGAATGAGGAAGAAAAAGAAACAACACAAGAAGAAGAAGCAGAATAGAAACAATCAGAAACCCAAGCTGATATAGAGGTAGCAGGACGGGAAGAAACACAAGAACAAGTAGCAATCAGTCCCACACCCAAGGTAGCAACAGAGAAACCTCAGATTAAATCTATTTTTTCTAGTTTTGGATAGGAAGTTGATGATGATGATCAAATAGAGTTGATCTCATCCTTGAACAAAATCATTGGTAAGAATAAGAAGATAAAAATTCTTGAAGGTTCATTGATTGAAGTAACAGAGAAATTGCAAAATATTATAACCAGTCAGATCAATGAAATAGATCCATAGGTCAAAGCAAAAGAAGTTGTGAAAGCATTTGACAATGAATTCACAAATTTATCAAACATGGCTATAGTAAAAGCTCAAGTAGCCTATGAAGCAAAAATATTTCAAGATATATGTCAGAATATCAGAAATGTTATTGATAATTTGGATGTTTGCATAAAGGAATTGAGAAGAAGATTGGAAAGAGGAAAATATTTGTACATTCATTGTACAAAATTTGAGGATCATGTATCTAAAATTATAGAGAAGATGAAATAAAAAGAGGTAGAAATTCAGGTAGCAGCTAAACTCTTATCAAGTCTGAATGTGAAGATCTCTAATATTGAGAAGAGAATAAGTAGATTGTATGATGACATAAGGATTCTAAGTGATGAAAAGGAAAATAAATTGAGGAGATTCACTCTATTAAGAGAGCATGTTTCAATTAAGATAAGCATTATTGAAAGTCAATTGGATGAATGTCTTACCTCTAAGACATCTTATGAGAAATCTCACTATGCAAATCTTCAGGCATGTGAAATAGAATCTTATGGTTTATGTGCACTTCTTAGTGTCTCAGATGCCATCAAGAAATCATGGGAGAAGGAGATAGAGAGCATAAAGATAAAATTTGCAGATTATGTTGCAAGCCTACCGGCTCTGCAATTTTGAATCCAAAGGTAAACATTTTTTTGTTGAATCAGTTTTGGCACCCTTTTTTGTCATTGTTGTCAAAGGGGGAGTGATAGAAGAAAATTTTATAGATAGTATGATATATTCTATAGATAGTATGGAGGCATACTCCTAGGGGGATTATAGATATTCAGTAGATACTCAAAGATATAAGTATACTAAATAATTTTGTTATGGCCACAATTCTGAAGTTTTGTATGACTTAGCCAATTTTCTTATATGTTGCCACCAATGAAAAAGGGGGAGATTTTTGGAAATTTGGCTGAGTAGGATATCAATTTGTTGTCATTATGAAAACATATAATTAGTATTAATATCACACTATGACAAAAAGCATTCATGTTAGAGCGCAAGTAAAATTATCTAAGTACGAGCAATATTTTACAGTCTAACCGGAGATAGTTTTGGATTACGATGTTGATAGAAGTAGGTTTAGTGCATATGCACTTGAACATGGATAATTATATGTATGAAAAAGACACATCTAGAAGTGAAAGTCTATATGACATGTACAGAAGGAGTTATTGCAAGATTACCAAGACAGAGTTGAAGCCGACTAAGCAGAGTAAGAAGACAGAATAAGTAAAATAGTTAAGGGATTATTTTGTTTATCAAAATAATGACTTAACCATACAAGGGATGACATCCTAGATGTTAACTCTTGGGAAGCAGAAGATTTTATGTTTTGTAAGCTGACTATAAAGTTATTATTCGTAATAACTTTTATAAATGTAAGAAGTATGTAATGCGAAGTATGGTGTATAATGTAATAAGATAGTGTAATGATATGATGTGAAGATATATGTTATAAAAGGAAAGCAAGTAGACTTTTTATGTGAAAGTGAAGAAGCTAGAAAGCTAAATCAGAATAGGAAATCTATTTGGCAGCAGTGAAAGGTTATGTAGTTTACCTTTTTGTAATCAAACATCATTATACGTTACATGTTTGGACAGTGAGCTCATCTTGTAATCATTCTATTCTGTAATACCAAATCTTAGTAGGGTTGAGGCTTCTAAGAAGGCCTAGAGTCCTTTAATCAAAGTAGAGACACTATATGTATGTAATAGACTCCTAACAGGGTCACCATCCTTAACATGATACTTTTGATTAGTGGATCAATTGTGGGTATCATCACCACCAGGGTTTTTTAGTGGCTCTCTCATTTACCCCTTTTCACAAAAATCCTAATGGTGTGGTTTTGACTATCAATCTCAATGGGTAAGGTCATGTTGGTCCCATGTGAGGGAGAATATGCCTGGAGGATTATTTTGGAGTGTGTATCAACATTCTGTGTGAACTAGGAGACATAAGATATGGTCTTGAATCACATTCCATAGACCCTTAGAGTGGGGATGAGTCATTCATGTGGATGTAGTCATTGTTACTTGCATTACGGTTGATGGCATCATTAGATTCTCTTTGCCCAGATTTTCCTTATGTTTATTAGGAGTTTATCTTTGGAAGTAATGTCAAGTGTTTTAAGAGATTTTATCTTGGTATTATCTTTCTGCATAATAGAGTCAGTAATTAAAAATTTATGTTGTTGCATTATGATTTGTATCCTATTGGATAGAGGTTTGATCACCATTTGTGATGTACTCTTTTCATGTTACTTATACACTCAAAATCCTAGGATGCTCTATGTTTAAAATAAGATTAATTGAATTCAACTGATCTTTGTGATAATACTATCAAGTGCATGTTTTATAGAAATTGTATTGGTGTGTGTGTGTGTGTGTGTGTGTGTGTGTGTGTGTGTGTGTGTGTGTGTGTGTATATATATATATTCTAATGTAGTTAAATATTGTTTCTCATGTGCATGTAATCTCTAGAAGAAATGTAGTAGGAAAGGTGTGAGTGTACCACTACTGAATGTTGAAATGTTTCTATTTGGATATGACTGCTTACATAAAGGACCATTTGAATTTATTTTATGTTGAGACATGTGTTAATAGAAAAGTGATTATTAGGTCCTAATGTTGAGTGGGAAATTTCAAATAGAACACTTTGATGTTATAATAATGCAAGAAAAGCAAATCATTTCAAATGTAGCTTGTAAATAATTTAGGACTTATTTTCATGTTGGATTATTAGGTCTTGACTTATGGTATTGATGAATTATTTAATTTAGAATATTATGCCATAATTTCATGTTTATACAAGAAGATTTTATGTGAGATAATCATGGTTAATAAATTAGGTTAATTGATAAATTTATGTTCTTGAAATAGCTTGAAATTAAGAAATGTATTATTGTAAGTAAGTGATTTTCTTGTGATAAAGTGTGGATGCAGTTGGACTATATGATGTACTTGAGTTTGATTATTTATGATGTACATATATATGCTATTAACATTTCATGAGCTACTGATATTTTGTCAAGTGTGCAAGTAAGACCATGGTTATATTAGGGGAAATTAAAGATGGATACTTGTAAAAATCTTGTTAAGCCAAGGTTATCTCCAAGGGGAGAAATTAACCTTGTTGTAATGTGTAATTGTTGTAAACTGATGCATCAATGTATTTATAGATTATGTTATTTTATTTTTATTTTTTTTAGTCCACTTGGCATGCCATGTGTATCGTGATGTGTTGTGAATTATTATGGTGTCAATTGACACATGTATTATGTGGTGGCATGACCAAGTTCTTTATGTGTGTGAGTGGTCTTCTATTTTTAGGAGCCATGAGTGGGAATCTCTTTCATTTTCATGAGTTATCTTTAGGTGGTCTTTTGAGTGGCATTTAGTGACCGTATAGGGTAGTAGGGGTTAAAAATAGACTACCCCATAGTGGTGCCATGTGTTAGGGGTCAAATTTTGACCATTATGATGTATTTTGGCTATTTTTGCCCTTCCAAAAGATGCTCTTTTGAAAAGTGACGAAAATTGGAGATGCATGTCAAACCCACTCCTCATTTTGAATTTTGAATTTTGAATTTCCCCCTCTTGATTGAATGGATTAGGGTTTTCCTTCTTAAGGAGTTGGAGGCAAAATTTGATGGTAATTTCCCACTCTCCAATTTTTGGAGACTTGTGAGATTGTGAGAGTTTGTCTTGGTTTGAGGATTTTGGTTGTTGTATAGCAAAGGAGGAGACTAGTAGGTGGAAGCTCATCTCAACTGACATTTCCATTAGCTTGGATGGAGGTTAGATCTTGAATTCTATTTTCCTTAATGTTATGTATATTTTACTTTCTTATGTTGTATATATGTTAAATTCTATGAGTATTTTGAATGGCTTCTTAGTCTATGCATGCATGTGATTTTCTTTTCCTTTCTTTTGTTGCATTTTCTTCTTTTGGGTGTGCAAGGCCAAACTCACCCTTGGGAGGGAAGAGAGCCTTGATAGGTGAAGGGCTAGAGTTGGGAATACCCATCTAGTGTAGAGTCCTTCCTCAAGGAGGAAGGGGATAAGGCATGGATGTATGGGAATCCATGTTGCCATCCTTGTGTATATTATTTGGGGGACACAATGGAGTTGATATTGTGTTGATTATGTGAAGGGTTAATGGTTGTATCTTTGGCCTTGTGAAGTCAATTTGAGCAGATTTTAAGCCTTGTTGAAGGTAGGTTTATTCTTGTATTTTGGCATTCTCCTATTTGGGTAGATTCCACCTTCACCCCTACTATGGGTCCAAGGTGACCCACTATGTGCATAGCAATGGGAAGGAAATTGTATGTTCTTTGTTTAATTATTGGTTTTGTTTTGTGCATGTTCTTGATGTATGCATTTCATTTTCCCATATCCATCTTTCTTTCCCCTAGCTTGGGGGTGGCCATGTAATGGCCTAGGCTGGGAGGTGAGCCTCCATGGTCTTTTGGTTTTGTTTTGCAGATTTTTTATGGAAAGGCTTGCTATTTTTCATGGAGTTAAATGAGATTTGGATAGACCTTCTTAATGTTAAATGAGTTTTTTTCTAGCTTGATGCCTTTGTGGAAGTTGTTTCTTTTAAAGGACTATGTAAAGCACCTAGCATATGTTATGCTTGTAATAGTTAGTTGGTTAAATATTTTCCTCAATCTTTTGTACTAAGATGAATATGAGATAGATGTATGTTAGAAAGGAAGAGTTAGTAATGATGTTTAAAGTTGGATGAAAGAAATGTAAATGCTATGTTTTGTAAAAGAAATGTTGTGTTTTTGTTTTGGTTCTCTACTTGAAAAAAAAAAGATATCATTATTCTATGTAATTCAATTTATTGTATACATTTCATTTTCAAAGAAATTTATATATTTGTTTAAACGTTCTCTTAAAAGAGGATTTAATTTCATTTTGTGAAATGCTACTAGAAAAATAAATTTCTATAACTTTAAATGATGGTACTTTTAAACAAATGGATTCAATATTTCTTTTTAAATGCTAGTTTAAAAAGTATCTAGTGTTAATCACATATTATAGTGTGTATATGCTTTAAAAAAAAGGGAATGATTATAATATAGATTATATATGTATGTAGCTTTATTTATAAAGCATAAAAGATATGTTTTTATATTGTTAAAATATAGATGAAGTGGCTACATATTTCAATGTATATATTTTATATAGACAAATATCTATATGTTAATATAATTCTGAATATATTAACATATAAATATTTTACACATAAAATGCTCTTGATTATGCTTTTACTTCTTCATGTTCTTATTTTATGAATATTAGTAATCATATTAATACACATATATATATTTTACTATATATGTGTATTAATACATTATATATATTTTGTTGTATCATACAAAAAAAGTTTGTTTCTTTTAATATTATGCTTTGTATGAATAATAGTTTCTTTTAATATTATATTGTGTATGAATATTATGCTTTGTACTAAAGTTTAATATTTCTTTCTTAAAGCTTAATTATTAAAGTTTTAGTGTTTTTCTTTATGCATGTTAATTTGTTAATTAAATAGAACTTATTTTGTACTAATAAATACCAACTTAGCACAAATATTTAGTTCCAGTAACATTAGAAGGGATAAATTTATATTGAAGTCGGATTAGAAGATAAAATAAAATATATTTAGGCCTGCAACTTTAACTAAATTTGAATCACCAGTAAACTTCAACCAAATTTTATTAATCTACTAGGAGACTAATTTATGAATTTGTGACAGAGTTTAAACCTTAGTTTTATCACGGTGATGAGTCCTCTATTGTATAACTGGTATATACATAGAGAATCATTACTGGTTCTTCCAGTGAACCTCTATGGTATCAATAGAGGTTTTACCAATCTAACCTAGAATAAACTTAATCCTAATGTAAAAACTAGTGATGCATGCAATGGAAGCACTATGATTTTACCTTCTATCCATGCCTTGCTGCTTGGTAAATTAGAATCCTTCCTCTATTGTAACCCCCCTGGTATATACTCAAGAATACATAGGGGTATATACACACTTGTGTGTATATGAACCTGTGTATGCTTAAGTGTATACTCACTTTTCAGTTTTAGAATCTTTATGGTTCTTTGGCCCAACCTGCAAACCCTTCAACAATGAAGTTAGGGTTTTAGGCCATGTTTTATTTGGCCTAAACTCTAATTTTGAATTAAGGTTAGGATTGGCCAAGAAGCCATAAGGAGATTATTTTTTTTATTATTAATTTTGAAATTTGATTTCCTCTGAATGAGTCAGTAAATAATTAATGTATTTGACTTTTGTTTTCTCCTCTTTTAATTCGTTAAATTATGTAATTCTTTTTATTAAATAATTGCCTTTTTTATTTTTTAGAGTTTTCCTATTATTCGGGATTTGAAATGATTTTTGGGACAATGATGATTATTTTAATTTATATTTTAAAATTATTTTGAGAGCTTTTAGATCTCAAGATTCCCTATTATTGGGGATTTGAAATGATTTTTGGACAATGATGTTATTTTAATTTATATTTCAAAATTATAAATTATGAGAGCCTTTTTGAGCTCAAGATTCCCTATTATTGGGGATTTGAAATGATTTTTGGACAATGATGTTATTTTATTTATATTTCCAAATTATAAATTATGAGAATTAATTTATGGTCATTTTATTTATTTTATTAATTAATTGAGATTTGTGACAATGGATCTTATATTATTTTGTTATTGATTTAATTATGGATTAATTGATCTTTATAATTTAATGCCCTACTATTTCTATTAAATATTTTTTTTATTAGGGAGGTTAATAATCTTATAATCCCCAGGTGGGACCTAGGTAAGATATTAATCCCTAATAATAGTTATTGAATTAATAATGATTGTATCGTCTTAAAATGGAAGCACTTCCATGTTAAGAGCATTTAGCCCTCTAAGTAAGTGGTTTGGGGTCATGTTAAGTGCCTTGATTGGGTCTTTGCATGTATTTGTCTTTCTCCCCACTTTTCACTTCTTCTCCACACTTGATTTCTTCATTCTAGATGAAATTAGGGTTAAGGTCTTAAAGACTTTTTTGATTTTCCCTCTTCCATGGCTCTATTTTCTAGGTAGGGTTCAGAAATGAGACCTAATAGTCCTTCATCACATCATTCAGAGGACTTTCTATCTATTCCTGATACTAGGTCTTGTTCTGACATCAAATTCTACATTTTTGGCACCCTTGGAACTCCTGTTGCAGAATCTAGCAAAGTTGGGGTTTGAGGTCAAAGTCGACCTCAACCCTGACTAGGTCAGGGTTGACCTCAACCCTGACTAGGTCAGGGTTGACCTCAACCCTGACTAGGTCAGGGTCAATCTTGACCTTGACCTCTTCTTGCCAGAATTTCAAAGTTTCATTTGTCGTTAATTTAGCTTTCAGGAAAGTTATTTCCCGCTTCTGGGTCGATTGTTTCGGGCTCCGAAATGGTAAAACCTTTAATGGTATTTAATCAAGGTATATTTTCTAAAGGTGAGGACCTAATTCGGATTTAATTCTTCAAGGTGGCCCATCTAGAGGAGTGTAACACCTCAACAAACTAAAAACTAAAAGATAAAACCAATGAAGAATCAACCATAAACAAAATCACATAGAACCATAGTAATAATAAATTTATTTTTTTTTAATTACAAATTGGAACATATAAACATAGTAACTTCTTCTAAGAGCTTTATAGTTTTCAACTGAATTACATCAAAGTAATAAGAATACTCTTTATTCAAAGACTTAGTTTCAAATACAAAATTTCCTTTTCAGCCAATCCTATACATTCTACGAATAGTTCTGATAACTAATAACCAAGAAATGATCTGTTTCCCATAAATCTTAACAGCTGCTAACCACTATCCCATACTCAATGATTTATCCATCTAAAACCTGAAAATCAAGAATAAACACAAGAACAATTGCAAATAGGGCTCAGTCACATTAATTAAGATAATGAATCATCTCCAGAATTCTACAACCATAAAAGTCAGTATAACATAACAATTATGCAGATTAAATACAGATGTTATTGAAGCCTAATAACATAATTCCATTCTTGTAACACCAAAATCAGCAAGCACTGTATCTCTTTCTAACAGAAATAAACTCGCAAAGAAAATGACAAGGTAATGATCCAATAGTTCATGGGTGTCCACATAAGGAGTTACGCTATGTATCCATAAGGAAACCTCGTAGTAATCCATTATGTCTGATGAAACCATAATGTTTTATCTTGTTAATTGAAACCCATATCCCTTGAATTTATAATTATCACTTAATTAAACAACTGACATAAATTATTTCCCATAAGGATATAGACTAGTGTTAGTCGCAACTGACAAAAATTCTATCACCACAAGGTACTAGACTAGTGTCAGCCCCCCAATCTAAGGATCACACTTGCATTATCTCAAAACACTTGATCTAGCAATTAATGATTGAAATGAAATAAACTACATTACACAATTTCAACTAACACTCCATTTCTATTGCATCAATTATAAAATTGAAACAGCAATCAAAAATCCATTTAGATCCATGTTTCCATTTTCCATAACGTACATACTTAAACATGATGTTTCCCAAAAGAAGAAAAGATCACAATACTTTCTCCATCACAAACCCAGTCAAATAATAACCTCCACATTAACTTAGCATTATATCTGAAACTGTATAATAAAAATGTCCATATTGAAATCACGATTCCATTGAATAGAAAAGAACTAAAATAATCATATATCAACTGAATCAACACAACACCCATCGCATTTAACAAACATACAAGCTTGCCATAAACCAATTAATTATAAACCAATTTGCTATACATCCTGCTCTGTTAATTATAAGTTCATACTTTTATATACATGTCGGCGTATGTACATGTATACACCATGGCTTGTGTATACATATACATATTCCACCAGGTATATAATTATATAGACTTGTAAGTAATAGTTCAGAATGATTAACAAAACATTCATAATTATTTACTAAATAGAGGTTCAAAACAAAATTCTAATTCTAAATCATAACTCATCATTTGCAAAATTCAAGTCCATAAATACACATTGGAAAACCATACTAGTCATCTCAGTCCTAACAAAAACACATCTACTTTATAATACTACTGAATCTGTCGATTACATAAAAGGAATAACAGAATAATAAGAACCATCATCTACATTTAAAAAAAATCAAAGTGGACTTCCTTAATGAATGAAAAAGATATTAATTGACTTTCCTATATATTCCTTGCATTTCCTAATGTCAAAACAAAACTATATTTCACACTTGTAATTATTTCTATAAAATCATCTAGCTCGCAGTCAAGATTTGGTACAGCAAAATACCTACATTTTCACTATTGACTGAACCAAAATAGTGACAAACACCCAAAAGACATAACACATATTTAGATAGCTAAAGGAGTAAAATCAAGAATACCTTAAGCGACACCTATGATGCAAGAGTATAAGTACACAATACAACAGGTTCAGGTAAAACTATGAGCTACCACTAATCTCTACTCAACGATACAGATCTATAAAACATCGATACCGGATTCGTATTAAAACAGTGGTAAAAATACCTGATTTCACCTTATGACCAATGAATCTTACATGTTGTAAACATTTTTATTGCTACAATGTTCCTAACAATAGGAATCAGTATGAGAATACCTTTCAAAGAAACTTTTTTTACAAAACTCATTCTTGGTTTCAAACTGAATTATAAGCCAATACTCATCCCCGAATATGTCCTTAATACTAAACATTAAAAGGTAGACATTGAAACAAAAAGCACTATGGTATAACCATATTCATAGCAACAAACTATATTCCCCATAGTTCGGCACAAGCTTAAAGAAAACACTGTCAAACTTCATACTCAGATTCAAAGAAAACCCATCAACACAATATGCTCAAAAATAGCATAATAAGAACATATATTTAATACCACACAAAACCAGTCTCCTACTTCCTCAACTTAAAAAAAAACATCAAGAGTGAAACAGTCATTCGTTTCAAATTCCTTCGCTAATCATAACATCTATTAACTTTAATAAGCTTCTTAATCCATCCAAGAAGAAACCGGTTCATGACCGAGCTCACAGAGAATACAATCACAAAGACCTTACATTCATCAACTATCTAAAAATGGCATTTAAACATTCTAATATTTCATTTGTAGAAAATAATGGAAATAGAGGATAAGGTGAGAGAATGCCCCTGCCTGGTATTTGTGTGGGGAGGTATCCAAAAACCAAAGTATGCCAATGATAGCTCCTGCCTGGTGAGCTTCACAGTCGAACCCTTATCTCAACCACGAAGATCTCTTTCCACTAACTGACCAAGTGTCATGCAAAAGAGCCCACAATGGAAATACAAAGATGACAGTATATGAAACACAAAACTTCCCAAATGACCACGAACAAAAGGGTAAAACTTGCCGTGAAAACCCCTTTCCACCCCAAGCATCTTATCATATAAAATATAATAGGAAAACAAGTCCATTACTAACTGTTTACCCAAACTTTCGCTGCAATGCATGGTGAAAGATGGTCTCATTGTTCAATTGCAACTTCTTCACCAGAGCTAATGGTGGACATCAAAACACAAAGATGAATTACATCAATGAGTTCATTCAATTCGAGCTTATCTCTTTCAGCAAGCACAATACATTCCCTGCCATATGTCCATCAATGTACAATCCCATAACCTGAAAATAGCTTAAACCCCACTAACTCCACTATGCGATGAATGTGCAATTAAACCCTGCCATGTGATAAGTCATGTCTTCGAGCTAGGTCACAAATAGGAAGGCCTAGGGATAGATTAAATATATCTAGGTTAGATAACATTTGTCGATCTTAGGTTAAAAAAAAACTAGCTTAAGCATCATTGATAACAGCACATTAACAATTCCAAACTACTAACACTAACCAAACTAACCTCCTTCTAACATACAAGATATGGTATGATAACTTAGATAATTCTTTTAGTTTTAGCAAAAGAAATACCACATAATTTCTAAAACAATCAATCATTAATATATGTATATATATACATTTTTTATTTTGAACTCAAAATTTGATTAAAATTAAGTAACAACAATCTCTATTTACTGTCTGCAACATCAAGATACATTTATCCATAATAATAAATCCAATTCTAATTATGTTTAACATATTATTTAGAATTCCAAAACAATGAACCAATTATAAGACAATTGACTAACCATTTTAGTTGTACTTATTTCCACAATTATGCCAATACTTGAATCTCTAACTGAACTATCCAGTACCATTAATTCAAAAGTCAGTCTATACCAATTCTTACATAAGAAAATCTCATTAAGCTACAGAATAGACATAATTTTCTGAGTGTCTGGCAGAACCAAAATACTTATTACAGAGATAAACATATTTATTCCAAACAACAAGGTTCAAATGAACGAAGTCAGAGTTCAAACTCATAGAAGTCTAACAGAAATATTGTTCCAGATAAAATGATGCTAATCAAACCAGAAATCCAACCATAACATAACATTGAAAAGTAAAGCCTGAGACTGTCAAGGGCATGACAAGGAGTGTGCCCTAGATCACTATAAAAGGAGGCCTTCCTCTCTCATTTTTCATATCAAGTTGACATCACTCAATCATCAAGTTTTGCAATCAAGCAAGTCTTCAAGCATTCAAGTAAGTCTTCAAGCATTCAAGTGTCCAAACATTCATCCATCAAGGAGTTCCATTGTTAGCTATTGAAGGATTCAATCTCCTTGGAGCCCCCTTGAAGATCCCTCCTCCATTCATTCAAACCTTCTCATATGCAAAGATCAAATCAAGATTGGTGTTGAAGATCAAAATACCATTGATTGGAGACATCCTACATTCATTGAAGCATTCTTACTTGTGGATTTGAGGATTCGAATCCTCTATAAGGACTTCAACATAAGCGAGGTGATTTGTTTCAATTACTTTGTTTATGCACCATATATTTCAATTCAATTTCAAGGTTAATTCCTAAATTGGGGTTTGACTAAGGCAAACCCCCCATACAACCAAAAATCCCCATTTTCTTGTAGGTATAGGTGTGAAATCTCAGATCTAAGAGTGAATTTGGATACCCTTTTCGGCAATCTTTCAGGATCTATGAACAAAATCAGAATTAGACTTCAAATAGATAATGTGGTCTTTGACCTTTTAAAAGGTTAAAGTCGACCTGTGTGAATTTGGAGAAAAGATTTCTAGGTTTTGTCTGCCTCGACATTTCCAGTCCAAAATAGGTGACAGAATATTTAGAAAGTTCTTATAGAAGCCAGAATTTAGCATTTTCCAAATCTTCCCTAATTCAAGTTTAGTATTTTCACTTCAATTATTTTAGATTTCAAGCTTAATCCAACTATAGTGAAGTATACGATTTATTCTTTCTTTCATATTCTTCATAGATTGATTCGATTGTGTATTAATCTCTTGGTTGATCAAATTGGATCTCTCTTTTGGGAATTTGGGTTTAGGAGTGAATCTTACATTTTCCCCACACACATACACAAATAGTGGTGATTCCAAATTACAACTATTCATTTTGGTGAACCCAACTAGCTTACTCTCTTTCTTTTTGGTGTTAGATTTCCTTTTATCTTGTTAGTATTAGATTTGTCCTTTGTGATTGATCTTGTATGCTAATTAGATTTCATGTTCATGCATTATGTGTTCTTAGTTTAGTTCATTTACATTATATTGGTTTATGAGCTTTACTACCACTAGTCCTACTTATAACATTTTGGTTAAAAGAAGTTGTAGACTCATGGGTGCCTTTGAGCTTGAATCTTCTCCTTTCCTTAGGATCCCCGATGATAACTTGATTCTTCATGATTCTAATCCTACTATGGAGCAAAAATATTCTCACTCATCTCATGATGAGGATGATTCTTTAAGGGTTCCTCTTGAACAAGTCCAAAAAATTTCCACCAAACTTGATAAAATGGGTAATTGGCTTCTTCAAGAAAACCATGGTCAAGATTCTATCCAAGCTATAGAGGCTCTTAAGAAAGTTCTCCATGATAGTGATCAAGGTGTTAACCTCTTGTGTGGTATTACTCATCTTGTGCATTCCAATGTTAAACCTTTAACTCAAGAGGCTCAAGATTTAGGTTTCACTACTCCTATCACTAGTGTTGAACCTCCTTCTAATCCTTTACCTAGTATTCCTATCTATACTCCTCCTCTGGTGACTATGAAGGTTCCCTCTATTCCTATGAGTGTTCCTCCCATGTCCCTTCCTACATCACAACCTTCATATCATAGTGTTCCTTTCACTTATTCCACTCCGCTTCCAACTGTAGTTCCTAGTGTTCCTCTAGTTGTGTCTTCTATTCCTACAGTTTGTTACACTTTACCTAGTGTGTCTAATGTTGCTACTCCTCCTATTTCCTCTACTGATTCCACCATCATCAGTTTGGCTCAAACCATATCATCCTTACAACAACAACTTTCTTCCTTAACTCAAAAAAAGTTTAGTATTCCTACATGTGACATGGGAAGTCTTTTGTCTAGGGATATTATCTGAACTCCTATTCCTCAGCAAGTCGATATGCCTCATCTTGAGAATTATAATGGAAAAGGAGATCCTGTTCATCATGTTAAAACATTCCAAATCCTTTTTAGTGATTATGCTCATGACCATAGGATTTTAGCCAAACTGTTTGCTCAAACCTTTCATGACAAGGCCTTATAGTGGTATTGTTCCTTGCCTCCTTATTCAATTGATTCCTTTCCACAACTTTCTAATGCCTTTATTCAATAATTTCAAAACAATATTGGCCCACAAGTGTCTTTGAAAAATTTAATGCATTGTAAACAAAGTGCTAGAGAAAAATTGACTGAATTTATTGGTAGATTTAAGCATTTGCATGCTCAAATTTCTTATCCTATTCTTGATATTGATATTCAATGTATGTTTATTTCAAATTTGCAAAAGGATATTAGAGATAAGATTCTGCTTACTAAATTTACCTCTTTTCAACAACTTTGTGTAGTGCTTCGTCATTATCAATTACAAGTGAGTCAATTTGAGAGCAACACTCTAATGGCTCTTGTTCTTGTTGATAAGAGTGATGCTGCTCCTAATCCAAATAAGTTTAAAAAAGTCAATAATTATGTCAAGATAAACAAACAAGTGAATGCAGTTGCTGATCAGGTTGTTGTTGCATCTCATAATGCCACTTCTGCATCCACTACTTTTCAATTAAATCATACGTTTACTCCTCTTTCTGAAACTTTACATGCTATTATGAATAGGTTGTTAGCTACTAATATGATTGCTTTACCTCCTATTCAACCTCTTTTACCTACTATGATTGCATCTAAATCTTTTGATCAAAATGCTTTTTGTCAATATCATTGTTAGAATGGTCATGATACTAAGAGATGTTATTCTTTAAAACATAAGGTCCAAGATCTCATTGATGCTAAAGTTTTATCTGTTGATAATCTGGATAGTAGTGGGAATCAATCTGTCTCTCCTCCTAATCAAAACCTTCAAATCTATATGAATCCTTTACCTATGCATGATACTAATACTATTGCTCAACCATCTGCTATGGAAATTGTATATGATTCAAAGATGGATGATCTTAATCATTTCATTAATCAAGTGGAGCATGTTGCTAAGCCTATATCTCCACCTCAACCTTCACTTCAAGTTCTATCTCAACCTCAAGATAAACCCAAACCTAAAGTAAAACCTCAACCTAAACTGCGACAATAACTTAAGTATAAATGACCTTAGGAAATTTTGATTACCTTTGATGATTCTAAGATTATTAAGGCTCCTGATGGTCCCCTTTACATTGCTGCTAGGGTTGCTCAGATACCTACTCATGGTTGTCTTGTTGATCCTACCTCCTTAGTCAATGTTATCACTAAAGAAAATCTTTTTATGAAAAGCTTACAACATGACTTCTATGGTACATCAGATGTGTGGATTCAAACTTGTAATGGTTTTCTTTATCCCTCATTTGGTTCTATTACTTTACCAGTTGAACTTTTTGGAAAACTTGTGAACACTACCTTTGTTGTGGTTCCTACTTCTGATCAATTTCAAGTTAAGCTAGGTTTTCCTTGGTTAACTACCATGCATGCTATTACTTCACCTATACATAAGTGTCTTAAGTTCATTCATGATGGTGAAGTGAAGATGATCAATCATAGTCTATATCGACCTTCTAGGCCTAGAGATTGTGCTACTCTGGATTTCTTTTGGCCTTCATTACCTAATTCATGTCCTCCTCACCCTGATAATCTTTTTCAATCATATCAAGCCTATAAGCATCATAAGATTCTTCAATTAAGCATACCTCCTATGGATCTTAATCATGGTCTCTTACCTACACCTTTGATACCTCCTTCAACTATGGCTTCTTGTTCTGTTAATCAAGTTCCTCTGACTAAATCTATCAAAGATCCTGTGATTGCTCCTCCTATGGTTGATAATCCTATTGATCTTCCTATAGAACCTGTGAAGGATCTTGTGATTGTTCCTCCTAGTTCTCAACCTATTTCAAACAAATCAAAATGTAACTGATCTACTAATGAATGTCATAAAAAGAATCATGCTCATGCTAAAGCTAAAAGATCTATACTTTCTATGGATACACCTATGCATAATGTTGTTACTAATAATGATGTTCACATGCATGATTATGATGATTCTATTCGTATCTTAGATCCTATTTTGATTAATTTGGATGACAAAGATACTGTTGATGATACTGATAATGTTACTGATGAATATGAAACTATTGACATTGACATTGATTTGCCAAATATGCTTTCATCTCAATTAACTCTTACACCTCGTATCAAACATAGTGATTCTCAAGAGGATCCTTGTTTGGAACTGGCTATCATTCCTACTGCATTGGATATAGTCCCTCTTGCGAGTTACCCACCTACCCTAAATGATATACAACAAGATGGGGAAAGTAGGTGGCACGCTTGATCGGCTTGTCCTTCGTGGTAGTTTTGTTGTGTGTTTGCCTGCTGTATTGTGCTTCTCTCATAATGTATTTGCTAAATGTTGTTAGATTCTTTTATATGATCCTTATTACTCAGTTGGTACAAGGTGATGAAGGAATCAACACTATTGTTCAAATTCTTCTATATGTATCTCTATTCTTCTATGCATTATTCAATGTTATGTTGTAACTATGCTATTGTTCATAAATGTTTCCTTGTGTCATCTACTTGGATTCAAGATATGGTAGCACTAAATATTTTTGGTCTCCATGTCATGGTCTGAAAAGATTCTTCTTCGTATATCTTATGTGATCTTTCCTCCTTTGCGATTGTAGTTCTACTTCCTTTGGGGAATGATCTCAATTCATTTGCAATAATATCATATATATATTATCTTATGATCATACTGACCCCATGGTAGGTAGATCCTTTCCATGTTCTCTGTATGTTTCTATGATATTTCCCTTGATTTGTCTTTTTCTGGGGGCATCTCGACATGGAAACATAATCAGTGGAGTTGTCTATGTTTCTATTAAAGCCATTTCTCCTGTTAAAGTGTCAGCAATGACTTTAACATGGGGGCATACGCTCTGCTCACTTATTACACACACGCACTTATGAAAAATTCAAAACATGCTAAATCTTCTAAAGGTAATGCACATAAGTTGCTAAATCCTGAGGAAAACATGCACTTTAAATTTACTTTTCAATCTTTCTTTTTGGATTAGGAACTAATCCTTAAAGTATGGATTTATATTAGGATCTCTATATCCCTCCAGTTTCAAATACACATATATTGTGATCCCTTAAGGTTGGAAGTGTCCTTAAGACTGGATCTCTTTTTTTTTTTTTAATTCTTATGGAATAGAATATTCCTAAGGATAAATCCTTGATGGAGTGACTAGTGAGTAGCCACATTCACTAGGCGGTTCAATTCCATCTTTCCAGTTGCACCTTTTTCCTATGTGGTTCACAATGGGACATAAGTTCTCATTGGGCAAGGTAATCACACTTTTTATTTCTCTCTTTAGAGATGTCTCTCTTATCTATGATCTAAGAGTCGATGAAGACTTGAGTCCCTGGGGGCTTGGGATTTCTCTTTGTCCCTTAGATTATGATAAGATTATTTTGTTATTTTTATCTCCTTTACCAAGAGTTTGCATCGAGTCCATACTCTTGCTAAAGTGGGGGCTTAATGTATCATCTTAAAATGGAAGCACTTCCTTGTTAAGAGTGTTTGGCCCTCTGAGTAAGTGGTTTTGGGTCATGTTAAGTGCCTTGATTGAGTCTTTGCATGTATTTGGCTTTCTCCCCACTTTCCACTTCTTCTCCGCACTTGATTTCTTCATTCTAGGTGAAATTAGGGTTAAGGTCTTAAGGACTTTCCTGATTTTCCCTCTTCCATGGCTCTATTTTCTAGGTAAGGTTCAGAAATGAGACCTCCTAGTCCTTCATCACATCATTTAGAGGATTTTCTATCTATTCTTGACACTGGGTCCTGTTCTAACATCAAATTCTGCATTTCTAGCACCCTTGGAACTCCTATTGCAGAATCTGGCAAAGTTAGGGTTTGAGGTCAAAGTCAACCTTGACCCTGACCAGGTCAAGGTTGACCTCAACCTTGACCTCTTCCTACCAGAATTTCAAAGTTTCATTTGCTGGTAATTTAGCTTTTGGGATAGTTATTTCCCACTTCCGGGTCGGCTGTTTCGGGCTCTGAAATGATAAATCTTTTAATGGAATTTAATCAAGGTATATTTTATAAAGGTGAGGACCTAATTGGGATTTAATTATTTAAGGTGGTCCATCTAGAGGAGTGTGCCCTAGATCACTATAAAAGGAGGCCTTCCTCTCTCATTTTCAATATCAAGTTGACATCACTCAATCATCAAGTTTTGCAATCAAGCAAGTCTTCAAGCATTCAAGTGTTCAAGCATTCATCCATCAAGGAGTTCCATTGTTATCTACTAAAGGATTCAATCTCCTTGGAGCCCCCTTGAGGATCCCTCCTTCTCCATTCATTCAAACCTTCTCATATCCAAAGATCAAATCAAGATTGGTGTTGAAGATCAAAATACCATTGATTGGAGACATCCTACATTCATTGAAGCATTCTTACTTGTGGATTTGAGGATTCAAATCCTCTACAAGGACTTCAACATAAGCGAGGTGATTTTTTTCAATTACTTTGTTTATGCACCATATATTTCAATTCAATTTCAAGGTTAATTCCTAAACTAGGGTTTGACTAAGGCAAACCCCCCATACAACCAAAAACCCCCATTTTCTTATAGGTACAGGTGCGAAATCTCAGATCTGAGAGTGAATTTGGATACCCTTTTTGGTAATCTTTCAGGATCTGGGAATAGAATCAAAATCAAACTTCAAATAAATAATGTGGTCTTTAACCTTTTAAAAGGTCAAAGTTGACCTGTGTGAATTTGGAGAAAAGATTTTTGGGTTTTGTCCACCTCGACATTTCCAGTCCAAAACAAGTGACAGAATCTTCAGAAAGTTCATACAGAAGCCAGAATTCAGCATTTTCTAGATCTGCCCTAATTCAAGGCTAGTATTTGCACTTCAATTATTTCAGATTTCAAGCTTAATCCAACTATAGGGAAGTATATGATTTATTCTTTCTTTCATATTCTTCATAGATTGATTCGATTGTGTATTAATCTCTTGGTTGATCAAATTGGATCTCTCTTTTGGGAATTTGGATTTAGGAGTAAATCTTACATTTTCCCCACACACATACACAAATAGTGGTGATTCCAAATTACAACTATTCAATGATAACATTATTTAAATGTTTTAAATCACTAAGTTGAATTACTTTATGAACTTTGAACATTAATTTTATTATAATTAAAAATTAAGAGAATTTTATTATTAATTTATTTATTCAAGCATTATTTTCTTTAAATAATTTTGGTTTAATAATCTTAGTTTTACGTTAGGGTTATTATCATGATTGCATTATAACCCTCTTGACCTTTAATACTAAATTTTCTTTAGTCCCTAAGATGGTTCCCTAGTATTTGTAAGGGGCCAATAGGGTAGGATAGAATTTATGGGGTTGCCTATCTTCGAAGGAGCCCTGGTTTCGAAGATCTTATAGTTGCCCTATTTTTTTGGTCTTATTTTTGAATTCTTAGATTTAGGGATTTCCCCTCGTATTCACTTTATGTTTAACACTAATTAGGTTTTCATCAGACTAATTCACTTAATGAACAGGGGATGTTGGCAAGCCAACACTTGTCATGAATCCCCTTGTGAGTTAAGTGTGTTGGTTGGTGTTTTACTTTTCAAGTCTTAGTGCACCTTAGTATGCAACCTTGTATTTAGTGTCATTTTAAATTAAAATAATTATGTGTTTTGCCTTAATTTTTGGGCATGACATTTTGGTATCAGAGCATAGTTTCAACTCTTGGAACCTTAAGCCATTGTGTTTCCCATTTGCATTCAAATTTTAAGGTTTTCTTTTGAGCATGACAGGTGCATAGACATGGAAGGGTCTTTTGATATGCTCCTCGACACATGAGGAGGTGGAGTAGGGAGTTTGAGGATAATAGAAGGAAATTGAGATTTCCCCCTTTCTGAATGGCTCCCGAACCAGAAACAAAATATCATAACTGCCTCTAAGGTAGACACTTGACTAAGGCCATGCATTTCCACTAAAATCTTTTTGGTGTGAACTCCCATGTTTTAAAATTTGTGATTCTGTAGTCGACCTATAGCTTGGGTGCCCTTGTGTTGCAACTTGGTCTTTCAAGAAAAATAACCCAAGTACCTTTTAGTTTAGGAAGGAGTACTTCCTATGATGTTCAGAACTACATATAGTTGAGTTTCTTACAACCCTTTTTGTGTTCAGTAGTGTGGCGGGCTTGGCAACGATGGTAGTGATACCACTAGGTGTAACATGGTGGTTTATGTATGTTGTTAGAGTTCTTTGATGCTCTTGGTAGCCTTTAGTGGTTCACTTTCTAGCATGACCATGTGTGGTTAGAACAAGAGTGGTGTCCATGCTTGGTATAAAAGCCTGTTAGCCTTCTCCTTGCAGCATGTGGTGCATTGTTATTTTATATCATTATGACACCATGAATTTCTATTGAGTATGTTGTGGTTAGGACCTTAGGGTCATGACTCATGGGAGAGTTAGGATGGTTTTGGTATTGGCTTTTTCATTGATGTCCTGTTCTTTTATGGAAGGGTGTATTGTTGTTGTTGAGGTACAAAACCTCATCGAGTTTATCCCTTTTGTGCAATAAATTATGAATCAGGTGAGAAATGATTTACCCCTCCACTTGTTCTATGATGTCATTTATGTAGACAAATTTTTTCTACAATTGTATTGTGTGGAGATTTTGACCACATCCATGAATGATGCTTTATTGCAAAAACCTATTCCAGTGTGGTGATGTAAGTTGTTCGTACCCTAGCTTTGGGAAGAACCTCATGGGAGTTCTAAATTTTTCCTAGAGCACTTAGAGAACCCCTTTCCTAGAGTTTTTTGTTGATGTTTCTATTATACACTAAGTTTGGACCCTTGTTTCAAGCTCTCGTAGTCTTGATAACCTAGTATAAGATGGGAATCATCTCCAAGTTGTGGGACCTATGCTAACTGAGATGAGACCTCTAGGTTCTAGGCTGGTTCCTCTTGGATAATCACCTTAATTTGCTTCTAGATAGAAAAAGTAAATCTTTTGAGGGAAAGGGATAGAAGGAATGCTTGAAAGGGAAATGACTGAAAACAAACTATCCTACTAGGTGATACACCAAAAATATGGTATGAATTACAGTATAAAAGATGAAATCAATGAATAGACTTAGGCCTAGGTGATCACAACTCACTGAATAGGTTTTCATAAGTACTTCATAGAAGGGTCTGTAGATAAAAATAGTTATTCAAGGAAAGAGAGATTCTTTCACAAACAATAACACCCCTTGGAATTAGACAACAATCTATGACCTACAAACAAACATTCACCTCTACAACTAGGTATAGGAATGAGACAAGATATTTAAGGGGTTGAAGTATACCCACAAAAGAACTCACATCCAATCATCCATAATGATATACAAAATTGTAGAAAGAAAGAGGGATCAAGAATCCTAAGATATCACTGAGAAACATGTAAATATTGAATTCATTAAGAAATAACTCACACAAGAAGGCATAGGGACATGAAGAATGTCACAAAAACACCTTCAATATCTGAATTATCAATGAGAGGTTATAGAATGTAGAAAACCAGAGGACAGAAAAAATGTCTTAGATAACCTTCTAAGAAAAGATATTTTTTCTCTTTACAAAATGTGAACTCTCATTGATAATTCAGATATTGAAGATGTTTTTGTGACATTCTTCATGTCCCTATGCCTTCTTGTGTGAGTTATTTCTTAATGAATTTAATATTTACATGTTTCTCAGTGATATCTTAGGATTCTTGATCCCTCTTTCTTTCTGCAATTTTGTGTATCATTGTGGATGATTAGATGTGAGTGCTTTTGTGGGTATACTTCAACCTCTTAAATATCTTGTCTCATTCCTATACCTAGTTGCAGAGGTGAATGTTTGTTTGCAGGTCATAGATTGTTGTCTAATTCCAAGGGGTGTTATTATTTGTGAAAGAATCTCTCTTTCCTTGAATAACTCTTTTTATCTACAGACCCTTCTATGAAGTACTTATGCAAACCTATTCAGTGAGTTGTGATCACTTAGGCCTAAGTCTATTCATTGATTTCATCTTTTATACTGTAATTCATACCATATTTTTGGTGTATCACCTAGTAGGATAGTTTTCTTTTAGTCATTTCCCTTTCAAGCATTCCTTCTATCCCTTTCCCTCAAAAGATTTACTTTTTTTGTCTAGAAGCAAATTAAGGTGATTATCTAAGAGGAACCAGCCTAGAACCTAGAGGTCTCATCTCAGTTAGCATAGGTCCCACAACTTGGAGATGATTCCCATATTATACTAGGTTATCAAGACTACGAGAGCTTGAAACAAGGGTGCAAACTTAGTGTATAACAATTCTGGCACGCTTGGTGGGACTACAAAAGAAACTATTGTTTGTAGATTATGTTATCTCTGATATACAAATTGCATAATACCAACTTTTAAAAGCATTCTATCAAGTATATCTAGTGACTCCAGTGATTTCAAGGATCAAGGCTAACCTTGTTCAAGGTTTATGAGAAAGATTGAGACTAGAAGTTCAAAGCCCACTAAATTTTTGGAGTTTCCCTCAAGAAGAAGTCACATAGGTAGGTCAACTCAAAGAACATCCCCTGCAAGGAGAGTTCAATCTACACCTCCTGATACTTTAGAGAGGAGACCTTTTCCCTTTCATTTCAGAAGAAGAGGCAGATCTCTAACCAGAGATCTAGAAGAGGATTCAAATCTAGCATCAAATACAACTCATATAGTTGTTAATCTTTAGATTCCAACTGCTACAATGGCTAGATAGTTTTCCTTTGCACCATTCAACCAAGGGAGTCCATTGCCCTTTGCTCAACATCATGATGTGCCCTTGGTGGCATTAAAGAGTATACCTAATTTCATTGGTGAAGGGTAGACAACTGCTTTTGAACACATAAGAGATGTGACCACCATCTGCAGCATACACAATATTACTCAAGAAGATGTGGCCACAAAATTACTAGTAGCCTCTCTAAAAGGTAAGGCCCTTGAATGGTTTAGAACTTTAACTGTTGGTTCCATTACTTCATGGGATGAATTAAGGGATGCATTAAGCAAGCATTTTGAGGATAAATCAAATAACTTGTCTCTAGTTGAGCAGTTAAAAACCATTAAGAGAGACCCTCAAGAGCAAATGATAGATTACAATAGTATATTCCTTAAGACATGGAATAGAATTCCAATCTCAGTAAGGCCATCAGCTAACCATGCTTTCCTATACCTCTTGCAAAGTTTGAATGGTCAAATTTCTATCATGATCCAGTCTATGGGTGGTACTTCTTTACCCCAAGCCTTTGACATAGCTGTCAGGGCCGAAAATTGTTTAATCCAAGCAGGCATGATACAAAGAAGGCCTCCTATGCCTATTTTTCCTAGCCTTCAACCCATTGCACCCATACAAGTACCCCCATTTACCCGTATTCCTACTATATTGGCACCCTAGGCTAGTACCAGTGGTCAAGAGCTAACAACAAGTTTTTCTCAAGAGCTGTAAGAGATAAAGAACAGTCAAGAAAGAAATAAGCAAAAAATGACCAATTTATTGCAGAACTTGACTAAAGAGGTCACAAATTTGAAGAAACAAGGTCAAGGAATCAGACCACCCTTTCAGCCACAAGGCCAAGGTCCTAATTAGCAATATCAAAATCAAGGACAACCTTATCAACAAAATAGGCCACCATACCAAGGAGGCTATCAAGGACAAAGACAAAGTTTTAATCAAAGACCATTCCAACCATATAACCCTGCACCTCTAACTTTTGCAAATCCAGTAAGGGATATGGTTCTTAGTCAAAATAATATGGCCATGGATAGTGAATGGTGTTTTCCTTGTAATCAGCCTCATAATCAAGTTACATGTTCAAATGGATGGATGAACCAAGCTCTAATGGTTCAAAATGCCTCCCATGCTCAATCAGAGGCTTCATCCAGTGGATCAGTCCCTCAACAAGAACCACAAGAAAATGAGACTACTCTCTTTAAATGGAGTCAATGATGAAGTCGCTTTTGTTTCTTATACAAGAGCAAAAAGAAGAGCTCAAGACATGGAAAGAGAAGATTCTGGTACTAAGGCCACTACATCTATAGAGCCACCATAGCAAGCTAATCCCATCACACCTAAGGAGGTTCCTGTCATCATAAGCAAAGAAGGCCAACATTCCAAAGAAGTGGAGCCCATCATAGTGAAAGCACAATAGAGAGTACACACTATGACACCTTTTAATATTGTAAACAAAATGAAGAAGGTGAATGTCACCATGTCCATGTGGGACTCTCTAGCTCTTCCAGGATAGCCTAAAATTTTGAAGAAGGCCATGACAGAAGTAGCAACTCCTCAACCTGCAAAAGAAGCTACAAAGCCAGTGTTGGTTAACACTGATCAAGAAAAGGAGGCTCCAAGTAGAAACTCCAAAGGTAATGCCACACAAGGTAGGAACTCAAAGCCACCTCCCTTTTATGTATCTTTAATCATTGGAAAATCCTTAGTGCATAATTGTATGGTAGATAGTGGAGCTACTAGCACTGTAATGCCTAAGAAAGTAGCTGACCAATTAGGACTAAAATATGAGCCCTTCCAAAAGAAGGTTATCCAACTTGATGGATCCTCAGTCAATACTATAGGTGTGGCCAAGGATACCAGTCTAATCCTACATGCTAGTCATAATTTTTCAATCCTCCTTGATATATATATCATAGATCTCCTTGCATTATTTGCTATATGTCTTTCAAGGGAGTTTACAGCCAAGATAGGAGGTTACCTATCTTCTGACTGGTCTGACATGCTTTTCCATACAAGATATGGGACCAAGGTCACCATTAAATCATAACCATTAGCAACATACCATGTAGAGCCATATGTATCCAATGCCATCAATGTAAACTGCCCCATATTTGATGACAGTGACTTCCAAACCATTAGTGAAGCAAGCACAAAGATAGAAAGTATCCCTGATATTCTTCTAGATGAAAGAGCTTTAGAGGCCCAAGAAAATCTTGTTTGGGATTTTGGTTTGGGAAGTTATCTGATACAAGAGAGTGGAGCCATAGAACCAAGCCTCCTCAAAGAGGACACTGATTCAAAAGATCAGAATAATCAGGTTTGGGAACTATTTTTTGATGGAGCTAGAAGTAAACATGGTTCTGGTGGTGGTGCTCTGCTAATATCCCCAAAAGGAGAAAGGTATTACACTACCTTTAGATTCAGTTTCTCCTGCACTAGCAACACTACAGAGTGTGAAAGTCTAGTCAATGGACTAGAGTGGGCTAGAAAAAGAGGGCTTAAGGCCTTAAAAGTTTATGGTGATAGTGAGTTAGTTGTCAGCCAAGTAAGAGGGATAAGTGCAACAAAAAATGACACTTTGAAAGCATACAAGCATAGAGTTTGGGATGTAATTGAAGATTTTTGTGCTTTCAACATTGCTACTATCCCTAGGAACCTAAACCAAAATGCAGACAGGTTAGCTGCTATTGGATCTCAGTATGATATTCCAAATAGCGTTTCAAAAGAAATGGATCAACAACATATCAAAGTGATTGTCAGACCCTCTATTCCTGATAATAACATCAATTGGCAGGTGTTTGACAACGATGAACAAATTTTGTAGTTCTTATTTGAAGAAGCTATTTTTTCAAGACATAATCAGGATGGGTTATCACAAAATTATGGTGATCAAGTGATACAACTTAAGTCCAATAAGATGCCTAGAGGTCTGGTTACATTAGAGATTGTCTTCAACAAGGATGATGAAGTCAAGAAAAATAAAGTTGGCCTGGTAGTCCAACAAGAACATTGTGTTGAATTAGAGTTGGAACTAGGTAAGAGCTTACAATTTGGAAAGGTAAACACTAAATTGGAAAAGCAAGCTTACACTTAGTTATTCAAAGAATTCAATGATGTTTTTGCATGGCAATATGAAGACCTTAAAGGTTTTGATCCTACCCTTGCTTAACACACTATTGAATTAGAACCTAATGCCAAACCAGTGAGGCAGAAGCAAAGGCCTATTAATCCCAAACTTGAGGCACTCATGCATAAGGAAGTGCTCAAATTAATAGAAAGTGGTATCATCTACCCCATCAAGCATACTAGTTGGGTTTCCAACCTTGTTCTTGTCAGGAAGAAGAATGGGGAGTTGAGGTTATGTGTTGACTTTAGGGATCTTAATAGAGCTTCTCTAAAAGACTGCCATCCACTACCCTCCATGGAATAGATCTTGCAATGTGTCTCTGGATTTGAGAGATTTTCATTATTGGATGGCTATTCAAGATATAATCATATCTTAGTAAATGAAGAGGATCAATACAAGACTGAATTTACAACCAAGTGGGGAACCATGGCTTATCAAAAGATGCCCTTTGGTCTGTCAAATGTAGGTGCTACATTTCAAAAGGCAATGGATATGGCCTTTAGGAGCCTAATGTACAAGTTTTTTTTGGTCTACTTGGATGACATAACTATCTTTTCAAAGCATGCAGTAGATCACATCAAACATTTGAGGCAGATCTTTGAAAGGTGTAGAGAGTTTGGGATATCTCTTAATCCCCAAAAATGTGTGTTTGCAGTTCATGAAGGAAAACTATTGGGATATGTAGTATCCAAAGAAGGAATTATAGTGGAACCTGAGAGAATTGAAGCTATCCTAGAGCTACCTCTACCACATCCCAAGAAAGGTCTCCAATCTTTCATAGGAAAGATTAATTTTGTTAGGAGGTTCTTACCTAACATTGCAGATTTACTCAAGCCTTTGACAACCATGCTAAAGAAGAGTTCAACTTTTAGTTGGACTAAAGAAGGGAAAGACAATTTATAGGCTAATAAAGAGGCCTTAACAAAAGCCCTTGCTGTCCTAAACCCAAATTTCAATAAGGATTTTATCATTTATGCTTACGGAGGTCATGATGCTATATCTGTAATGTTGACCCAAGAAAATTCAGAAATATTGGAGCAGCCTATTGCTTTTTTTAGCAAAGGTTTAGAGGAGTATGAATAGATATACTCTTTTGTAGAAAAATATGTACTTGCTATGGTGAAGAGCCTTAAAAATTCAAATATTTGTTGACCCATAGCAAGGTACACTTAAAAGTTACTCATCCAAGTGTCAAAGAGTTTTTTCTTTCCAAAGACCTAAATGAGAAAAGAGCTGGTTGGATCACCAAGGTGATGGAATATGACATTGATATTCAGACCACCAAGCTAGTTAGAGGAAGAGGTCTTTGTGAGCATTTGGTAGAGGATGAAGGTTCAAAGAAATCAGAAATAATAGATGCATCTCTGGTGGTGCATTCTACAAAAGAACAAACCAAGGCAACAAGCTGGTTGCCTAATATGATCAATTACTTGAAGACAGGGCAATGTCATACAAATCTAGATTCCTCAAAAAGGAGGTATTATAGATTACAATCTATTCCTTTTGTGCTGATAAGTGAGGTTCTTTTCAGAAAGGATCACAATGGTGTCCTTTTAAGATGCATAGATTCATAAAAGATAGCTGATGTCCTATTTGAATTTCATGATGGACCTTCTGGAGGTCACTTTTCTCCTAAGACTACTGATTTTAAAATTATGAGGGCTAGATACTATTGGCCATCTATCTTTAAGGATAGTCATGAGTATGTGAGGAAATGTATCAAGTGTGCCATGTTTGTAGGAAAATAAAGGCTTGCAGCCTTGCCCTTACAGCCAGTTAGAACAGAGCAACCCTTCATGAAATGGGGTATAGACTTCATTGGTATGATCAATCCTCCATCTAGTGTAGGCCATAAATGGATAATCACTACAATAGATTACTTCACCAGATGGACATAAGAAATTTATTTAAAAGAATCAAATGAGAGTGTTGTCTTAAGATTTTATGATGATATAATTCACAAATTTGGCACTCTAGATTCCATAATATCAAATAATGCATTAGCATTCACAGGCCCCAAAGTCTCAGAGTGGGCAGTAAAAAATGGCATCTATTTAAATACCAGTTCTAATTACTACCCCCAAGGCAATGGCTTGGTAGAATCCACCAATAAGAACTTGATTAGGATAATCAAGAAGACTCTTCAAGAAAATCAGAGAGATTGGCATACTAAGCTTAGGTCTGTAGTGTGGTTAGACAAAATTACCCCAAAGAAAATCATTGGTAATTCTCCTTATATGCTAGTATATGGCAAAGAGGCCAAGTTGTCCATTTCAATTGAATTGTTAGCTCTAGCCTTGGCTACTCAATATTTCCTATTTGAAGAAGGAGACCCCTTGTAGATTAGACATGCTCAGCTAATGGAGCTGGAAGAACTCAGGGACAAATCAATGCAGGATATGGAACTCCATCAAATTTAGACAAAGAGGAGCTTTGATAGAAGAGCCAAGATCAGAGATTTCAAGGTTGGAGACATAGTCCTCAAGTGGGATGAGTTCAGGTCCAAGCCTGGCAGACATACAAAATTTGATTCATTTTGGGGTGGACCATTTGTTATAACAGAGTGCAAGGGATCCAATGCTTTTCAACTATTAAATATGGAAGGAGTTCCCCTACCTATCTCAATGAATGGTTTCCACTTGAAGCCCTACTTTGAGGTTAATCCCTCTTTGTAAATTCTTGTAATTATGTTTCTTGTTTTTTTGTCCCTGTTTTCCTAGGTTAGTCCCCTATTTTCTAAAAAGTGCCCGTGAACAAGATTGTCTTTCTGGTTCAAGTTTTTCCCCTCTATCGAAGTTTTGTGTTCTTGAGGTGACCCCGTGCCCAATGGATTGTCAAGGCCACTAGTTTTCCATGTCTAGTAGGCTGACATCCAGCAGAAATTGCCAAAATGTTACCCAAATTTCCCATCCTATGCAATTTAGCCTAGTCCACTCTATCTGGCATATTTAATCCTGTGTTAACCCCCTCAAAAAATTTCAATGATTATATGCATGCTCAATTGTTTAGTTCTCTAGTTTGAAGGCCATTAAAATTCATGTGTGACCGTTTAAACCCCATGATCCCCTAAAATACCCGTGGCCCATCCTAATTTAATATTTACCCTTTCGGGCCACTTAGCCACAAAACCCATATGCTCAAAGGTTGTGACCCCTTTTTCTATTTAAGTGGTTTGTCGAATGATCGCATAGGTCATTTTCATGCTATGTGATCATGCGACTAAGGTTTGTCATTGGGGTCCCCCTTTATTTTCTTAATTTTTCTACGTCCCAGCCTTTTAATATTTCCTTGGGCCCAGTTCTCGGTCATAGTAAGATCCAACGGTGGTTGCATAACCACATGGGATCTTCCGATCCCATGTGATCATGCAACAACCATTGATGCGGTATTGCAATCGCAATGGCTATTGATGGGTCCTCAAGTGGTGACATGTCCATTTTTCAGTGGCCAGCTGGGTGATGATAGGGCTGTTAGTGGGTTCGATGGTCAGAGAATCTATGGGGATGAAAGCTTGTCCAAGATCTATGGTGGTCTCATAACCACATGGGATCTTTCTATCCCATGCAATCATGAGACCGTCATCTGATCCTCTATTGTTTAAGCCGATGTCATCATGCCACTGTCTGAAATGCTTGATTCTTATTGGTTGCTAGGTGGAACAATTGGCATTTTATTGTGGGCCTGAGTATCTTGAGTGGTAACAAATGAAGATCCAACCGTGGTCACATAATCACATGGGATCTTCTGATCCCATGCGATCATGCAACCATCGTCTGATGCAAGGACCAGTTTCTTCTACCTTCTATGGGTCCATTTGCTGAGATGGCTAATTTTGATTGGTTCTAGCTATTGTGATGTGGCCTTTAACTTTTTCAAGGGGGATTGCAATATCTTTCATGGGTTTTCTTCTATTTTTTCTTGTTGATCGAATGCGAAGGTGCGGGTAGCTCAAAATTTATGATTTCAGGGGTGGTTGCAGTTGGAAAGAGAATGATGCAAAGATCTAGGTAGTCATTTTTGGTGGATTCTTACTTTATGAGTACCAGATTTGAGCATTCATGATGGCTTGGCTTGCAGAGAAGTAGTTGGATCAAGGTTTTTTGTCTGTAGGTAGATTCAGTATAGGGATGGGCACTCAAGACATATTTGATTAGCTGGGATATTTTCATGTGCATTTATGGCCAAATTTGAAATATTTAGGGTTTGATTATTATATGAAAAATTATGTAACCCTAATTAGATTTTTTGCTCTTACCTGTGTGCAAGATGAGATGTATATATTGTTTTTTGAGAGCTTTAGAGCTCAGAGTTCACATTTTGTAAAGAGAAAAAATATCTTTTCTTAGAGGGCTATCTGAGACATTTTTTCTATCCTCTGGTTTTCTACATTCTTTAACCTCTCATTGATAATTCAAATATTGAAGGTGTTTTTGTGACATTCTTCATGTCCCTATGCCTTCTTGTGTGAGTTATTTCTTAATGAATTTAATATTTACATGTTTCTCAGTGATAGCTTAGGATTCTCAATCCCTCTTTCTTTCTACAATTTTGTGTATCATTGTGGATGATTGGATGTGAGTGCTTTTGTGGGTATACTTCAACCCCTTAAATATCTTGTCTCATTCCTATACCTAGTTGCGGAGGTGAATGTTTGTTTGCAGGTCATAGATTGTTGTCTAATTCCAAGGGGTGTTATTGTTTGTGAAAGAATCTCTCTTTCCCTAACTAACTCTTTTTATCTATAGACCCTTCTATGAAGTACTTATGAAAACCTATTCAGTGAGTTGTGATCACCTAGGCCTAAGTCTATTCATTGATTTCATCTTTTATACTGTAATTCATACCATATTTTTGGTGTATCACCTAGTAGGATAGTTTACTTTCAGTCATTTCCCTTTCAAGCATTCCTTCTATCCCTTTCCCTCAAAAGATTTACTTTTTCTATCTAGAAGCAAATTAAGGTGATTATCCAAGAGGAACCAGCCTAGAACCTGGAGGTCTCATTTTAGTTAGCATAGGTCCCACAACCTGGAGATGATTCCCATGTTATACTAGGTTATCAAGACTACAAGAGCTTGAAACAAGGGTGCAAACTTAGTGTATAACAGTTTCAATTTCAAGTAGTTCTCTCTACTTTTATGGGGGTGGTTGAAAGCAATCATCTAACTCATTTTACCTCGTTAGAGAGGTTGCTACAACAGGGTGAGAGATAAGTTTGTTAGGATTAGGATATTGTTTTGGCTATCAGTATTGTAGTGATTCTTCTATTAGGGACCATATGCGATGGTTTTGATCTCAAAGGTTTTTTTTGAAGCAGCGTCCTCAGTGTCCCGTGGTGATTCCTCCCTCTTACATGACTGAATTTTGTAGTAATATTTTATGGATGGCTCCTTGATTTATTTATATTCCTTTCATTTCATGTATCTTTTGAAGAGGAATTTTTCTCATGTTATGTGGGCTAGCATATTTTGGTTATTTCTTTTATCTAGAAATAGTCACCAAACTATCTTTCTTTGATTATGAAACACTTTCTTTATTTTTATAATGAGCTCATATCTTTCTTGAATTTGCTATTGAAATAAATAGATATCTTATTAGGATTTACCTTTCTATAGGTTCTTGGTGACTATTCCAAATGTGTTTAACTTGCTAGCCAGTCTTATGTTTTTGACTCTACCTAGTTTATTGAGGATCCTTGGTAGTATGTATAGAGAGGGGAACACCGGGAAGGAAACACTGAGATGCACCCTTGTATTTAGTATAGTGGTGGTGCACGCCCATAGACTAGAAGGAGCATGTTGGGATTTGATGATATCTAGAGTTTAGATCAGAAGTTATCCTTGTGCAAGAGCCATTTCTTGTTTGGAAACATATATTGGTAAGGCCATGCCAAGGGAGGCTATTAGGGGATTTTGACCCTAGCCAATAGTTGGAGGTTGAGAAGACCTCATTTGGTAATGATACGAATTAGTAAGGTAATGCCACTTGAGTTTAATTTATTTTATGGCTTTTGTGAGGGCATAAAAACATTTCCTTCTACAATGGATTTAGCATGTATGTTTGAGGATCTTCCTAGACCCCTTGAATGTGTTTTGGAAGCTTGGGAAGTTCCTCTAATTAGTGTGGTTTGATGGATTGTTAGGTGTGACTTAGACCACTTTGGAGATCTGATCCATGTGGTGGGCCTTGATGGCCCTAGATTTGGTGGGGTAACACTCTTTTAGTTATGAATTTATCATGCTATGATCCTATCAATAAGTTGTTCCCCTTGTGTGGGCTCTATGCTATTTATTGAGGAACCTTTAGAGGATGACTTGTTTTGAGGTATTCCTAGGACAACTGGTCCACACCCTTGTAGCATCCTCTTGAGTTTGTCTTGTCAGCTTCCAGGAGTAAGCCTAGTCCTTGGGGGGGATGATGTAGTGCCTCTCTCATTTACCCTTTTGCACGGACATCCTAATGGTGTGGTTTTGACTGTCACTCTCAAAGGGTACGGTCATGTTGGTCCCATGTGAGGGAGAATATGCCAGGAGGATTGTTTCGGGGTGTGTATCGACATTCTGTGTGAACTAGGAGATGTAAGATATGGTCTTGAATTGCATTCCATAGACCCTTAGAGTGGGGATGAGTCATTCATGTGGATGTAGTGATTGCTACCTGCATTATGGTTGATGGCATCATGAGATGCTCTTTTCCCAGATTTTCCTTATGTTTATCAGGAGTTTATCTTTGGAAGTCATGTCAGGTGTTTTAAGAAATTCTATCTTGGTATTATCTTTCTGCATAATAGACTCAATAATTAGAAATTTATGTTGTTGCATTATGATTTGTATCCTATTGGATAGACTTTTGATCACCATTTGTGATTTACTCTTTTCTTGTTACTTATACACTCAAAATCTTAGGATGCTCCATGTTTAAAATAAGATTAATTGAATTCAACTAATCTTTGTGATAATACTATCAAGTCCATGTTTTATAAAAATTGTATTGGAATAAGGTAGTTTAAATAATAAAAGAGTGAATATATATATATATATATATATATATATATATATATATATATATATATATATATATATATATATATATATATATATATATATATTCTAATGTAGTTAAATATTGTTTCCCATGTGTATGTAATCTCTAGAAGAAATGCAGTAGGAAAGGTCTGAGTGTACCACTATTGAATGTTGAAATGTTTCTATTTGGATATGAATGCTTACATAAAGGACCATTTGAATTTATTTTATGTTGAGACATGTATTTATAACAAAGTGATTATTAGGTCTTGATGTTGAGTGGGAGATTTCACATAGAACGTTGTGATGTTATAATAATGCAAGAAAAGTGAATCATTTGAAATGTAGCTTATAAATAATTTAGGACTTATTTTCACGCTGGATTAATAGGTGTTGACTTATGGTATTGATGAATTATTTAATTTAGAATATTATGCCATAATTTCATATTTATACAACAAGATTTTATGTGAGATAATCATGGTTAATAAATTAGGTTAATTGATATATTTATGTTCTTGAAATAGCTTCAAATTAAGAAATGTATTATTGGAAGTAAGTGATTTTCTTGTGATAAAGTGTGGATGCAGTTGGACTATATGATGTACTTGAGTTTGATTATTTATGATATACATATATATGTTATTGACATTTCATGAGCTACTGATATTTTGTCAAGTGTGCAAGTAAGACCATGGTTATATCAGGGGAAATTAAAGATGGATACTTGTAAAAAATTGTTAAGCCAAGGTTATCTTCAAGGGGAGAAATTAACCTCGTTGTAATGTGTAATTATTGTAAAGTGATGCATGAATGTATTTATAGATTATGTTATTTTATTTTTATTTTTTTAGTCCACTTGGCATTCCATGTGTATCATGATGTGTTTTGATTTATTGTGATGTCAATTGACACATGTATTATGTGGTGGCATGACCAAGTTCTTTATGTGTGTGAGTGGTCTTCTATTTTTAGGAGCCATGAGTGGGAATCTCTTTCATTTTTATGAGTTATCTTTAGGTGGTCTTTTGAGTGGCATTTAGTGACCATGTAGGGTAGTGGAGGTTAAAAATAGACTACCCCATAGTAGTGCCATATGTTGGGGGTCAAATTTTGACCATTATAATGTATTTTGGCTATTTTTGCCCTTCCAAAAGATGCTCTTTTGAAAAGTGACGAAAATTAGAGATGCATGCCAAACCCACTCCTCATTTTGAATTTTGAATTTTGAATTTCCCCCTCTTGATTGAATGGATTAGGGTTTTCCTTCTTAAGGAGTTGGAGGAAAAATTTGAGGGTAATTGCCCACTCTCCAATTTTTGGAGACTTGTGAGATTGTGAGAGTTTGTCTTGGTTTGAGGATTTTGGTTGTTGTATGGCAAAGGAGGAGACTAGTAGGTGGAAGCTCATCTCAACCCACATTTCCATTAGCTTGGATTGAGGTTGGATCTTGAATTCTCTTGTACTTAATGTTATGTATATTTTACTTTCTTATGTTGTGTATATGCTAAATTTTATGAATATTTTGAATGGCTTCTTAGTCTATGAATGCATGTGATTTTCTTTTCCTTTCTTTTGTTGCATTTTCTTTTCTGGGGTGTGCAAGGCCAAACTCACCCTTGGGAGGGAAGAGAGCCTTGATGGATGAAGGGCTAGAGTTGGGAATACCCATCTAGTGTAGAGTTCTTCCTCAAGGAGAAAGGGGATAAGGCATGGATGTATGGGCATCCATGTTTCTATCCTTGTGTATATTATTTGGGGGACATAAGGGAGTTGATATTGTGCTGATTATGTGAAGGGTTAATCGATGTATCTTTGGCCTTGTGAAGGCAATTTTAGCAGATTTTAAGTCTTGTTGTAGGCATGTTTATTCTTGTATTTTGGCATTCTCCTATTTGAGTAGATTCCACCTTCACCCCTACTATGGGTCCAAGGTGACCCATTATGTGCACAGCCATGGGAAGGGAATTTGATGTTATTTGTTTAATTACTAGTTTTGTTTTGTGCATGTGCTTGATGTATGCATTTCATTTCCCATATCTGGTGAAGGGTGCTCCCCTTAATACCACAAACACATAACAGAAATAGAGAAACAACAACAATATGCAAGAACAGAAAATTGGCTTCTTATTATCTCCACAAATGTGGAATTACAAACTTTCAGATTTACAATATGCAAAGCCACATGGGCATTCCCTTACAATATTCTGTAGGACAAAGCCTCAAACTATTATCCAGATCTACTACCCAGAACTGTTCTGAACTGCCTAAGACAATAATACAGCCTTCCTTATATAGGCGATTTTCCACCGCTTGGGAAGGATCCTGAATTTTATCCAATAAGGCCGACCAAACTTAGAATTATTTTATTTTACATTTTATTACATCATAGTCAGCTCAAGATAACCTTTGAAACCTGAACAAAAATTTTGAAGAAAATTATTTTTCGCCGTTTCAGGTAGCCCAACTGCCGAAGACCATAAGTCATCACCAGTTGACCCGATCGGCTATTATAACCCCATTTCAGAAATGCCACGAAGCGCTCTACAAGCCTGACTAGCACAAGTGCCTATCACCCAAATTTTTGACCTCATCCGGGGCCTCTAAAGCCTTCAAAACTGAGTTCAAAGTTTCTATACCCTACTGCCAATACTAAAAATCTTCAATATCTTCCAATATACACTTGATCTAGCAATGAAACTTTACTGGCAGACTTATATGACCAAAATGAACCTCCAAGAAAGAAATCAGATCATTCTGAGCACATACGAAAATTACCAAAAATAGTAACTTTCTATAAATAGCAGCTCTGCACAAAATAGACCTTATTGAATAGAAAAACATAAATTATTTTTTTTGGGTGATGCAAGATTGCTCTTACACCCAGGATGCTCCTGCATCAGACACCTAGGGTAATTTGAGAAGTGACCCTGTCACGACTTAGGTGTGCAGAGGAAAACCAAGACGGCTAACCTCCTCCTTTGTCAGCCATGATGAATCTTGGACAGGTCATCCTTTCCACTTGACCAGATATTCTTCATATGTCCTGTTCCTTGTACCTCTGCCAACACGACTGTCCAGTATATCTTTGATCTCCTTAGTGTCTGAACTAGTTGCTAGAATACTCCACTGTGCTATTGTGATCTCATCTTCAACACCTCCTTCATGATACTCTGTCAGATCTGAAATGTTAAACACTGGTGAATTATTTAGCTCAGTAGGCAATTCTACCTCATATGCGTTTCCCGAATCATGTTTCTTCAGTATCCTACATGGTCCAAACTTCTTCATTTTTAGCTTGTTATATGTACCAACTGGAAACCGCTCCTTCCACAAATGAACCATGACTTCATCACCAACCTTAAATTCCTTATACCTCCTTTACTCATCTGCCTTAGTCTTATACTATGCATTCATCTTGGTAATATGCTTCCTCACCTCCCCATGGATGTTCTTCAAGTGTTCTGTAAAATCCTTAGTTTCAGCACTACTTATTTCTCCTTTATCTATCTTCCTCAATTCAGATGCATTTGTTGGACTACTTCCATATACAATCTGGAATGGTGATTTACTAGTGCTCCTATTGACAGAATTATTGTATGCAAATTCTGCCTATGGTAAAATTAAATCCCATCCCGTTGGCTTATCTCCAACCAAACATCTCAAAAAATTTCCCAAACTCCTATTCACCACCTCTGTCTGTCCATCAGTCTGTGGATGATGTGATGAATTGAAATTCAAATCTGTCTTCAACTTCAAATCTATCTTCAACTTCTTCCACAATGTATGCCAGAAATATCTAACAAACTTAGTGTCCCGATCTGAAACTATGGTCTTTGGCAGACCATGAAGTCTTACTACTTCTCTGAAAAATAATTCCGCTACATGAACAGCATCATTAGTCTTCTTACAGGGAATGAAATGTGTCATCTTTGAAAATTTGTCAACTACCACAAAAATTGAATCATGTCCCTGCTGAGTGCTCGGTAAACCAAGAACAAAGTCCATGCTGATATCCTCCCAAGGCTTCTTTGGTACGGGTAATGGCTGATACAACCCTGTATTTCACTTCACTCCTTTCACCATCTGACATACTCTACAACTCTATACAAACTTCTTCACAGCTTGCTGCAACTGTGGCCAATAATAATTCTCACTAACCAAACCAAGGGTTTTATCATGACCAAAATGTCTAGCCAATCCTCCGCTATGTTTCTCTTTGATGAGATTCTCCCTCATAAAACTTTGTGGAATGCACAACTGATTCCCTCTGAATAGCATATCATCCTGGATGATGAAATCCAACCATTTCATCTTGTCTAGAGTAACAGGTTCTGTACAAACTTTTCAATCTTCACCAAAATGAGGATCCTCTGGATACAAATTCTTGAGTTCCTTGAACCCAACCACTTCAATCTACATTTCTGTCAACAATAGTTGCCTTGTGCTAAGAGCATCTGCACCCCTATTAGACTTTCCACTCTTGTGTTTCAAAACAAATGTATAACTCTGCAAAAACTCAACCCATTTCAAATGCCTTTGATTCAATTTTCCTTGACTATTCAAATATTGCAAAGCTTGATGATCAATATACAAAACAAACTCCTTAGGAAGTAGATAATGTCTCCACTTCTTTAATACCTGAACTATAGCATAAAATTCTTGATCATAAACAGAATATTTCCTCTTGGCATCATTTAACTTCTCACTGAAATAAGTAACAGGTTTACCTTCTTGGCTCATAATAGCTCCTATTGCAGTACCAGTAGCATCACAATCTACTTGAAACACCTTATTAAAATCTGGAAGTGCTAAAATAGGTTGTTCTATAACTTTTTGTTTCAACAATTGAAAACTCTTTTCTGCCCCATTAGTCCACTTAAACTCTTTTCTATCCCCTCTCATTGTTTCAGTCAAGGGTCCACAAATACTGCTAAAATTTCTGATAAACTTTCTGTAAAAGCTAGCTAGACCATAAAAAGATCTTACCTCAGTAGCACTCCTTGGAGTAGGCCATTCAAGGATAGCTTGTACCTTCTCTGGGTCCATTTTTAGACCTTCTCCTGAAAATACAAACCCCAAATACACCAACTCTTTCTTCACAAAACTGCACTTCTTCAAATTAATCAACAATTTCTCTTCTCTCAACTTCTCAAATACCATACGAATATGCATCATATGCTCATCCAATGTCTTACTAAAGATCAAAATATCATCTAGGTAAACAATGACAAACTTACCTAGAAATTCTTTCAGAACCTCGTTCATGAGCCGCATGAAAGTGCTCGGTGCATTGGCTAGCCCAAAAGGCATGACTAACCACTCATATAGTCCTTCCTTTGTCTTGAAGGCAGTCTTCCATTCATCTCCTTCTCTTATCTGAATCTGATGATATCCACTCTTCAGATCTATCTTTGAGAAATACACAGCTCCACTCAAACAGTCTATAATATCATCCATTCGTGGCAATGGAAACCTGTACTTGATTGTGATCTTATTTATTGCCCTAGAATCTGTACACATCCTCCATTCTCCATTCTTCTTTGGTGCTAATACCGCTGGTATAACACAAGGACTCAAACTCTCACGGATCAATCCTTTCTGTAACAGTTCATGTACTTGTCTGTTCAACTCCTCACTTTCTGCAGGTGTCATTCTGTGTGCTGCCTTATTCAGAAAACTCACTCTTGGGATCAAGTCCATCTGATGACTGATCTTCATGACTGGTGGTAATCCATTAGGCATGTTATCTGATACAATATCCTAAAACTTATTCAACAAATCTACAACTTATACAGGAACATCTTCTACTTCCTCTTTACCAGCTTTTGGAATTAAAACAAAACATACATGCTTATGCCTCATACTATCTAAGAAATTTCTTCCATCAACAAAAGTTATCCTTGCATTACCACATACCTTTTCTTCAGTCTCCTTCAATGGTTTTAGCTTATGTCGCACTCCATCCTTTGTTAGGGAATAGGTATTCGCATGACCATCATGTACAACACATGTGTCAAATTTCCATGGTCTACTCAACAACATATGACATGCATCTATAGATATGATATCACACAATACCTCATCTTGGTATCCGCCAATCGTAAACTTCACCAGGCATTGTTCATTGACCATGACCTTGTGGTCATTCTATACCCAGGCAATCTGATATGGATGTGGGTGTTTCTATCTCTTGAGCTTCAACTTTGTCACCATCTCTTCTAACACCAAATTGTTAGTGCTTCTACTATCAATAATCACATCACAACATTTACCTTCACACTTGCACCTGGTGCGAAATAGGCTCCTCCTTTGCTCAAGTTCATTCTCACCACTCAACAGGACTCTTCTGTTAATCAACATTTCTTCTCTTTTAGCATCTTCAGAATTTGATGATCTGACATCTTCATCTACATGTACAACTCTGGCTTGGCCTTCATTTCTCCCGTCTACTCTGCCTTGGCGCTGAGGACATTCAAATGCCTTATGACCTTCTTCTCCATAGTGAAAACATGTTCCACGGAAGCCACCTCTTCCAGATCCTTGTCCTCTTCATCTTCCTCTCTAATCTCTATTATTCTAATCCTGGAAAAGATTGAAATTATTTCCTCACTGATTCTGACTGCTACTGGCCTCATCCTTCTTTTTCAGATCTTCATTTCAGCCACCATATGACCATCCACCAGATCGTGCACCATGACCTCTTCTATTTTGTCTGCTCTCAAACTTCTTGTTCAAATTTTCCTTTACTTTTAGAGAAAATTGGTATGCCTCTTCAATACTGTTCATTGGAACCAGATTCAGCTCCTCCTGAGTGCTTGGCCTTAACCCATTAAGGTATCGGGCAACTTTCTCCTTATCAGCTTCTGCATGGCCTTTTCTGATAAGAAGTCGATAGAACTCCTTTGTATACTCCTGAACAGATCTTCCTGCTTGCTTCAAACTCTGAATTTTCTTCAGTAGGTCAAGCTCATAATCAATAGGAATGAACTATCACTTCAGTTTATCCACCATCTGATCCCATCTCATGATTTTCTCCTTTCCCCTTCTATTTCACTCCAACTGAATCTCTTGCCACCATATCTTTGCATGACCTTTCAGTCTGGCCTTCGCAAATTTGACCCTATCAGAATCCTCAACATCTTCATACTCAATCTTTTTCACATTCGTTGATCCAGTCGATCAATTCTTCTGAGTTAAGATTTCCAAAAAATGTAGGAACCTTAATCTTAGGTCTTTTCCCAATCTTAGAAATGGCCCAAAAAAGTCTTTCTTCCTCCTGGTTCACAATTTTGACTTCTCCCTCTTGATATTCTTCTTCAGCTTCATCCTCACTTTCATCTCTGACATTAAGATTCATTCCTCTACGAATCTCTTCTTGTAATGCTCGCACTTATTTCTACAGTGCCCTAACCTCAGGTGTTACAACACCAGCTCTTCCGCCACGTTCCCTTCATCGAGGCATTTTTGTGATGCGTGTTGAAACTTTAACCACGGTCCTGGTGCAAACTACCTCATAGTCGGTGATCTATTTACACACTCAGGAACTCCTACTCTGATACCACTTGGTGAAGGGTGCTCCCCTTAATACCACAAACACATAACAGAAATAGAGAAACAACAACAATATGCAGGAACAAAAAATTGGCTTCTTATTATCTCCACAAATGTGGAATTACAAACTTTCAGAATTACAATATGCAAAGCCACATGGGCATTCCCTTACAATATTCTATAGGACAAAGCCTCGAACTATTACCCAGATCTACTACCCAGAACTATTCTGAATTGCCTAAGACAATAATACAACCTTCTTTATATAGGCAATTTTCCACCCCCTGGGAAGGATCCTGAATTTTAGCCAATAAGGCCGACCAAACTTAGAATTATTTTATTTTACATTTTATTACATCATAGTCAGCTCAAGATAACCTTTGAAACCTGAACAGAAATTTTGAAGAAAATTATTTTCCGCCGTTTCAAGTGGCCCAACTTCCGAAGACCATAAGTCATCACTAGTTGACCCGATCGGCTATTATAACCCCATTTCTAAAATGCCACGAAGCACTCTACAGGTTTGAGCGGGGCAAGCGTGTGTCACCCAAATTTTTGACCTCATCTGGGGCCTCTAAAGCCTTCAAAACTGAGTTCAAAGTTTCTGTACCCTGCAACCAATACCAAAAATCTTCAATATCTTCCAATATACACTTGATCTAGCAATGAAACTTTACTAGAAGACTTATATGACCAAAATGAACCTCCAAGAAAGAAATTAGATCATTCTGAGCACATACAAAAATTACCAAAAATAGTAACTTTCCATAAATAGCAGCTCTGCACAAAATAGCCCTTATTGAATAGAAAAATATAATTTAATTTTTTTTGGGGTGATGCAAGATTGCTCTTACACCCAGGATGCTCCTGCATCAAACACCTAGGGTAATTTGAGAAGTGACCCTGTCATGACTCAGGTGTGCAGAGGAAAACCAAGAAGGCTAACCTCCTCATTTGTCAGCCATGATGAATCTTCAATAGGTCATCCTCTGCACTTGACCAGATATTCTTCATATATCCTGTTCCTTGTGCTTCTGCCAACAGGACTGTCTAGTATATCTTCAATCTCCTTAGTGTCTGAACTAGTTGCTGGAATACTCCACTGTGCTATTGTGATCTCATCTTCAACACCTTCTTCATGATACTCTGTCAGATCTGAAATGTTAAACACTGGTGAAATATTTAGCTCAGTAGGCAATTCTACCTCATATGCATTTCCTGAATCATGTTTCTTCAGTATCCTACATGGTCCAAACTTCTTCATTTTTAGCTTGTTATATGTACCAACTAGAAACTACTCCTTCCGCAAATGAGTCATGACTTCATCACCAACCTTAAATTCCTTATACCTCCTTTTCTCATCTGCCTTAGTCTTATACTGTGCATTCATCTTGGTAATATGCTTCCTCACCTCCCCATGGATGTTCTTCAAGTATTCTACAAAATCTTCAGCTTCAGCACTACTTATTTCTCCTTTATCTATCTTCCTCAATTCAGATGCATTTCTTGGACTACTTCTATATACAATCTGGAATGGTGATTTACTAGTGCTCCTATTGACAAAATTATTGTATGCAAATTTCACCTATGGTAAAATCAAATCCCATCCTGTTGGCTTATCTCCAACCAAACATCTCAGCAAATTTTCCAAACTCCTATTCACCACCTCTGTCTGTCCATCAGTCTGTGGATGATGTGATGAACTGAACTTCAAATCTATCTTTAACTTCTTCCACAATATACGCCAAAAATATCCAACAAACTTAGTGTCTCGATCTAAAACTATGGTCTTTGGCAAACCATGAAGTCTCACTACTTCTCTGAAAATCAATTCTGCTACATGAACAGCATCATTAGTCTTCTCGCAGGGAATGAAATGTGTCATCTTTGAAAATCTGTCAACTACCACAAAAATTGAATCATGTCCCCCCTCAGTCCTCGGTAAACCAAGAACAAAGTCCATGTTGATATCCTCTCAAGTCTTCTTTGGTACGGGTAATGGCTGATACAACCCTGTATTTCACTTCACTCCTTTCACCATCTGACATACTCTACAACTCTGTACAAACTTCTTCAGATCTTGCTGCAACTGTGGCCAATAATAATTTTCACTAACCAAACCAAAGGTTTTATCAAGACCAAAATGTCTAGCCAATCCTCCGCTATGCTTCTCCTTGATGAGATTCTCCCTCATAGAACTTCATGGAATGCACAACTGACTCCCTCTGAATAGCATATCATCCTAGATGATGAAATCCAACCATTTTGTCCTGTCTAGAGTAACAGGTTCTGTACAAGCTTTTCAAGCTTCACCAAAATCAAGATCCTCTGGATACAACCTTATTAGAATTTCCACTCCTGTGTTTCAAAACAAATGTATAACTCTTCAAAAACTCAACCCATTTCAAATGCCTTTGATTCAATTTTCCTTGACTATTCAAATATTGCAAAGTTTGATGATCAGTATACAAAACAAACTCCCTAGGAAGTAGATAATGTCTTCACTTCTTTAATGCCTGAACTATAGCATAAAATTCCTGATCATAAATAGAATATTTTCTCTTGGCATCATTTAACTTCTAACTAAAATAAGCAACAGGTTTACCTTCTTGGTTCATAACGGCTCCTATTGCAGTACCACTAGCATCACAATCTACTTGAAACACCTTATTAAAATCTGAAAATGCTAAAATAGGTTGTTCTGTAACTTTTTGTTTCAACAATTGAAAACACTTTTCTGCCCCATTAGTCCACTTAAACTCTTTTCTATCCCCTCTCATTGTTTCAGTTAAGGGTCCATAAATACTGCTAAAATTTCTGATAAACTTTTTGTAAAAGCTAGCTAAACTATGAAAAGATCTTACTTCAGTAGCACTCCTTGGAGTAGGCCATTCAAGAATAGCCTGTACCTTCTCTGGGTCTATTTTTAGACCTTCTCCTAAAACTACAAACCCCAAATACACCAACTCTTTCTTCACAAAATTGCACTTCTTCAAATTAATCAACAATTTCTCTTCTCTCAACTTCTCAAATACCATACGAATATGCATCATATGCTCATCCAATATCTTACTAAAGATTAAAATATCATCTAGGTAAACAATGACAAACTTACTCAGAAATTCTTTCAGAACCTCGTTCATGAGCCGCATGAAAGTTCTCGGTGCATTGGTTAGCCCAAAAGGCATGACTAACCACTCATATAGTCCTTCCTTTATCTTGAAGGCAGTGTTCAATTCATTTCCTTCTCTGATCCGAATCTGATGATATCCACTCTTCAGATCTATCTTTGAGAAATACACAGCTCCACTCAAACAGTCCATAATATCATCCATTCATGGCAATAGAAACTTGTACTTGATTGTGATCTTATTTATTGCCCTAGAATCTATACACATCCTCCATTATCCATTCTTCTTTGGTGCTAATACTGCTGGTATAGCACAGGGACTTAGACTCTCATAGATCAATCCTTTCTGTAACAGTTCATGTACTTGTCTGTTCAGCTCCTCACTTTCTGTAGGTGTCATTCTGTGTGCTGTCTTATTCAACAAACTCACTCCTGGGATCAAGTCTATCTGATGACTGATCTTCCCGACTGGTGGTAATCCATCAAGCACATTATCAGATATAATATCCTAAAACTCATTCAACAAATCTGCAACTTCTATAGGAACATCTTCTACTTCCTCTTTACCAGCTTTTGGAATTAAAGAAAAACATACATGCTCATGCCTCATACCATCTAAGAAATTTCTTCCATCAACAAAAGTTATCCTTGCATTACCACATACCTTTTCTTCAGTCTCCCTCAATGGTTTTAGCTTATGTCGCACTCCATCCTTTGTCAGGGAATAGGTATTCACATGACCATCATGTATAGCACATCTGTCAAACTGCCATGGTCTACCCAAAAACATATGACATGCATCCATAGATATGATATCACACAATACCTCATCTTGGTATCCGTGAATCTTGAACTTCACCAGGTATTGTTCATTGACCATGACCTTGTGGTCATCCTGTACCCAGGCAATCCGATATCGATGTCGGTGTTTCTGTCTTTTGAGCTTCAACTTTGTCACCATCTCTTCTGACACCAAATTGTTAGTGCTTCCACTATCAATAATCACATCATAATATTTACCTTCACACTTGCACCTGGTGCGAAACAGGCTCCTCCTTTGCTCAGGTTCATTCTCGCCAATCAATAGGACTCTTCTGTTAATCAACATTTCTCCTCTTTTAGCATCTTTAGAATTTGATGATCTGGCATCTTCATCTACATATGCAACTCTGATCTGGCCTTCATTTCTCATGTCTATTCTACCTTGGCATTGAGGACATTCAAATGCCCTATGACCTTCTTCTCCACAGTGAAAACATGTTGCACGGAAGCCACCTCTTCCAGATCCTTGTCCTCTTCCTCTTCCTCTCTGATCTCTATTATTCTGATCCTGGAAGTGATTGGAATTATTTCCTCACTGATTCTGACTGCTATTGGCCTCATCCTTCTTTTTTGGATCTTCATTTCAACCACCATATGACCATCCACCAAATCGTCCACCGCGACCTCTTCCATTTTGTCTGCTCTCAAACTTCTTGTTCAGCTTTTCCTCTACTTTTAGGGCAAATTGGTATGCGTTTTCAATACTATTCATTCGAACCAGATTTAGCTCTTCTTGAATTCTTGGCCTTAACCCATTAAGGTATCGGGCAACTTTTTCCTTATCAGCTTCTGCATGGCCTATTCTGATGAGAAGTCGATAGAACTCTTCTGTATACTCCTGAATAGATTTTCTGCTTGCTTCAAACTCTGCATTTTCTTCAGTAGGTCAAGCTCATAATCAACAAGAATAAACTGTCACTTTAATTTATCCACCATCTGATTCCATCTCATGATTTTCTCCTTTCCTCTTCTATTTTGCTCCAACTGAATCTCTTGCCACCATATCTTCGCATGACTTTTTAGTCAGGCCTTTCCAAATTTGACCCTATCAGGATCCTCAACATCTTCATACTCAAAATATTTTTCACATTCATTGATCTAGTCGATCAATTATTCTAGGTTAAGATTTTCAGAATATGTAGGAACCTCAATCTTAGGTCTTTTCCCAATTTTAGAAATGGCCTGAAAAAGTCTTTCTGCCTCCTGGTTCACAATTTTGACTTCTCCTTCTTGATATTCTTCTTCAGCTTCATCCTCGCTTTCATCTCTGACATTAAGATTCATTCCTCTACGAATCTCTTGTTGCAATGCTCGCACTTGTCTCTGTCGTGCCCTAATCTCAAGTGTTACAACACCAGCTCTTCCGCCACATTCCCTTCGTGGAGGCATTTTTGTGATGCGCGCTGAAACCCTAACCATGGTCCTGGTGCAAACTGCCTCACATTCGATGATCTGTTTACACACTTAGGAACTCCTGCTCTGGTATCACTTGGTGAAAGGTGCTCCCCTTAATACCACAAACACATAACAGAAATAGAGAAACAACAACAATATGCAAGAATAAAAAATTGGCTTCTTATTATCTCTACAAATGTAGAATTACAAACTTTCAGAATTACACTATGCAAAGCCACATGGGCATTCCCTAACAATATTCTGTAGGGAAAAGCCTCGAACTATTACCCAGATCTACTACCCAGAACTATTCTGAACTACCTAAGACAATAATACAGCCTTCCTTATATAGGCAATTTTCCACCGCCTAGGAAGGATCTTAAATTTTATCCAATAAGGCCAACCAAACTTAGAATTATTTTATTTTACATTTTATTACATCATAGTCGGCTCAAGATAACCTTTGAAACCCAAATAAAAATTTTGAAGAAAATTATTTTCTGCCATTTGAGGTGGCCCAACTTTCGAAGACCATAAGTCATCACCAGTTGACCCGATCGGCTATTATAACCCCATTTCAGAATTGCCACGAAGCACTCTACAGGCTTGACTGGCGCAAGCGCCTATCACCCAAATTTTTGACTTCATTCGGGGCCTCTAAAGCCTTCAAAACTGAGTTCAAAGTTTTTGTACCCTACTGCCAATACCAAAAATCTTCAATATCTTCCAATATACACTTGATCTGGCAATGAAACTTTATTGGCAGACTTATATGACCAAAATGAACCTCCAAGAAAGAAATCAGATCATTCTGAGCACATACAAAAATTACCAAAAATAGTAACTTTCCATAAATAGGAGCTCTGCAGAAAATAGACCTTATTGAATAGAAAAACATAAATTTTTTTTTTTTAGGTGATGCAAGATTGCTCTTACACCCAGGATGCTCCTACATTAGACACCTAGGGTAATTTGAGAAGTGACCCTATCACGACTCAGGTGTGCAGAGGAAAACCAAGACGGCTAACCTCCTCCTTTGTTAGCCATGATGAATCTTCAACAGGTCATCCTTTCCACTTGACCAGATATTCTTCATATGTCCTATTCTTTCTACTTCTGCCAACATGACTGTCCAGTATATCTTCGATCTCCTTAGTGTCTGAACTAGTTACTGGAATACTCCACTGTGCTGTTGTGATCTCATCTTCAACACCTCCTTTATGATACTCTATCAGATCTAAAATGTTAAACACTGGTGAAATATTTAGCTCAGTATGCAATTCTACCTCATATGCATTTCTCGAATCATGTTTCTTCAGTATCCTACATGGTCCAAACTTTTTTATTTTTAACTTGTTATATGTACCAACTGGAAACCGCTCCATCCGCAAATGAACCATGACTTCATCACCAACCTGAAATTCCTTATACCTCCTTTTCTCATCTGCCTTAGCCTTATATTGTGCATTCATTTTGGTAATATGCTTCCTCACCTCCCTATGGATGTTCTTCAAGTGTTCTGCAAAATCCTTAGCTTCAGCACTACTTATTTCTCCTTTATCTATCTTCCTCAATTCAGATGCATTTTTTGGACTACTTCCATATACAATCTAGAATGGTGATTTACCAGTGCTCTTGTTGACAGAATTATTGTATGCAAATTTTGCCTGTGGTAAAATCAAATCCCATCCTTTTGGCTTATCTCCAACCAAACATCTTAGCAAATTTCTCAAACTCCTATTCACCACCTCTGTCTATCCATCAGTCTGTGGATGATGTGATGAACTAAACTTCAAATCTGTCTTCAACTTCTTCCACAATGTATGCCAGAAATATCCAACAAACTTAGTGTCCCGATCTGAAACTATGGTCTTTGGCAAACCATGAAGTCTCACTACTTCTCTGAAAAACAATTCTGCTACATGAACAACATCATTAGTCTTCTTGCAGGGAATGAAATGTGTCATCTTTGAAAATCTGTCAACTACCACAAAAATTAAATCATGTCCCTGCTGAGTCCTCGGTAAACCAAGAACAAAGTCCATGCTGATATCCTCACAAGGCTTGTTTGGTATGGGTAATGGCTGAGACAACCATGTATTCTGCTTCACTCCTTTCGCCATCTGACATACTCTGCAACTCTGTACAAACTTCTTCACATCTTGCTGCAACTGTGGCCAATAATAATTCTTACTAACCAAACCAAGGGTTTTATCACGACCAAAATGTCCAGCCAATCCTCCGCTATGCTTCTCCTTGATGAGATTCTCCCTCATAGAACTTCATGGAATGCACAACTGACTCTCTCTGAATAGCATATCATCCTAGATGATTAAATCCAATCATTTCATCCTGTCTAGAGTAACAGGTTCTGTACAAACTTTCCAAGCTTCACCAAAATCAGGATCCTCTAGATACAAATTATTGAGTTCCTTGAACCCAACCACTTCAATCTATATTTCTGTTAGTAGTAGTTGTCTTCTGCTAAGAGCATCTGCAACCCTATTAGACTTTCCACTCCTGTGTTTCAAAACAAATGTATAACTCTGCAAAAACTCAACCCATTTCAAATGCCTTTGATTCAATTTTCCTTGACTATCCAAATATTGCAAAGCTTGATGATCAGTATACAAAAAAAACTCCTTAGAAAGTAGATAATGTCTCCACTTCTTTAATACCTAAACTATAGCATAAAATTCCTGATCATAAACAGAATATTTCCTCTTGGCATCATTTAACTTCTCACTGAAATAAGCAATAGGTTTACCTTCTTGGCTCATAACGGCTCCTATTGCACTACCACTAGCATCACAATCTACTTGAAACACCTTATTAAAATCTGGAAGTGCTAAAATAGGTTGTTCTGTAAATTTTTGTTTCAACAATTGAAAACTCTTTTCTGCCCCATTAGTCCACTTAAACTCTTTTCTATCCCCTCTCATTGTTTCAGTCAAGGGTCCACAAATACTGCTAAAATTTTTGATAAATTTTTTGTAAAAGCTAGCTAGACCATGAAAAGATCTTACCTCAGTAGCACTCCTTGGAGTAGGCCATTCAAGGATAGCCTGTACCTTCTCTGGATCCATTTTTAGACTTTCTCCTGAAACTACAAACTCCAAATACAGCAACTCTTTCTTCACAAAACTGCACTTCTTCAAATTAATCAACAATTTCTCTTCTCTCAACTTCTCAAATACCATACGAATATGCATCATATGCTCATCCAATGTCTTACTAAAGATCAAAATATCATCTAGGTAAACAATGACAAACTTACCTAGAAATTTTTTCAGAACCTCATTCATGAGCCGCATGAAAGTGCTCGGTGCATTGGTTAGCCCAAAAGGCATGACTAACCACTCATATAGTCCTTCCTTTGTCTTGAAGGCAGTCTTCCATTCATCTCCTTCTCTGATCTAAATCTGATGATATCCACTCTTCAGATCTATCTTTGAGAAATACACAGCTCCACTCAAATAGTCCATAATATCATCCATTCGTGGCAATGGAAACCTATACTTGATTGTGATCTTGTTTATTGCCCTAGAATCTGTACACATCTTCCATTCTGCATTCTTCTTTGGTGCTAATACCGCTAGTATAGCACAGGGACTCAGACTCTCATAGATTAATCCTTTTTGTAACAGTTCATGTACTTGTCTGTTCAACTCCTCACTTTCTGTAGGTGTCATTTTGTGTGCTGCCTTGTTCGGAAAACTCACTCTTAGGATCAAGTCCATCTGATGACTGATCTTCTTGACTGGTGGTAATCCATCAGGCACGTTATCGGATACAATATCCTGAAACTCATTCAACAAATCTGCAACTTTTACAGGAACATCTTCTACTTCCTCTTTACCATCTTTTGGAATTAAAGAAAAACATACATGCTCATGCCTCATACCATCTAGGAAATTTCTTCCATCAACGAAAGTTATCCTTGCATTACCACATACCTTTTCTTCAGTCTCCTTCAATGGTTTTAGCTTATGTCATACTCCATCCTTTGTCAGGGAATAGGTATTCGCACGACCATCATATACAGCACATCTGTGAAACTATCATGGTCTACCCAATAACATATGACATGCATCCATAGATATGATATCACACAATACCTCATCTTGGTATCCGCCAATCTTGAACTTCACCAGGCATTGTTTATTAACCATGACCTTGTGGTCATCCTATACCCAAGCAATCCGATATGGATGTGGGTGTTTTTGTCTCTTGAGCTTCAACTTTGTCACCATCTCTTCTGACACCAAATTGTCAATGCTTCCACTATCAATAATCACATCACAACATTTACCTTCACACTTGCACCTGGTGCGAAACAGGCTCCTCCTTTGCTCAGGTTCATTCTCACCACTCAACAGGACTCTTTTGTTAATCAACATTTCTCATCTTTCAGCATCTTTAGAATTTGATGATCTAGCATCTTCATCTACATGTACAACTCTGGCCTGGCCTTCATTTCTCCTATCTGTTCTGCCTTGGCACTAAGGACATTTAAATGCCCTATGACCTTCTTCTCCATAGTGAAAACATGTTCCACGGAAGCCACCTCTTCCAGATCCTTGTCCTCTTCCTCTTCCTCTCTGATCTCCATTATTTTGATCCTGGAAGCAATTGGAATTATTTCCTCACTGATTCTAACTGCTACTGGCCTCATCCTTCTTTTTCAGATCTTCATTTCGGCCACCATATGACCATCCACTAGATCGTCCACCGTGACCTCTTCCGTTTTATCTGCTCTCAAACTTTTTGTTTAGCTTTTCCTCTACTTTTAGGGTAAATTGGTATGCCTCTTCAATACTATTCATTCGAACCAAATTCAGCTCCTCCTAAATGCTTGGCCTTAACCCATTAAGGTATCGGGCATTTTTCTCCTTATCAGCTTTTGCATGGCCTGTTCTGATGAGAAGTCGATAGAACTCCTCTGTATACTCCTGAACAGATTTTCCTGCTTGCTTCAAACTCTGCATTTTCTTCAGTAGGTCAAGCTCATAATTAATAGGAATGAACTGTCACTTCAATTTATCCACCATCCGATCCCATCTCGTGATTTTCTCTTTTCCCCTTCTATTTCGCTCCAACTGAATCTCTTGCCACCATATCTTCGCATGACCTTTCAATCTGTCCTTCACAAATTTGACCCTATCAGGATCGTCAACATCTTCATACTCAAAATATTCATCACATTCATTGATCCATTCGATCAATTCTTCTGGGTTAAGATTTTTAGAATATGTAGGAACCTCAATCTTAGGTCTTTTTTCAATCCTAAAAATGGACCAAAAAAGTCTTTCTTCCTCCTGGTTCACAATTTTGACTTCTCCTTCTTGATATTCTTCTTCAGCTTCATCCTCACTTTCATCTCTGATATTAAGATTCATTCTTCTATGAATCTCTTCTTGCAATGCTCGCACTTGTCTCTGCAGTGCCCTAACCTCAGGTGTTACAACACCAGCTCTTCCGCCACGTTGCCTTCGTGGAGATATTTTTGCGATGCGCGCTGAAACCCTAACCACGGTCCTAGTGCAAACTACCTCACAGTCAGTGATCTGTTTACACACTCAAGAACTCCTGCTCTGATACCACTTGGTGAAGGGTGCTCCCCTGAATACCACAAACACATAATAGAAATAGAGAAACAACAACAATATGCAAGAACAGAAAATTGGCTTCTTATTATCTCCACAAATGTGGAATTACAAACTTTCAAAATTACAATATGCAAAGCCACATGGGCATTCCCTTACAATATTCTGTAGGACAAAGCCTCGAACTATTACCCAGATCTACTAACCAAAACTATTCTGAACTGCCTAAGACAATAATACAACCTTCCTTATATAGGCAATTTTCCACCGCTTGGGAAGGATCCTGAATTTTAGCCAATAAGGCCGACCAAACTTAGAATTATTTTATTTTACAGTTTATTACATCATAGTCGGCTCAAGATAACCTTTGAAACCTGAACAAAAATTTTGAAAAAAATTATTTTTCGCCGTTTCAGGTGGCCCAACTTCCGAAGACCATAAGTCATCACTAGTTGACCCGATTGGCTATTATAACCCCATTTCAGAAATGCCACGAAGTGCTCTACAGGCATGACTAGAGCAAGTGCCTATCACCCAAATTTTTGACTTCATTCGGGGCCTCTAAAGCCTTCAAAACTAAGTTCAAAGTTTCTGTACCCTGTTGCCAATACCGAAAATCTTCAATATCTTCCAATATACACTTGATCTGGCAATGAAACTTTACTGGCAGACTTATATGACCAAAATGAACCTCCAAGAAAGAAATCAGATCATTCTGAGCACATACAAAAATTACCAAAAATAGTAACTTTCCATAAATAGCAGCTCTGCACAAAATAGCCCTTATTGAATAGAAATATATAAATTTTTTTTTTTTGGGTGATGCAAGATTGCTTTTACACCCAGGATGCTCCTGCATCAATATCCATCTTTCTTTCCCCTAGCTTTGGGGTGTCCATGTAATGGCCTAGGTTGGGAGGTGAGCCTCCATGGTGTTTTGGTTTTGTTTTGGAGATTTCTTATGGAAAGGCCTACTGGTTTTCATAGAGTTAAATGAAATTTGGATAGACCTTCTTAATGTTAAATGAGTTTTTTTTCCGGCTTGATGCCTTTGTGGAAGTTGTTTCTTTTAAAGGGCTATGTAAATTGCCTAGCATATGTTATGCTTGTAATAGTTACTTGGTTAAATATTTTACTCAATCTTTTGTACTAAGATGAATATGAGATAGATGTATGTTAGAAATGAAGAGTTAGTGATGATGTTTAAAGTTGGATGAAAGAAATGTAAATGCTATGTTTTGTAAAAGAAATGTTGTGTTTTTGTTTTGGTTCTCTACTTGGAAAAAAAAAAGATACCATTATTCTATGTAATTCAATTTATTGTATTCATTTCATTTTCAAAGAAATTTATATATTTGTTTAAATGTTCTCTTAAAAGAGGATTTACTTTCATTTTGTGAAATGCTACTAGAAAAATAAATGTCTATAACTTTAAATGCTGGTACTTTTAAAGGAATGGATTCAATATTTCTTTTTAAATGCTAGTTTAAAAAGTATCTAGTGTTAATCACATATTATAGTGTGTATATGCTTAAAAAAAAGGGGAATGATTATAATATAGATTATATATGTATGTAGTTTTATTTATAAAGCATAAAATATATCTTTTTATATTGTTAAAATATAGATGAAGTGGCTACATATTTCAATGTATATATTTTATATAGAAAAATATCTATATGTTAATATAATTCTGAATATATTAACATATAAATATTTTACATATAAAATGCTCTTGATTATGCTTTTACCTCTTCATGTTCTTATTTTATGAATATTAGTAATCATATTAATACACACACACACACACACACACACACACATATATATATATATTATTATATTATTATATTATTATATATATGTATTAATACATTATATATATATTGTTGTATCATACAAAAAAAGTTCATTTCTTTTAATATTATGCTTTGTATGAATAATAGTTTCTTTTAATATTATATTGTGTATGAATATTATGCTTATTACTAAAGTTTAAATACTAAAGGTTAATATTTCTTTCTTAAAGCTTAATTATTAAAGTTTAAGTGTTTTTCTTTATGTATGTTAATCTGTTAATTAAATAGAACTTATTTTGTACTAATAAATACCAACTTAGCACAGATATTTAGTTCTAGTAAACATTTAAAGGGATAAATTTATATTGAAGTCCAATTAGAAGATAAAATAAAATATATTTAGGCCTGCAACATTAACTAAATTTGAATCACCAATAAACTTCAACCAGATTTTATTAATCTATTGGCAGACTAATTTATGAATCTGTGACAGAGTTTAAACCTTAGTTTTATCGCGGTGATGAGTCCTCTATTGTATAACTGGTATATACATAGAGAATCATTACTGGTTCTTCCAGTGTACCTCTGTGGTATCAACAGAGGTTTTACCAATCTAACCTAGAATAAACTTAATCCTAATGTAAAAACTAGTGATGCATGCAATGGAAGCACTATGATTTTACCTTCTATCCATGCCTTGCTGCTTGGTAAATCAGAATCCTTCCTCTATTGTAACCCCCCTTGTATATACTCAAAAATACACAAAGGTATATACACACTTATGTGTATATGAACTTGTGTATGCTTAGCTGTATACTCACTTTTGAGTTTTAGAATCTTCATGGTTCTTTGCCCCAACCTACAAACCCTTCAACAATGAAGATAGGGTTTCAGGCCATGTTTTATTTGGCCTAAACTCTAATTTCGTATTAGGGTTAGGGTTGGCCAAGAAGCCATAAGGAGATTTTTTTATTATTATTAATTTTGAAATTTGATTTCCTTTGAATGAGTCAGTAAATAATTAATGTATTTGACTTTTGTTTTCTCCTCTTTTAATTCTTTAAATTATGTAATTCTTTTTATTAAATAATTGTCTTTTTTATTTTTAGAGTTTTCCTATTATTCGGGATTTGAAATGATTTTGTGATAATGATGATTATTTTAATTTATATTTTAAAATTATTATGAGAGCTTTTAGATCTCAAGATTCCCTATTATTGGGGATTTGAAATGATTTTTGGACAATGATGTTATTTTAATTTATATTTCAAAATTATAAATTATGAGAGCCTTTTTGAGCTCAAGATTCCCTATTATTGGGGATTTGAAATGATTTTTGGACAATGATGTTATTTTATTTATATTTCCAAATTATAAATTATGAGAATTAATTTATGGTCATTTTATTTATTTTATTAATTAATTGAGATTTGTGACAATGGATCTTGTATTATTTTGTTCTTGAGTTAATTATTAATTAATTGATCTTTATAATTTAAATGCCCTACTATTTCTATTAAATATTTTTTTTATTAGGGAGGTTAATAATCTTATAATCTTATAATTTAATGCCCTCTTGACTTTTAATACTAAATTTTCTTTAGACCTTAAGATGGTTCCCTAGTATTTGTAAGGGGCCAATAGGGTAGGATAGAATTTATGGGGTTGCCTATCTTCGAAGGAGCCCTGGTTTCGAAGATCTTATAGTTGCCCTATTTGTTTTTGTCTTATTTTTGAATTCTTATATTTAGGGATTTCCCCTTGTATTCACTTTATGTTTAACCCTAATTAGGTTTTCATCAGACTAATGCACTTAACGAACAGGGGATGTTGGCAAGCCAGCGCTTGTCACAAATCCCCTTGTGAGTTAAGTGTGTTGGTTGGTGTTTTACTTTTCAAGTCTTAGTGCACCTTAGTATGCAACCTTGTATTTAGTGTCATTTTAAATTAAAAAACTTGTGTGTGTTTTGTCCTAATTTTTGGGTATGATAGGTTTTCCCTTGGCCAGGGTTTCCTCAAGAACAAATCATGATGTTATGAGTTCATTTGTTTTATTTCTTTGCATGCTATTTAGTTTACTTTATTTTGCAAGCATCAAGTTAATCTATTATATTCATAATTGGGAAAAAGTAAAAGTTTGTAGTGTTGGTGCCCAAAAATGATAGATTCACTTTTGGCCAACTGATAGGTATAATGGTGATGCACCACTCATAGCTCTACAATTTTGGCTTAATCTAGCCAAGGTTGGTAGGCCTAATTTCACTTTGAACTATTTAATTCTCTATGTTGCACAACTATGTACATAAAAAAGAAAAGTTCCTCCAAAGGTGGTGAATGTTCCTTTGAGGAAAGAAACTAATCTCCTGAAAATATCTATTCTATAATACTTGACTAAATGGATTATACTAAAGAATTAAAATTAATGCTTTTGAAATAATGATTTAATGATCTGTAAACTACAAATGAACCAAATATAAAAATTTCCAATTAAAGATTAGATCAGTGCCTTCTAAGTACTTCAGTTATAGAGTCAAAACACTTTCAATCCTACGTATGATCAGAGATGGTTTTAACAACTTGCCTTAATAAGATAAGACCATCACTTCACAGGTTTCCACTTGACTTATAATTCAAATCAATCTATATAGCTAATCTTATCGAATTTAACTCAAATTAAGAGATCGCTAAAAACAAGAGAAGATACACAGACCTTTCAATTTATATTTGAACAATATATATTAATTTTGAATTATGATACTCAAGAAATTCAACACAGTGAAACACTCTATTTAATAGAATATCCAAAAACTAATTGAAAACATATAACTTATAACCACAAATAAAAAGAAGAGCACTTATCTTTATTAATGTTGAAAAATTAGTACATTAGAGTTCATATTATAGTTGTGATCAAATTATATCCTATGAAAATATATCTTGTATTGTCTTGTATCTTTATTTTACATTATGTATATGTGTGTGTGTGTGTGTGTGTGTGTGTTTGAGTGGCTTTCACACCTCTTTAGGGTGAAAAGACAAAACCCTTATTACAAATTATTTTGAAAAAATAATAAACTAACTAAAAATAACTACCTAACTTTTGGATTTGGGTCTGGTTGAAAAACCAAAACACCTTGTGGAAAGCTAAGATTTTAATTGGAGATAGGAAATCCTGAGCTAGGTCATTTTTTATATTTTTAAAATTTGATCATATTCAGCCTTTATCGGCATCATCTTTGCAGCAAGTCAAAATTCTAGCATTTTCTGAAGGCTTTGATCACAGAATTTTGATTGTTCCTGTCACAAAGTTTCCTTTCTTAATGTCCCAACTTTTATTTGAAATTTAATATAATTTTTTCATCCCATTTCATGTACTCCATCATTAATTATTGGGCATGGAGTTTAAGAGGCCATTTTTTAGGGTTTTATCACTATATAGGACTCCAAATTTTGCCCAAAATTTAGAGCTCCAACAGGCTCTTTTTGGGGACGTATGCTCTCTGTCAGCATTGCAAGATTCCAGCTATCTTTGGAGAAGTAGACCAAGTATCCATACTTAATCTTATGTGAAGTAAAATTGGGTGGCCCCAGGTCCCCCAAAATTGAACATTGATCTTTTCCTCTATCGAAGACCTGATTTTGATCATAAAATAAATCCCTCCTTGTTGCATTAGGTGCATCTTCCTTATGGATAATTCTCATTGTTTCATCCATGTGTTCCTTGGTATTTGACCTTTGTTTCATCTTTGAGGAACCATTAAGTGCATCATGATTTGTTTTGAATGGAGCATCTCTATGCATTAGACCAATTATATCAAAATGAAATTTCTTTACTTGGACAACTTCTTGCTCATAATTTTCTTTATCTTTATACTCCATATGTTGTTTCTCATCATAAAATGGTTTTGAAGATAACTCATATTTGTGAGACATTACTATAGTTTTATCAAGAATCTGATTAGATAGGATATTTGGAAAAATTTCAGCACTATTCCTCAACACATTCTCCTCATTATGCCTAGCTAATACCATCTTATATTCACATGTTTGATACAACTTTTGTTCATAGGATGAACTAAAAGATGTCTCACCTCTTGAATACACTTCCCCACACATATTTTGAGTTTCATCATCCTCAAAATTATCATTAGGCCTGTTATCTTCATCATGATGTCGATGGATTTGATTGCATAGAAGATCTTCCTCAAACAATAGATTCATGAACATAGAGAACTTGAACGCATCTTCTTTTGTATCCTTTTCAAACAATGGGTTTAAGTTCATAAAGAATTCAGGCATACATCCATGAGAGCTTTCATTTGGATCATCAAGTGTTTCATCAACAAGACTAATATCTTCATTAACATTATTTCCTAAAACTTTCTCATGTTCATGCAGTTCTATTTCATCTCCACAATTTGATCCCTGGGAATTATCATCTCCTTCATCTAGTACCCCTTGAATATGTGTTGATCTGTCAACTTGTTTACCATGATCGATTGAGAAAAAATTTGGGTTGTTCCTCTCAATATGTTTATGATATTCTATGTCTAATATGTCTAAAAAAATTTCTATACTGAGGAGATTTTATTTAGGGTCATGAATTTTACAAGTCTCAACTTCTTCATCCCTGTCATGGAAAACATCAAGGAACCATTGTTCAAACTTAGCCCATGATGAGATGCTCTACAAAAGAAATGAAATAAATGTTTCTCTTGCATAACCCTCCAATGACTTGGCAAAAAATCCCATAGTATCACCTTTTGTATAAATTTCATAATCATCAAGGAATGCATAAAAAGCATCCAAATGATCAAAAGTTGATTTGTTACAATTTCCATAGAATTTAGGAACCTTGTATGAAAATTTTGAAAACCATTCATTTTTAATGAATTTAAATTCTACAAGATCCAAAGGAATGAGGTCAATAGGGATAAATATACTTATGATCCACTTCTTAATCATGGTAATAAAATAATGAGATGAAATTTCATCTCCCTTCTAGATCTCCTCCTTCAGAATCCCCATTTTTCATAAAATTTCATCCGGTTGTCTTTTAAACACTATAATAATTTATTCCTCTTCTAATCTAGGTTTAACCATTTCATGAAATACAACTTCTCATTTGTTAATTTTTTTTCTCTCTCAGTCATTTCCTAATTCAGATCATGCCAAGGCTCACGTATCCATTTATTAAGGAATATAGTTTTCATCACTACTCTCTCGACTATGATGGCTTGAATTAGGGATTTTTTCACAAGAAAACTCTTGATCATCCTTGTCAGGATGCATTTTGGGTGGCACATACAACATCTTCCTTTCTTATTCCTCCTTATTGGTTCTAATTCAACAAATATATTATTTTTTAGAGATCTTCTCCCTAACATAGGGTTTTCTTAATCTTTCTGAAACTAAAATTTAGAGTCACCACCTCACCTTATGTGAGGAAATAAACTATTCTGAGTCTTTTATCCCATTAGAGTCTTACAATTGTAACCAAAGATTCTGCAAATGTCTTTCACTGATAGCATCCCTAGAAGAGTCACCAATTTGTTGGTGCCCAAAAATGATGGATTCACTTTTGGCCAACTGATAGGTATAATGGTGATGCACCGCTCATACCTCTACAATTTTGGCTTAATCTAGCCAAGGCTGGTAGGCCTAATTTCAATTTGAACTATTTAATTCTCTATGTCACACAACTACGTACATAAACAAACAAAGTTCCTCCAAAGGTGGTGAATGATCCTTTGAGGAAAGAAACTAATCTCCTAAAAATCTCTATTTTATAATACTTGACTAAATGGATTATACTAAAGAATTAAAAGTAATGATTTTCAAATAATGATCTATAAACTACAAATGAACCAAATATAACAATTTCAAATTAAAGATTAGATCAATGCCTTTGAAGTAATTGGGTTATAGAGTCAAAACACTTTCAATCCTATGTATGATCAGAGATGGTTTTAACAATTTGCCTTAATAAGACAAGACCATCACTTCATAGGCTTCCACTTGACTTATAATTCAAATCAATCTATATAGATAATCTTATTGAATTTAACTCAAATTAAGAGACTGATAAAAATAAGAGAAGATACACAGACCTTTCAATTGATATTTGAACTATATATATATTATTTTTAAATTATGATACTCAAGGAATTCAACATAGTGAAACACTCTATTTAATAGAATATCCAAAAGACTAATTGAAAACATATAACTTATAACCACAAATAAAAAGAAGAGCACTTATCTTTATTAATGTTGAAAAAATAGTACATTAGAGTTCATATTATAGTTTTGATAGAATTATATCCTATGAAAATATGTCTTGTATTGTCTTGTATCTTTATTTTGCATTATGTATATGTGTGTGTGTGTGTGTGTGTGTTTGAGTGGCTTTCACACCTCTTTAGGGTGAAAAGACAACCCTTATTACAAATTATTTTGAAAAAATAATAAACTAACTAAAAATAACTACCTAACTTTCAAATTTGGATCTGGTTGAAAAACCAAAACACGTTGTGGAAAGCTAAGATTTTTAGTGGAGATAGGAAATTTTATTTCCCAAAATAGGTCATTTTTAGATTTTTAAAATTTGACCATCTTCAGTCTCTGTCGGCATCATCTTTGCAACAGGTCAAAATTCTAGCATTTTCTGAAGGCTTTGATCACAAAATTTTGATTGTTCCTGTCACAGGGTTTCCTTTCTTAATCTCCCATCTTTTAATTGAAAATTAATATAATTTTTTCATCTCATTTCATGTACTCCATCATTAATTATTGGGCATGGAGTTTAAGAGGCCATTTTTTAGGGTTTTATCACTATATAGGACTCCAAATTTTACCCAAAATTTAGAGCTCCAACATGTGGAATAGTGATTCACCCCCCCTCTTAGTATTCCCTATTTCTAACAAAAGTGCAACATGAAGATCTGGTTATGAATTTGTTTATTCAATCCTTAGTAGAAGATACCAAGGATTGGTTTAAAAGACTCCCAGACCATAGTATTGATTCATGGGATGCATTTGAAAAATGTTTTAAGGAACAATATGGTGATAGACCAAATGCTAGTTTCATGTTGAATAAATTCAACAACATAAGAGAAAACCAAAATGAGTCTGTTGCTGAATTCAACTTGAGATTCCAGAAAGGTATGCATAAATTGTTTCAAGTTATGAGGTTAGATGATAATGTTTGTCTAACATACTTTAATTCCTTTGATGGAAAGGTTGGATATCTTCTTAGAGATAAATAACCAAGAACTATCAAAGATACTTTTAGGATTTTTGTGAATATTGAAAACAACATGAAAATATCTATCAAACAGGGTGGGAAAAGAGACAACCCTAAATTGTTTGGGAATAGGGGAAATGAGAGGGATAGTGATAGAACTGTGGGAAACAAGAGGCAAGAGGAGGATAATTTTGATAAGGTGTTGAATGCACTAAAGGACTTGAAACCACCTAGCAATAGAAATGACAATATTTCTACTGTAGAAAATCCCCAATTTAATAATAATTTCAATAGACAAAATAGACTGCAAAATTTCCCTTATAACACCCAGTGGAAAGATGGTAAACCTATCACCCCTCCTTTAAAAGGAAATAATGAAAAGAACATCCCTGATCCACTACAAAAATCCTCTATGAATGTTGTGGAAGATACACCCTAGTGTATGGCCTATCAGTCACCCTACTCTTTAGAACATTGTGTAGTTTCACAATCTATAGCTACCTACCAAGATGAGGATCTTGAGAAGTCAAATCAGGAAGAAAACAATTATTACATTGGGTTCAATATTGTTGATTATGTTAGAAAGTAAATTCCACCAAGATAATTGAGAGAGGGGGGTGAATTAGTTATCTGATAAAAACAACTTTCATTAACCTTATTAAATTTGAAACATGTAATCAACATAAAAAAAACCACAGAAAGATAATCATACACAATGAAACCAAATTTATTAACTAGGGAACCTCTTTATTAGAGAGTAAACCCCGGTGGGGAAGGTACCCACAGAATATGTACTAATATGAAAATTCCTTGTGATAGGATGGACTCTATAAGGAGTCTTATGAAATACATTCAGTACATATTAGTCCCTATTAGGAGACTTTGAATCCTTGTGATAAGATTCTAACCCTGTTAGGAGTTAAGGAGGGCAAAAGGACCCACTATCCAAACAACTTCAAGAGAAAGATCATTGAACACACTATCCAACTGATCTCTATATTATCTAAAAATAATAATACCAATAATTACTCATAGAAACTTATCTTCTCTCCTATGACTATGCCAAAACCGCCCCAAATGCTTCACTAGATCTCACTACCAAATCTGTTCACTCCACATCATACATCAATCACTATTTCACCTTCACATCATATACTTATCATATCATTCACATATCCAATTAAGGAAAATAATCCTTCCTTTATATCATGCACAATATTTTATAATTGAGTCGGCCAATTAGGCTTAACCAATTACAAAATATAAAACATTACATGTTATATAATATTTCCATAATTACATAAAACTATCTCACAAACTTAATAAATATTCACATGTGTGACCTCTAACTATGCTGACTCATCCAGATCACCTCCACAATGTCTTTAACCTCTGTGTAACTTTGCATGTCCAAATTCTATCCCTATTAGGAGATATAATCCAATTATTAAAAACCATTTCTTAGGAACACTGACAGAATATAGTTTCCACTAGATTACTCCTAATTGACACAGATAATTGAATTTTTGTACGCACTCGTAACCATGATATCATGATACCATAAGGAACATGTCCTCAACTTTGCATAACCTTATCTTAAGTTTTCCATGTGTGCTAATTCAAACTTTGTCTGCTACTTTGCTAATTTCCAGTATAATCGGTGTGTTGACATCAATGACAAACACAGTCATGAATGTAACATGCAACTACTCCAGAACTACTAGAATACTCCACCATAAGATATATTCAAAATTTATGCTAATAAATTCATACCTTAGACAAGAAGATACCTCAAATTATGATGTGGAGACTGTTGTATGTCTGAAGAGACATAATAGAGAATTGTTCCATCAAGAAGTTTTTTCCAATGATGAAAATATTGATGACAAGGCATGTAACATGAAATCTATCTCAGAAGGAGTGAATTTGGGAAGACCCTCAAAGGAGAAGATAGCTAGGATCATTGTGGAAATGGTTGCACAAGTGCAAACCAAAAGTATGATAGAAAATGATAATATTGGAAAGGCTGCTAGTATGTTCATAAAGAATACCAGTTACAAAGAGCCCATTGGAAATAAATCAAAGGGTGATTATATTGTAACAGTTAAAAATTTCAAAGGGAAGAAGTTGGAGACAAAAAGGGTTGAGGATGAAAATATGTCTACTATACAAAATAATGATAACCAAAAGGAAGTTGAGAAGCCAGTTAATACAATGGCTAAAAATGAAAATGAAAAAATTATGACTGTAGCTGATACATCTGAGAAGAAGAAAGATACTAAAGGTATACAATTTGAAATCCCTTCTTCTACCCATGTTGATATGTTATCAATGTTGTCTCAAATCACTGTTAAAGTTCCTTTGTCATAATTACTAAGGATCCATGAACACAAGAATAGAGCTCTAGCATGGGTTAGTAATATTGAGGACAACAATAATATTACTTGTAACACAAGTGAGCCTCCTATTGAGGAAAATAAAATAATGGAAGTTCAAGGGGTGGTATCTTAGATACCACCTATGTATTTGGATATTTCTGTAAATGCCTTCCTTGAGAACATAGATCCATTCTTTTTTAGCATCATAATAAATGGAAGAACAATAAAAAAATTGTATGATTGATTCAGGAGCATCAAACACTATAATGCCATTCAAAATCATGGAGAGGTTGGGTCTAAAAATTGACACTATTCATGGTAGGTGTTGTGAAATGGATCAAAGAGAGGTATAGCTTATTGATAGTATTAATGAACTATCCTATAGAATTGAAGCTTATCTTGATAAGGAACTAACCATGAGTGTCCTCGTTGTAGATATACCACCTCATTATGGGATGCTATTGTCTAGAAAATGGAGTTCTTCTATGGGTGGGAGTTTGCAATGTGATATGTCCTATGCAACTTTCAAAATTAATGAAAAATGTGTCAAAGTTGAAAGAGAGACAAGAGTTACCCATATGATTGAACAAGACATTTATAATGACACTACTTGTTTTGTGGATAATGACATTAATACTTTTAGGGAACAAGTCCCTATGCTTGAGAAGGAACCTATCTTACCTCTTATCACTATGGAAATTAATGCCAAGTTAGGAAAGGGTGACATTTGGATAATGTAATTTTATGGTGAAAATTGAAAAGATGGTTCAGGAGTAGGTATTGTACTTATTTCTCCTAATGGGAATACTTACAAATTCTCTTTCATATTAAGTTTCCCTTGCACAAATAATATAGCAAAGTATGAGGCATTATTGATAGGATTAGGATTGTCTCACAAATATGCAATCAAGTGCCTGAACATGGTGAGTGACTCTACATTGGTGGTGTCCCAAGTAAGATCAGTCTATGCCTCCAAAAAAAAAATATTGAAGCAATATAGGAATGTTTTTTGGGATATGACTAAAAATTTTGATGCATTCAATATTGTGTGGAAGGATAGAAGTAATAATAAAATGGCTTATTTATTAACCAACATTGCTATCAATCCTAGTGATGTAACTTTTGTAGGAATTTCTAAGCTTTAAATTCAAACAACACCAAGTATATCGGATAATGTTCAGAATTGGTAGGTCTTTAAAGATGACCAAGATATTCTGAGATTTTTGAAGCATGAAGATAAATATTATGGCTAGGAGCTGGATTGTGCATCTTTGGTAGAGGCTTTTGAAGGGAAGGGCACTATCCTAGGAAAAGAAGTCCTACAACTTAAGACAAACAAGGTTCCTAAAGGACTTATTGTTTTAGAAACTATTTTTTATAATCATGATAGAATCAAGATGGATACCAAAAAGAGAGACTAGACGAACTTAGAAAAAGTCAACCTTGGAACAAAGAGAACACTTAAGAAGGTATACATTGGAAAAGAAATGTCTCCAAAGGTGAGAAAATATTTTATTGAGCTATTGAGAAAATATAGGCAAGTTTTTGCATGGTCCTATGATGATTTGAAGGTTTATAGAGAAGATCTCTTTCAACATATTATTCCTTTGAAAATAGATGCTAAACCTTTCAAGAAAAAACAAAGGCCAATTAATCCTACCCTAGCACCTAAGATGCTAGAAGAATTGATGAAGTTGAGAGATGATGGAATTATAAATCCTATCAGACATTCTTCTTGGGTATCAAACTTAGTGCCTATCAGGAAGAATAATGGAGATATCTATTGGATACAATTGTCTGAGGGAGATTGATGGATACAATTGTCTAATTGTGTGTTGTCTTTGATGTCACACAAATGTCATATCAATAAGCAGTTCCGTGTGTCTATCGAGCTTAGTCAGTCAGCAAGGTAGTTTTCAGTGTCTACCGAGATCTCTCAAGCATCAAAGGAAAGTATGGTAGAAAATAGTGTTAACCGAGCTTCCATGGTTATCAAAGGAAAGTTAGTGTTTACAGAGTTCACTCAGTCACCAAAGGAAATATTTTTAGGATTAGTGTTTACTGAGCAAGGTCCACCCAATAAAGGATTTTGTTAATTTGAGAAATAAAGTTTGTTTATTCTAGCAGACTGTTGTAATGAGTGTTAATATTTGTAATGATTATTAGTGCCAACTTGACAATCTAAATGGACAATCTAAATGGTATATATAGAAGGTCAAGTGGTGAATTCAAAGTGTGAAGAATAATGTGCAAGTATGGAAGTTTGTGAGTGAACATGCAAATCATTTTGAAGGAAGGTGTGTGCAAATTTTGAAGGATGGTTAGATATCCTTGAGGAGTAGCGAAGATTTATTTGATCAGGAAGGATCTAGTGAAGCAGAATAGAGATCTGTAATCAGCAATTTAGTTGCATCATTATTCAAGTCATTTCATTGTTACTTTCTTACCATTGTAGTAGTGATTTCAAAATCTCTTAACCGAGTTGGTTTAATAGCCATTTTGTAAATCCTCTAACAAGGTGATAGTTCTATTGAATTGTTTCAAGACCTCTTACAAGGCCACTCCTAACAGGGTGATTAAATCCTCTAACAAGGTCACACTTAACAGTGTGTTTTGTAACCTTTTACCGGGTTGGCTCCTAATAGGGCATCACTTCAGAAGAGTGAAAAATAGTAACTGGTTACATTGGTGGTTTTTCCCATATTGGGTTTCCATGTTAAATCTATTGTCTCTTGCGTTCATGTTATTTTCTTTATGCATGCATGTTAATCACTGATGAATTCTTAAGAATAGTTATAATTAATACTCACTACAATAATTGAGTTTCAACATTTCTATGTATGTTTACCGAGTGACAATAGTAAATGAATTAATAAGACATCTAAGGGATCTATGGTAATATTTTTGTGGTTAACTGATTCACCCCCCCTTTCAGTTACTCCATCTATATTTCCAACAATTGGTATCAGAGAATTTGGTGCTTGCAAGAAGGGTTTCAAGGACCTAAGCTAAAGATCAGGATGTCTTACAAGAGAGAAATTCCAAGGCTTAACAAAGATAACTTTTTAGCATGGCAAGGTCTCATGAGACTTCATCTGGCTTCCATTGGTGATTTAGGATGCAAATATCTTGATGAAGAATATACAGTTCCTACTGGCACATTATCTGTTGAAGACATTGCAGAGAAAAAGAACCATAACACCATGATGATAGACATTGCATCGGCTCTTAGCTATGAAGAATTTGATGAGATCAAAGACTGCACAACTACCTATGCAATGTGGAACAAGCTAAAGAAAATTTATGGTGGTGATGACAATGTGAAGAGAGCCAAAGCAGAAAGCCTAAGAGGACAGTTTGATCAGATGAAAATGAGAGAAGATGAAAACATTGCAAAATATGTTGAAAGGATCAAGGCAAGTGTTAGTGCAATTAGAGCTTCTGGAGGAATAATTGATGATGAAACTATTATAAGTAAGGTTCTCAAAACATTACTCCCTATCTATGCAATAAGAGTATCTGCTATTCAAGAAAGAAGATGTGAAGAAAATCATAATATAACTTTCGATGCCTTAGTTGGAAGATTGACAGCCTTTGAATTGGATAACTATGACAACTATGTTCCAACTTCTAAAAATATTGAATCAACATTTGAGGCCAAACTTTCACTTAAGAAGGGCAAGAAAATCTAGTCAGAATGTGAAGAAGAATCAGAGGAAAGTTCTGATAGTGATCTTGAAGTTATTGAAGCATTACTTGCAAAGAAATATTCTAGAGGTAGAGGTAAATACAAAGGTAAAGCTCCCTTAATCTATTTTTCATGTGAAGAAATTGTGTTGGCATTAAGTATGTTTGTCATTAGTGACAACACTTATTTAGACTCTATATGTTTACCGAGCAGACATGACAGTGTTTACCGAGCAGACAGGACAGTGTTTACTGAGCAAACAGGATAGTGTTTACCAAGCAGACAAGACAGTGTTTACCGAGCAGACAGGACATTGTTGACCGAGCAGACAAGACATTGTTTACCGAGCAAATAGAACAATGTTTACCGAACAGACTGAGATTCACAGTGCTTACCGAGTTATCATTACCAAGTGATGAAATGAGTAGTTTTTACCGAGTTCCAGCATGGTAAACAAGGAATTCAGTTTCTACCGAGTGAAACTATATCTACTGAGTCTCCAGTATACACTGAGTTTGAAACTACAACCGAGTGGTTAGTATGGACCGAGCCTCCACTTCTACTAAGAGCATGATGATGTCAAGTAATGCAGTGGATGTCGAGTATCAGAAAGTCACCAAGTTATTTTTCAGTAACCGAGCAACTATATTTGGGCCGACTCAGTAATATTTGTGTTAGCTTGTTTGAGAGTTGACTTTGTAATTATTTTATAATTGTTTTGGATTAATATATAAACATTGTTTTGTATCATATCCAAGGTGAAAAAAAAGTGAGAAGTGTGAAAAAGAGAAGAAAGGCAGAGATAAGGAAATTACAAAGGGCTACAACAGTATAAGGAGCAGTAAAGATATATCCATCACAGAAGGTGATCAGCACATCAAAGAATCTCAATCAACAAGTACAGTTGCAAGTAAGAGATCTACTATTTCATCCTAACAGGTGAATCAGCTTAAAATCCTTTAATAGGGTAGACTTAACAGTCTTTGTAAAATCTCTTAATCGAGTGCATACTTCTTTGTATGTTTGTAAATCCTCTAACAAGGTGGACCTAGTAGTCCTTATTGCTCCTAATGGGGCAAATCATCAGAAGTGATCATTTTAAGCCTTAATCGGCAAACTTTATACTATAGTATTGAAGTTTTGTGGGTATCATCCCCACCCCAATTTTACTTTCTATTTGGAAGGTTTCTGGGTCACCAAATCTCTATGTTCAAAGTGTTATGAATGTTTTATTCTTTCTGTTACTCATGCATGTAGTTAGCTTATTGATCTAAATGTTATTTGGAATATGGTTAAGATCTGAATTTGTTAAAAGTTTTAAAGTTACTGATTCACCCCTCCCCTCTCAGTAACTTGGCTAGTCTTGAATATTTCCAACAAATTGGTCATATTGCAGCTAGGTGCCCAAACAAGAAAAGCAAGGATGAGAAGAATGGTCACAAGTACAATGGCAAGAAGAATTTCAAATCATTCAAGGATAAAGGTAAGTAAACATGTTTTTTGGCTAAGGATTCTGATGATAGTGAAGAAGAAATTGTCTTCATTGCTGTAAAAGATGAATCTGATGATGATGAAGATGAGATGGCACTTATCTCTCATATAAGAAAAAATGGTACATGGATCATAGATAGTGGATGTTCACATCATATGACTGGTGACAAAACAAAGTTTGAACATTTTGAAGACTATGATGGTGGTAGTGTAAGGTTTGGAAACAATGAACCTTGTTGTATAAAAGGAAGACGATGAATTTCATTAACCAAAGAACTTATATGTGATAATGCATATTAGGTTGAAGGATTAAAGCATAATCTCCTAAGTGTAGCATAGCTAATCAACATTGGAGTCAAAGTTGAATTCATGCATGGCAAAGGAAGACTGTTGGATGACAAGGGAAAACTGATTGGATCAGGCAAACAAACCAAAGGTAACCTATTTTATCTTGATCTTGGTGAATGCTCATGTTTTGTTTCTCAAATTAAAGAAAGTTGGTTATGGCACAAAAGGTTATGTCATGTAAATTTTGATAATATGGTGAAAATAAGAAAATTCAAGAAAGTAAGAGGTATTCCTACTTTGAAGAAACTTGATGTTGGTCTATGCAAGAATTGTCAGATTGGTAAAATGGGAAAGACTAGCTTTAAAAGTAAAAACTATCAGTCTGAAGATATTTTGGAAATTGTGCTTACTGATTTATGTGAACCTATTGGAATTGAAAGCTATACCAGAGAAAAATTATTTATTCTCTTTGTTGATGATTACTCTAGAATGATGATTGTTATGTATTTAAGAGAAAAGTTAGAAGCATTTGAGAAGTTCAAATGGTACTTGGTAAGAGTAGAAAAGGAAACAGGGAAAAGAATGAAGTGCTTGAGATCAGACAGAGGTGGTGAATTCATCTCCCATGAATTCAATAATTTTTGCATTGAAAGAGGAATCAAAAGACAAGTATCAACCCCAAGAACTCCTGAGCAGAATGGAATAGCTGAAAGGAGGAAAAAATCTATCATGGATTGTGCAAGGACTCTAATGATTTAAAAGAACATTGCTATGAAAAATTGGAAGGAAGCTATCAACACTACAGTTCATACCTTGAACCGAGTACAGTTGAGGAAAGACACATTCGAAACTCCTTATGAGTTATGGTATGGCTATAAACCCAATACTGAAGAAGAAAGCAAAAAGGAACCAGAGGATTATAGAAGATTTGTTTACATTGAACCTGATACATTGCCAAACACATCTATCAATAAGGAGACTGCATCTACCAAGCCCAGTATAGTAACTGAGTCACAAGAAGAAGTTCAAACCGAGTCACAAGGAACCGAGTCTCAATCTGAAGCTACCAAGCAAATATCTATCGAGCCCAAGCAACTTGAACCTGAAGATGAAATTCAAGAAGATGACAATGTAACTCATTCAAGAGGCAAGGAACCTATATTGGCCAAGTATGTCAGGAGGCATCATACACCAGATCAAATTATTGGAAACAAATCAGATGGTACTATGACAAGAAGTAAACTAAAAGGTACATGTTTACTTGCTGATTTTGAACCTAGAAATGTCAAAGATGCATTGGAAAATGAAAGTTGGAATGAGGCTATGAATGAAGAAATAGAAAAAATAGAGAAGAACAAAACATGGACTCTTGTACCTAGGCCTAAAGATAAAAATGTAATTGGAAAAAAATGGGTATTCAGAAATAAGCTGAATGAAGATGGTCAAGTATCAAGAAACAAAGCTAGATTGGTGTGTAAAGGTTATTCTCAAGAAGAAGGCATAGATTATGGTGAGACTTTTGCTCCTATTGGAAGATTAGAAGGTGTAAGAACTCTACTTGCATATGCAGCACATAAAGGATTCAAGGTATATCAGATGGATATAAAATCAGCATTTCTCAATGGTATTCTTGATGAAGAAGTCTACATTGAGCAACCTGAAGGTTTTATTGATCCAGACAAAAAGGATATGGTCTGCAAGTTACAAAAAGCATTGTATGGTCTGAAACAAGCCCCTAGAGCATGGTATGAAAGATTACATAATTATCTTATTTAGATTGGTTTCAAAAGAGCTAATGATAATAGTAATTTGTACATCAAAGAAGGACCAGATAACAAAATTGTTTTGGCAGAAATATTTGTGGATGATACTATGTTTACAACGAATGATGATCAGTGCAAAGAATTTTTAGAGCAAATGAACAAAGAATTTGAAATGTCTATGTTTGGTCAGATAAAGTTCTTTGTTGGTCTTCAGATTCAGCAGAGCAAGAATGGTATCTACATTACTCAGTATAAATACATCAAGGAAATACTTAAGAAGTTTGGTATGGAAGATTCAAAACTAGTTGGTACACCCATGTGTACTGGACTAAAGCTTACCAAAGATGGTGATTCAAAAGAAGTAGATCAGACCTTATATAGATCAATGATTGGAAAATTACAGTATGTAGTGCATACAAGGCCTGATATTGCCTTAGCAGTTGGTATAGTAGCAAGATTCTCAGTAAAACCCAGAGAAAATCATATGATGGCAATCAAAAGAATCTTGAGGTACTTGAGAGGAACTGAAGATTATGGCTTATGGTATAAATTTGGAGGCAATCTAGACTTAAAAGTGTTTACTGATGCTGATTGGGCAGGAAACATTGATGACAGAAAGAGTACAAGTGGTGGAGTATTCTTTCTTGGCAAGAGGTTGGTATCTTGGACTAGTAAAAAGAAAAATTGCACATCCCAATCCATAGTAGAAGTAGAATATGTTGCTGCAGTAGTAAACTGCTCTAATATTGTTTGGTTTAAACAGTTATTGGAAGGCTTGAAGGTTGAGATCAAAGAACCAGTTGTTATGTTTTGTGATAATATAAGTGCAATAAATATTTCAAATAATCAAGTAATGCATTCCAAAACCAAGCACATTGCTATAAAATATCACTTTGTCAAAGAATTGGTGCAGGACAAGGAAATCAGATTGGAATATGTTCATACAAAAGAAAAAATTGCAGATATATTCACCAAGCCACTACCTAAGGATGCATTCTTGTATCTAAGAGGTAAGTTAGGGGTCATTCCCCTATCTGAAGCTCACTAAATAAAGTTTTAGTGATGCATCAACCAGAGCATGTTGAAGATCAGTCAGTTGATGCAGCATATTCAAGGAATCATTGTATATGAATCAATACTTAAGGTACATTGGTATTCACCGGTAGTGTGTGAGTTGTCTTTGGCATGTGTTGTCAAAGAGGGAGAGTTTGTTGTCATTTCAAGAAATTTCTAAGGAGAATTTGAGAAGTTAAGAGGGAGAGTTTTTAGTCAGTTTGCTGACTAAGATAAGAATCAGAATGAAGCTAAGGATATGTTCCATATTCTATGTTTTCTATGAAATTTTATTGTGCTATGACATGTTGTGTTGCCATCAATGCCAAAGAGGGAGATTGTTGGATACAATTGTATGAGGGAGATTTTTGGATACAATTGTCTAATTATGTTTTGTCTTTGATGTCACACAAATGTCATATCAATAAGCAGTTCTATGTGTCTACCGAGCTTAGTCGATTAGCAAGGTAGTTTTTGGTGTCTACCGAGATCTCTCGGGTGTCAAAGGAAAGTATGGCAAAAAATAGTGTTAACTGAGCTTCCATGGTTATCGAAGGAAAGTTATTGTTTACTGAGTTCACTCAGTCACCAAAGGAAATCTTTTCAGGATTAGTGTTTACCGAGCAAGGTCAACCCAATAAAGGATTTTGTTAATTTGAGAAATAAAGTTTGTTTATTCCAGCAGACTGTTGTAATGAGTGTTAATGTTTGTAATGATTATTAGTGCCAACTTGACAATCTAAATGGAAAATCTGAATGGTATATATAGAAGGTCAAGTGGTGAATTCAAAGTGTGAAGAATAATGTGCAAGTATGGAAGTTTGTGAGTGAACATGCAAATCATTTTGAAGGAAGGTGTGTGCAAATTTTGAAGGATGGTTAGATATCCTTGAGGAGCAGCAAAGATTTATTTGATTAGCAAGGATCTAGTGAAGCAAAACAGAGATCTATAATCAACAATTCAATTACATCATTATTCAGGTCATTTCATTGTTTCTTTCTTACCATTGTAGCAGTGATTTCAAAATCTCTTAACCGAGTTGGTTTAATAGCCATTTTGTAAATCCTCTAACAAGGTGACAGTTATATTTAATTGTTTCAAGACCTCTTACAAGGCCACTCCTAACAGGGTGATTAAATCCTCTAACAAGGTCACACCTAACAGTGTGTTTTGTAACCTTTTACTAGGTTGACTCCTAATAGGGCATCACTTTAGAAGAGTGAAAAATAGTAACTAGTTACATTGGTGGTTTTTCCCATTTTGGGTTTCCACATTAAATCTGGTGTCTCTTATGTTCATGTTATTTTCTTTATGCATGCATGTTAATCACTGATGAATGCTTAAGAACAGTTATAATTAATACTCGCTACAATAATCGAGTTTCAACATTTCTTTGTATGTTTACCGAGTGACAGCAGTAAATGAATTAATAAGACATCTAAGGGATCTGTGGTAATATTTTTGTGGTTAATTGATTCACCCCCCCCCCCCCTCTCAGTTACTCCATCTATATTTCCAACAATATCAAGTTATGTGTAGATTTTACAAATTTGAATATCTATTCTTTCAAAGACAACTACTACTTGCCTAACATGGAGGTAATGTTGAAAAGATTGACTGGTTCTAATTAGATTTCCATGATGGATGGTTTCTCTAGTTACAATCAAGTGATTTTAAATGAATTCGTATAGTTCAAAACTTCCTTCACAACTCTTTGGGGAACATATGTGTATGTTAGGATGCCATTTGGCCTGACAAATGTTGGTGCTAATTTTCAAAGGGAAATGGATCTTGCATTTTTTGACTTCATCAATGATTTTCTTGTAGTATATCAGGTCGATTTGACATAATACTCCAAGAAGGAAGAAGACCAGTGCTTGCATCTAGAGAAGATGTTTGTAAGGGCCTTGAAATATGGTATTTCTTTGAACCCAATGAAAAATTCATTTGGTGTGATCAAGGGTAAATTATTGGGGAACATAGTTGGAAAGAAAGGAGTAAGAATTGATCTTGAAAGAGTGGTTTCCATTGAAAATATTCAAAGGCCAAAAAATATGAAGGGAATTCAATCTTTCTTTGGTTAGATCAACTTCTTGCGAAGATTTGTTATAAATTTTTGTCAAATCAGTAGACCGATCTAAAAAATATTAACGAAAGTGCCTGAGATCAAATGGGACGGTGAACCTAATGAAGCTTTCAAGAACATTAAGCGGGATATCAAAGATACACCTATGCTCAAAGCACCAGATTATGTTATTCCCATGCATACATTTTCTTTTTCTTCTTTTCATACTATTACTGCAGTGTTGTTATAGAAAAATATTGAGTGTTTTGAACAACCCATTTTAATTTTTAGAAAGTTATTACAAGATGTTGAACTGAAATATGATATAAATGAAAAGTATGCATATGCACTTTTAAAGGCTATTAAGGCTTTTAGATTCTATCTCATGGGAGAAACAGTGATTTCTTTTGTACCAAGTGTTGTTGTCAAGGACATCTTCTCACAATAGGAAGTATATGGAAGAAGATTTAGATGGATAAATAGGATCCAATAATTTAACATCGATATTAAGATGACCAAGTTGGTTAAGGGTTAGGAATTAGAAAAATTAATGGACCAATAAAATTTGGATGCTAATCAGATAAACCAAATGGAAGTTGATTGTACCTGTGATATGTATGGATACATCTAGCATCAGGATGTCATCTATTACTTGAAGAATGTGAAATGTCTACCAAGACTGAATGACAATAAAAGAAGGGATTTGAAATTACAAGCAATCAAATATGTTATCATCAAGTCTAAATTGTAGTGAAGGAATCTAGATTGCATTTTGTTGAAATGTGTTAGTGAAGATCAAGATAATAACTTGCTAAGGGAAATGCATTAAGGAATTTGTAACGGACATTACATGGGTAAAAATACTCCTCAGAAGGTTTTGATAGTAGGGTTCTGGTGGCCTATGATTTTCAAGGATGTAGAGAAGCTAGTAAGAAATTGTGATGCTTGTCAATGATTCTTTGGAAAGTTAAAATTCTTAGGAAATGTACCATTGAAACCAATAAAGGTGCAAGATCCTTTCCAACAATGGGGAATTGATTTCATAGGAGAAATACCAAACAAATAAAGTGGAGGGAACTCTTGGATCCTAGTTGCCACTAATTATTTTACAAAGTGGGTAAACGCTATTACCATAAGGAATGCAACTAGCAAGGTGGTAAGTGAGTTCTTGTTGAATAACATTGTTACTAGGTTTGATTTCCCTGAGAGGTTTTGGTGTGACAATGCAATGTGTTTCAAATCTAGTGAATACAATGAATTATGTGAAGGTTTTGGAACTCAAATGTCATACTCATCCCCATACCATCCACAAGGAAATGGGTAAGAAAAATCTACACATAAGAGATTGATAAAGATTCTCAAAAGGATCCTTGAAAATAATAAGAAAGCATGGAATTTAAAATTCCCATTGGTTGTGTTGACTGATAGAGTGACTGTTAAGAAGGAAATTGGGTGTGCACCTTTTGATTTGGTGTATGGGATATAGGAAAGGATTCCCCAAAACAATCTACTAGAGATGTACAAATTTTTCAAACTGTATGATGTGGATCTAGAAGATGAGATATGATTGAGGATTGAAGATTTGATTCAATTGGATGAAACCAGAAGAGAATCAGCTTCAAAAATGCCAAGATACAATTACAAGAAAAAAAATTGTATGACAAGAGAGCTGTAGAAAGAAAAATTGAATTAAATGACTTGGTGTTGCTATGGAATGCTAGGTTGGAAGACAAAGTAAAACATGGAAAGTGTTGGTAGTATTTTCTATTTTTCCTGTCCCCCCCCAAAATTTTGAGGTTTTTTGTGTCTCCCTAGTTTTTGTTTTGAATCCCTCTGCATAATTTTTCATATCTTTAGGGTTCAAGTTTGGTCAAAATTGCAGAAACCCTAGGTGCTAGGGTTAATCCCTTTGTATTCCTTCGAAAGTCCAAAACCCTAGTTTGCCTCGGCCTTGTTCTATTCCTATGTTACTTTTTTGGGCCACTTATGTCTTAAAATGCACATGTGCTTTATCTTTCCTGGTCAGTTGCTTGTTCACATAGTCCTCTGATGGTTAACATTTCTTTTCAATGTTTATGCGACTGCAGTGGTCGCATATTCTCATGTTCCCGGTGGCTTAGCCCTTAACTATTTGTGACTTGGCATGGCGGTTTGTCTTTCCTTTGGTCATGTGTTTGCATGGTTTGCGGGCCTAGCATCATGTTAATTTCAATCTAATGGTGCGTGCATGATCTCATGGAATATTCCTTCCCCATGAGATCATGCGATAGCCGCCTAATCTTTCAGTGTATTTATTTGTGGGTCCATTGCCACGTAGGCTGACTTGGTGATTTCTCATTGGTCGAGGTGTGATGAGGTGGAGTGCATCAATGGGACTTGGTTTCTAGTGTGTCCTTTGGGTCCTGACATCCACAGAGAATCTATAGTTGGTGTAAGTTCTCATGGAATCTGTTAGAGCCATGAGATCTTATGCCAGCCATTGATTTTTCTTTTCTCAGGCGACAATAGTAAAGGTGGGTCCTCTAACAGGTGGAGCTTATTTGTTCAGTTCTGATTGGTAGGTTGATTTATGACCTGGCAATTTTTTTGTGGGGCCAGTCTTTCAGTGTCTAGGTGTACTTAAAGTTTAGGCAAATCTTATGGTTGTCATTATAGTGTTTGGAGAAGATGCATTCTTTTTATGTATCATGGTATAGTGACAACCATCCGATTCTATTTATGAGATATGATATGAGTTGACCGTTGTCTTATTTTGGTGAACTATCTGATATGCCAGGAGGAAGTGGATCGACGGCTGTGTTTTAAAAGAAGATCAAGTGGTCGTTGTCATAAGATTTCAAATGTTTTGAGGGTTTTTCTAGCAGGGTTAGGAGACAGCGCGCTGAAAGAGCCATATTGTAGGACCTTTTTTGGTCATTTCTATCTTGGTTGTAGGTGAGAATTAATGAAGATGATCCTGGTAGTTGTTCCAGCATGATTTTACATCCTTTGGATTCTCTAGTACAGCCATATTTAATGGGGCTTTTTGTGATGATTTTGTCCTTGAGGGTGGTACATGGCTGGATCAGTTGTAGATTTTGTGATTTTTTGATCTCACCAGGCTTGCGCTTGGTGCCTATCTTGTTTGCATTCACTTTTTGATTGAGTTAGGTGATTTTGAATAGTCATTTTGAATGATCATCAGTTTCTTGTTGCAATCCTTGAGATAAAAGGATTTTTTATGATCATTCAAAGTCATTGGGAGTTAGGTGTTCATAATCTCTTGCTTGGTGAGCTCTATTCTCAGTCAGGGTTGTAAGAATTTTGTTTCAGTGCTTCTTAATGGAAGATAAAAAGTTGCAGGTCTAAGCTATAGTTTGTAAGCATGGTTTTTTGTGATTGATTGTATGCATAGAAAGGATTCATCATACTTAATACAAATATATGATTCTTCTCTCTCCTCTGTGTCAAGTCAGGTAGGCTTTGAGCTTTCTAGTTCATTACATATTGTTTTATGTATGTATCTTCATTCTTGAGTTCTGATCTAGGATTGGATTAAATAAGGCTCTAGATGGGATATGAGTTTACCCTTGTCTACATAAGGATTCTTTGTAAGCAGTGAGGATTGTGGTAAATGTATTTATGGTTATGAATCTTAGATGTCCTCTGATCTATGTATCCTTTGTGTCTAAGAAATCTTGCCCAATGGATGAGGCACTGGCCTAAATGAGTAAATCTCTTGTTAACATAACCGATTGAAGTTTTTGCAATCCAAATCTTAAAATCAAGAACCATTTTAAGTTTTAAATCTTTGGCTGTGTAGTTTTGTTACCCCCATAGCAATGGAGAGTCAATGAATGTAAGGTTGGCATTTAGTACTTTCTTGCTATCATATGTTGTATAAACCCAGACTTCGGTGTGTAAGGTATAATTTTCACTAGGTTAGGTGCACCCGCCTTGGTTTTGTAGAGCCAAAAGTGAAGAGGGCAGTCTTGTCCCTACAATTGGTCCAATTACCCTAAGATCCTTCTAAATTTTGGAACTAACCACTCCTAAAATCTATCTGAGGGTATATTGGTAGCCTAAGAGCATAAGCCATTTTGAAACACCAACAAGATGGTGACTCTGTCAGGGAGAACAACAATGAAGAACTACATTTGTTAGAATCTCTGGTTGTGGTTATATTGTAAAGTCAAAATCCTATTGACCAAGATTGATTTGCCCATCTGAGTCACCAACAAGATGACGACTCTACTAGGGAAATGTTACACAAGTCTATAATAATCAGTAGGTCATCATTGGAAACATAGGGTTATTCTTGCCCCTTGTCCTATCAAACTCATTAGGATACTTGTTAGTGAGGAAATAGTGTTTTAAGATTCCCAATATACTTGGGTGGCAACTCAAACATCTTTGCAGTAGTGCTAGTCAGCAGATTATTTATAAGATGATTTATAGAGGTACTAGGTCCCAGAGAAAGGAGCACCCTGAAGATAGATTGGAGGAAGGTCCTCCAAGAACTTCTAAGCCTAGTTAGACAAGGGGGGAAAGAAAACAAAAAAATATGTCTCATACTTGGAAACATAAAGAGGATACAAGACAAGAAAATCAAACCAAGCCGGGTCAAGAAGAAAATGTCTCAGAATATGAAGAGGCTATTGATTTGGGCTTGAACTAGTATGAGGATGAGTTACAAGTGGGAGATGTTGAATCTGAGACTACTCTTCTGGAATCAGAAGAAATTTTTGAAGAAGTTTATGAGTTGGAAAGAAGAATCCAAGAATAGATTGCTATCAGACAGAAAAGAGAAAAAAATAAAGAGAATAAAGTAAGACAAGCCATGATAAGGGTTGAATAGTTAAAGAAGCAGTTGTTAGATTTGGAGGCAATTAATTATGTCCCAGGGCATGAAGGAACAGAGGAACAGCCTATTGTGTAGAAGACTTATGAGACAACTACACCTAGAGATAAATGCAAACAGAGGGCTGTTGGAGTTACAATCAATGAACATGCTAATGATAAGGATCCTTTAGATCAAGGGTTGAGATTAGATGTGGATCTTGAGAAGGCTAGAAAGGAGAAAGAGATGTGGGCCAAAGAACATGAGAAAGAAAAATTGGAGGCTACTGCTTCAGAGATGAGGAAGAAGATTGAGTTTCTCAAGCATACTTCAGGACCTTCAACATCTACATCTCAAGGAATGGATCCACCTCGAGGAGGTCTTGTTAATGAAAGGTACAAATAACTTATCTTTTTGGGTATTCCTGGTTATCCTAATATAAATCCTGATGAAATTAGAAAGAAGCTCCCTAAATTTGCTAGAAACAATGTCATCACATGTGAGGAACATCTAAAGAATTTTATTGATGTAATAGATGATTATAATATTGAGCCTGATGATGTTGTAATGAAGTTATTTGTACAATCTCTGACCGAAGATGCTAGGGACTGGTTTAGAGGATTGCCCCATGCCAGTATAGGGTCTTGGAATGAATTTAAGAATTGTTTCAAGGAACATTATGATGACAAAACAAATGAGGGTTTTATTTTGAATGAATTCAATGACATAAAGAAAAATCAGAATGAAGATGTTCTTGAATTTAATATAAGATTCCAAAAAGCTATGCATAGGCTCCTACAAGTTATCAGATTAGATGATAGGGTGTGTCTTGTGACATACTTAAATGCTTTTGATGCAAAGATGGGGTATCTTTTAAGGGATAAGAACCCTAGAAATCTCAGGGAGGCTTACAAGTTGGCTATTAACATAGAGAGTAATAGAAGAATATCAGGAAAATTGGGGAGAAGAGATGATTGTAGGCCTCAAGCACAAAATAAGAAAGAGATGGGAAGGACTGCAAACTTTAAACCCAAAGAGGAGGATAATCTAAAATGGATTCTAAATGCTTTAGAGGTTCTGAGGCCTAATGAAAAAAGAAACAATAGGGCTATAACTAATGACTAGTCAACTCCAAATAATTTTAGCAGGTAGCCAAGAATGCAAAATTAGCCATACAATACTCAGTGGAAGGATGGAAAGCCCATTTTGCCAGCTAAGAGGGATAGGCCTGATGATAGGATTCCTGATCCTTCGCAGAGAAATTTAGTTAATATGAGTGGTGATATCCCATGGTGTGCTACTTGTCAATCTCCTCACAGTCTAGAATACTATGTTATTTCCCTGAATCTATCTAAGAAATAGAACAAGATGAGCAATATGATAAGAATGGTTGTGCAATGACTTCTTCACATGCATGGGATGAGGTTGAATCCACTGAAGAGGAGGAAGAATTTGATGATGTTGGATGTGGTGCAGTGAAATGTGAGGAACATGTTTCCTTAAGGAGACCTTCTGATGAGGAAATTGCTCAAATCACTACAAACATGGTCACTCAAGCCAAGAGCAATTACAATTTGAGAAATAGGACAATTGGAAATACAATTGGTAAACTGGGTAGCATGTTTATCAAGAGATCAGAAAGGAGTACACAACATCCTAAGGGAAAGGGGAAAGGTGCTGATGTTGTTAGTCAGGTGAAAATAAAAAAGAAGATTGGGCCTATTGTAATACCTAAGGGTAAAGCAAGGACGTCAGAAGTAGTTGTTCCCATACCCTAGAAGGGAGATGAGTTTCTACACAAAGATAAATCTGACTTGATTGTCCAAATAGAGGATAAAGATGTCACTATTTTTAAGGGGGACATGGATGACCAAAAATATGTTCCTATTGATATGACTAAAGTACTTTCACAAATGACTATTAAAGTTCCACTTTTGGAAATGATGAGGATAGAAGAGCATAAGATGAAGGCTTTGGATTGGGTAAATGGTGCCTTTTCTACAAAATTCCAAGGGATGAGTAGAAGTGATAAGCATGTGGCTTCTTTAGATGACACACCTGATGGTAAAAATGAAGAAATCATCTCTAAGATTCCTCATATATATTTGGATGCAAATGTTGCAAATACTACATCAGGGATAGTTCATCTTTTCTTCTTGTCTCTTATGATAAATGGCAAATTATTGAAGAATTGCATGATTGATTCTGGGGCATCAAATACTGTCATGCCTGCAGAGATCATGAAGTCACTAGGACTGAAAGTTGATACACCTCATGGAAGGTGCCAAGCTATGGACTCAAGAGAGGTGCCAGTTATTGGTACCATTAAGGCTTTGCCTTATAAATTAGCATCATTTCCTGACAAGCAGCTAACTATGAGTGTTTTAGTGGTTGATATCCCTCCATAGTATGGGATACTATTATCTAGGAGACAGAGTGCTTCTATGGGAGGAAGTATCTAGTGTGACTTGTCTTCTTCTACTTTTAACATTGGAGGAGAAAGTGTGAAGGTGTCAAGGGAAACTAGAACTCCACATATGATTAAGAAGAATGAAGATGATAACATGAATTATTTTATGGACACTGACATTGGTTCTTTCCAAGTTTAGGAGAAAGGGGTACAAGAAAAGGTCAAGCCTGTCCCTGTGGCTAATGATGAGGATAACATGGCAGAAGGTAATGTCTTATGGACTTTATATTTTGATGGAGCAAGTTCAAAAGAAGGTGCTAGAGTAGGAGTGTTGATATCCCCAAATGGTAAAAATCTTAAGTTTTCTTTTACTCTCTTGTTTCCTTGCACAAATAATGTCACTAAATATGAGGCCCTACTGATTGGTTTGAGACTAGCATCAAGACATGGGATTAAACATCTTAGGGTGATTGGTGATTCTGAGTTAGTAATCTCTTAGATTAGATCAAAGTATGCATTGAAGAATCAAAGATTGAAACAATATAAAAATGTTGTTTGGGATGAAATTGAAGTTTTCAGTGCTTTAGGTATTGATTGGGTGGATAGAAGCCAAAATAGGATGGCTGATTTATTGGAAAACATAGCACTGAAGCCAAAGGATGTCACTTTTATGGGGATATCTAAAATTGAGTTTATGTCTAGGCCTTCTATCCCAGACAATGTTGAAAATTGGCAAGTATTTTCTGATGATCAGGATATACTAAGATTCTTGCAGTGTGAGTCTCACTTTGGTGGTCAGGAGATAGATTTTAGCACTTATGTTGACATCAGAAATGGGAAAGAAAATGTTCTTGGGAAAGAATTTTTGCAATTGAAGTCAAATAGGGTCCCAAGGGGATTGGTTGCTCTTGAGAGGGCATTTGATAATAAAGAAAGGGCTTATTTTTCTGAGTTTATTGATAAGATCAATGATTTGGAGGAAATAAATCTAGGAACAAGTCAAGTACCCAAAAATGTTTATATAGGTAGGTGTTTGTCCCCAACAACTAGAAAAAATTTGAGTAACCTTCTCAAAAAATTTAGACATGTTTTTGCATGGTCTTATGATGATTTGAAAGCCTATAGAGAAGATTTGTTCCAACATGAGATACCACTAAAAGAAGGTACCAAACCTTTTAGGAAAAAATTAAGACCTGTGAATCCTACCTTGGCACCAAAAATGTAGGATGAACTCAAAAAGATGATAGACGCTGGGATCATCAAGCCTGTCAGACATTCTACTTGGGTGTCAAAGTTGGTTCCAGTCAGAAAAAAGAATGGTGACATTAGGCTGTGTGTTGATTTTAGAAATCTGAATGTAAATTCTTTGAAGGATAATTATGGTTTGCCTAACATGGAAAATATGTTGTAGAGGGTTACTGGATCAGAGCTAATGTCCATGATGGATGGCTTCTCTAGATATAATCAGGTCATGGTTAAGGAGTCAGAACAGTTTAAGACTGCATAGCCAACCTCCTGGGGAACATATGTTTATGTTAGAATGCCCTTTGGCTTGACAAATGCTAGAGCTACTTTTCAGAGAGCCATGGATGTGGCCTTTGTAGACTTTATAAACAATTTTTTGGTAGTCTATCAAGATGATCTCATAGCATATTCAGATAAGGAGAGTCAACATTGTGAGCATCTTGAGAAGATTTTTATCAGGGCTTTGGAATATGGGGTTTTTTTGAATCCAAAAAAGTGTGCTTTTGGTGTTGTGGAAGGAAAACTCTTGGGACATATTGTGTCTAAAGATGGAGTGAGGATTGACCCTGAGAGGGTTATGGCTATAGATAGGCTTTCCCCACCTAGAAGTGTTAAAGGAGTGCAATCCTTCTTTGGGCAGGTCAACTTTCTAAGGAGATTTGTTACAAATTTTGCAGAAATCAGTATCCCCATCTCTAGAATGTTAAGAAAAGAGGCAAAGGTTGAATGGAATGAAGAAGTAGATGAATCTTTCAGAAGTATCAAAAAGGCCATCAAAGATGCTCCAATTTTAAGAACACTTGATTATGGTAAGCCCATGTAGATTTTTTCTTTTGCCTCTTGTCATGCAATTGCAACAGTTTTATTACAAAAGAATTTAGATGGATATGAACAACCCATATCATTTTTTAGCAAATCCCTACAAGTAGCAGAACTAAAATATGACATTATTGAGAAGCAGGTTTATGCCCTGGTCAAAGCAGTCAAGGCTTTTAGATGTTATCTTGTAGGAGAAAAGGTGGTTTCTTATGTTCCTAGTGTTGCAGTTAAGGATATATTGGTACAACAAGAGGTTTCAAGGAAAAGATGTAGATGGATCAACAAGATTCAAGAATTTAACATTGACATTCAGGTTACAAAGTTGATAAGAGGCTTAGGTCTTGCAAAGTTAATGGCATAGAGAAACTTAGTTGCCAATCATGTAAATATGTTAGAAGAAGAACAAAGGCCATATATTTTTGATATGGATTACTCTGACTGGTACAAGGATGTTATTGGCTACTTGCAAAAATTCATCCTTCCCCCTGAAATGGATGAAAACAAAAGAACTGTCAAGTTGCAATCTGCAAGATATGCTATTATACATGGTAAATTGTGGTGGAAAAGCAATGAAGGAGTGTTACTAAAATGCTTAGACCATGAGAGATCCAAGGCCTTGTTAGATGAAATGCACCAAGGTGTTTGTGGAGGGCACTATATGGAAAAGACCATAGCTCACAAGATTCTTAGGTCTGGATTCTAGTGGTCTACAATTTTTAAGGATGCATATCAGTTTGTAAGAAAATGTGATGCATGTTAGAGATTTGCTGGTAAGTTAAAATTTAATGGGAATTTGCCACTCAGGCCTATTGCAGTTCAGGCTCCTTTCCAAAAGTGGGGTATATATTTTATTGGGGAGATTCCAAAAAAGTCTAGTGCTGGACTTTCTTATATACTGGTGACAACAAACTATTTTACTAAGTGGGTTGAAGCTATCCCTACTAGAAAGGCTAATAGCAAAGTGGTGATAGATTTTGTAATACAAAATATTCTTACCAGATTTGGTTGCCCAAAGGTGATTGTGGTTGATAATGCAATGTGTTTTAGATCACAAGAATTTAATGATTTTTGTCAGCAGTATGGGATACACATTTCATTCTCTTCCCCATATCATCCACAAGGAAATGGCTAGGCTGAGTCTAGTAACAAAAGTCTGATTAAGATTCTCAAGAGAGTATTGGATAAAAATAAGAAAGCTTGGGACTCTAAGTTATGGTTGGCATTGCGGGCTGACAGGGTAACTGTAAAGAAGGCCATAGGTTGTGCTCCCTTTGATTTAGTGTATGGGATAAGTACTAGATTGCCTCAAAATAATCTATTATAGATGTATAAGTTCATCTAGTCATATGATGAAGATTTAGATGATGAGATGAGGGTAAGAATGGATGAGTTGATCCAGTTGGATGAGGTATGGAGAGATGCACATGAAAGAAATGAAAGATTGCAGAGGTAGTGTAAGAATCTGTTTGATAAAAGGGCTACCCAGAGAAGTTTTCAAGTAGATGATCTTGTTATGATGTGGAATGCAAGATTAGAAGATAAAGGAAAGCATGGGAATTTTGATCCTATCTGGTTGGGCCCTTATCTTATTGAAAGAAAATGGGGAATAGATTCTTATGTCCTGAAGGATTTGACTAGTGGTACTTTGGAATTGCCTGTTCATGGACAATTCCTAAAGTTTTACTTCTCCAGAAGTATCTTTTCCATGAGCAGTAGTTTAGGTTTTCCTCTGTATAGTCATGTTGTTTTTGGGTCAAATTTTTGATTTGGTCTACTCTTCCAAGAGATTCTAGCTTACTCGTTGTATCTGCAGGAGATACACATCCTTGAGTATGAGCCACTATTGGTGGTATTTTATGTTTTTCCTGTCCCCCCCCAAAATTTGTAGGTTTTTTGTCTCCCTGATTTTTGTTTTGAATACCTTTGCATAATTTTTCATATCTTTAGGGTTCAAGTTTGGTCAAAATTGTAGAAACCCTAGGTGCTAGGGTTAATCCCTTTGTATTCCTTTGAAAGTCCAAAACCCTAGTTTGCCTCGGCCTTGTTCTATTCCTACGTTACTTTTTTGGGCCACTTATGTCTTAAAATGCACATGCACTTTATATTTCATAGTTAGTCACATGTTTGCATAGTCCTCCAGTGGTTAACATTTCTTCTCAGTGTTTACGCGACTGTAGTGGTCGCGTATTCTCATGTTCCCGGTGGCTTAGCCCTTAACTGTTTGTGACCTGGCGTGGCAGTTTGTCTTTCCTTTGGTCACATGTTTGCATGGTTTGTGGGCCTAGCATCATGTTACTTTCAATTTAATGGTGGGTGCATGATCTCATGGAATATTACTTCCCCATGAGATCATGTGACAGCCACCTGATCTTCCGGTGTATTTCTTTGTGGGTCCGTTGCCACACAAGCTGACTTGGCTATTTCTCATTGGTTGAGGCACGATGAAGTGGAGCACATCAGTGGGACTTGGTTACCAGCATGTCCTTTGGGTCCTGACATTTGCAAAGAATCTACAGTTGGCATAAGTTCTCATGGAATCTGTCAGAGCCATGAGATCTTACGCCGGCCATTGATTTTTCTTTTCTTAGGTGATAGTAGTAAAGGTGGGTCCTCTAATAGGTGGAGCTTATTTGTTCAGTTCTAATTGGTCGGTGGATTTATGACTTGGAAAATTTTCTATGGGGCCAGTCTTTCAGCATCTAGGCATATTTAAAGTTTGAGAAAATCTTACGGTTGTCGTTATACCGTTTGGAGAAGATGCATGTTATTTATGTATCACGGTATAGTGACAACCATCTGATTCTATTTATGAGATACAATATGAGTTGACCATTGTCTTATTTTGGTGAACCGTCCAATGTGCTGGGAGGAAGTGGATCAATGGCTATGTTTTAAAAGAAGATCAAGTGGCCATTGCTGTAAGATTTCAAATTTTTCAAGGGTTTTTTTGCAGGGTTAGGAGATAGCATGCTAAAAGAGCCATATTGGAGGACATTTTTTGGTCATTTCCAGTGTGGTTGCAGGTGAGAATTAATGAAGATGATCTTGGTAGTTGTTCCAGCATGATTTTACATCCTTGGGATTCTTTGTTGTAGCCAGATTTAACAGGGCTTGTTGTGATGATTTTGTCCTTGAGGCTGGTACATGGCCAGATCAGTTGTAGAGTTTTTGATTTTTTGATCTCACTAGCCTTGCGCTTGGTGCCTGTCTTGTCTGCATTCACTTTTTGATTGAGTTAGGTGATTTTGAATAGTCACTTTGAATGATCATCAGTTGCTTGTTGCAATCCTTGAGATAAAAGGATTTTTTAGGATCATTCAAAGGCATTGGGAGTTAGGTGTTCATAATCTCTTGCTTGGTGAGCTCTATTCTCAGTCAAGGTTGTAAGAATTTTGTTTCAGTTCTTGTTAATGGAAGATAAAAAGTTGTAGGTCTAAGCTGTAGTTTGCAAGCATGGTTTTTTTTTATTGATTGTATGCATAGAAAGGATTCATCATACTTAATACAAATATACAATTCTTCTCTCTCCTCTGTGTCAAGTTAGGTAGGCTTTGAGCTTTCTAGTTCATTACATATTGTTTTATGTATGTATCTTCATTCTTGAGTTCTGATCTAGGATTGGATTCAATAATGCTCTAGATGGGATATTTGTTTACCCTTGTCTACATAAGGATTCTTTGTAAGCAGTAAGGATTGTGGTAAATGTATTTATGGCTATGAATCTTAGATGTCCTTTGATCTATGTATCCTTTGTGTCTAAGAAATCTTGCCCAATGGATGAGGCACTGGCCTAAATGAGTAAATCTCTTGTTAACATAACTGATTGAAGTTGTTGCAATCCAAATTTTAAAATCAAGAACCATTTTAAGTTTTAAATCTTTGGCTGTGTAGTTTTGTTACCCCCATAGCAATGGAGAGTAATGAATGTAAGGTTGGCATTTAGTACTTTCTTGCTATCATCTGTTGTATAAACCCAGACTTCGGTGTGTAAGGTATAATTTTCATTGGGTTAGGTGCACCTGCCTTGGTTTTGCAAAGCCAAAAGTGAAGAGGGTAGTCTTGTCCCTAAAGTTGGTCCAATTACCCTAAGATCCTTCTACATTTTGGAACTAACCACTCCTAAAATCTATCTGAGGGTATATTGGCAGCCTAAGAGCATAAGCCATTTTGAAACACCAACAGAAAGTTTGATCGAATCTAGCTAGGACCATATTTGATTCATGAGAAATGGGGCCCAGATTCATGCATCATCAAAGAACTCTTTGGTGATATTCAATAATTGCCTATTCATGGACAATTCTTGATTCTGCTGAATGTGTTTTCTCCATGAATATTAGTTAGGTTTTGTACATTTTGTGTCTTTGTAGATAGTGTGGTTTATTTGTTTTCTTTTGGTTTGCCCCTATAAATAGGGTTTTTCTTATATCTCTCTACAATTATCATTTTTCAAGTTTGTAGTCTTCTCTACCAGTGATTCTAAGTTCTTGCATGGGCACAAGTTACCCATCATCCCCAAATAGAGCCATTATTTATCATTTTTCATGTTTCAATGCAATATTTTATGAAAATGACCTGGTTTGGAAATAGGGTTTATTAATTTTCTAAGGGTTATAAAAATATTTTTGTTTAAATCAGAAAAACCCATACCTTATTCTATTTCTACATTACCTTTTTTGTTTTAACTTAAGCCACTTAAATCATAAGTGTTAAGTTGTCAAGTGGGGCCATGTTATTTTTAAGTTGCTAAGCCTAGCGGGTCCCTCTTTAATATTTCCTACGTCTATAGTTCATGACAGAAATAAATTTCCCTAAGTCTTGGCATGTGTTAAACTATGTATGATCTCTTTTTAATCTAACAGTTGTCGTGATCCCTATTGGTGCTAAAAAATGATGGATTCACTTTTGGCCAACTGACAGGTATAATGGTGATGTACCACTTATACCTCTACAATTTTGGCTTAATCTAGCTAAGGCTGGTAGGCCTAATTTCACTTTGAACTATTTAATTCTCTATTTCATACAACTGCGTACATAAAAAAACAAAGTTCCTCCAAAGGTGGTGAATGATCCTTTGAGGAAAGAAACTAATCTCCTAAAAATCTCTATTATATAATACTTGACTAAATGGATTATACTAAAATTAAAAGTAATGCTTTTGAAATAATGATTTAATGATCTATAAACTACAAATGAACTAAATATAATAATTTCCAATTAAAGATTAGATCAGTGCCTTCTAAGTAATTGGGTTATAGAGTCAAAACACTTTCAATCCTATGTACAATCAGAGATGGTTTTAAAAAATTTCTTTAATAAGACAACACCATCACTTCACAAGCTTCCACTTGACTTATAATTCAAATCAATCTATATAGTTAATCTTATCGAATTTATCTCAAATTAAGAGACCGATAAAAATAAGAGAAGATACACAAACCTTTCAATTTATATTTGAACTATTTATATTAATTTTGAATTATGATACTCAAGGAATTCAACATAGTGAAACACTCTATTTAATAGAATATCCAAAAGACTAATTGAAAACATATAACTTATAACCACAAATAAAAAGAAGAGCACTTATCTTTATTAATGTTGAAAAAATAGTACATTAGAGTTCATATTGTAGTTGTGATCGAATTATATCCTATGAAAATATATCTTGTATTGTCTTGTTTCTTTACATTTTACATTATGCATATATATATATATATGTGTGTGTGTGTGTGTGTGTGTGTGTGTGTGTTTGAGTGGATTTCACACCTCTTTAGGGTGAAAAGACACAACCCTTATTATAAATTATTTTTTAAAAAAAATAAACTAACTAAAAAATAACTACCTAACTTTTGGATTTGGACTTGGTCAAAAAACCAAAAGACCTCGTGGAAAGCTAATATTTTTATTGGAGATGGGAAAATTGATTTCCTGAACTGGGTCATTTTTTTATTTTTAAAATTTGACCATCTTCAACTTCTGTCGGTATCATGTTTGCAGCAGGTCAGAATTCCAGCATTCTCTAAAGGCTTTGATCAAAAATTTTTGATTTTTCCTATCATAGAACTTCCTTTCTTAACCCTCAACTTTTAATTAAAAATTAATATAATTTTTTATCCCATTTCATGTACTCCAATATTAATTATTTGGCATGGAGTTCAAGAGGCCATTTTTTAGGGTTTTATCACTATATATGACTCCAAATTTTGTCCAAAATTTAGAGTTCCAATAGGCTCTTTTTGGGGACGTATGCTCCCTGTGGGCATAGCAGGATTCCATCTATCTCTGGTAGAAATAGACCAAGTGCGAAGTCCATTAGGCTATAGAGTCACTGCATATTTCAATAATCAAATCAAATCTCATTCGGTGGCCCCGAGTCACCAAAATATGGAATCAACATTTTCCCTATCAAACACTTGATTCTGATCATGTAACACTTTGGGTTTCCTAAATACAATGCCATCATTTTTGTAAAAAATACTTGTTTCTTTATCAATGTATTTTTGAATTCTCTTTTTGTTTTTCCTTTGAGAAATCATTAGATACACTTTGGTCCTTGCCGAATGGAAGCTCCCTATGGTCATGCATGTGACCAGTCATATAAGCATTAGAATAAATCTTCTTCACGTGATTGTCCTTTTGTATACAATTTTATATGTCTCCATATTTAGAATGCAGATTCTATTTTTCTAATCCAATCTCTTCTTCATGCCTATGGTGCAACACTTATTCATATAATGGTTTTAAATATGGTTCATGTTGAGGAGACACTTCTTCACATATACCAAGACTATGGCCAGGTGTGATATTTGAGCAATCTTTAAAACTATCCTTTAATCTATTTCCCCCATCATGCTTGGATGCTTCCATCTCATCTTCACATATTTGGTGTACCTCTGACTCAAAGGATGAACTAAAAGATATCTCATCCTCTGGATGCACTTCATGAATTTCATCAACTTTAAAATTAGGACTGCTATCTTCATTATGATGTTGATGGATTCCATTGCATAAAGGATCCTCTTCAAACAATGGATTTGATAACATAGAGAAATCAGATATATCTTTATCTACTTCCTCTTCAAATGACGAATTCAAGAACATAGAGAATTCAAGCATACATTCATGAGAATTTTCATTTGGATCATCAGGTTTTTCATCAAAAAGACTAACATCTTCATTGACATTATCTCCTAAAACTTCCTCCTGTTCATGTAGTTCTATTTCATCTCCATAATTTGATTTCTCTTCAATATGGACTGATCTATTAACCTCCTTACCATGGTGGATTGAGAAAAAATTTGGACCATTATTCCCTATGTGTCTTCGGTATTCTATGTCTAATAAGGCTGAAATCTCTTCCACGCGGAGAAGATCCTCTTCCTCATTTTCATGTTCACTAATGTTTGATATCATACAAGTATCATCATGGAAAACATTTTTCTTAGACTTTCCAAAAAAGTCTTCTCCATTCAAATCTGAAACCTCACTTGGCTCATATTTTATTTCAGTTCTGCACTCATTCTCCTCTGCAACTAGTTCATTAGTCATAAGTTTGAGAAAGGTAAGAAACCGATGGTCATATAAAAGACCTAGTTCTTGCACTCTGTTGAAAAAAGCATAGGATGTAGGTCTGCACTCTGAAGGTATTTCTTTATAGATTTTAAACATTCTTATCAAGAATTGTACTGCAGATTCTTATTCTTGTTTCTCTAAGTTCAAAAATGCATCCAAAGGGGATATGTAATTTGGATATTCTTCATCATCACTGAGATTTCCATCAAACACAAGGCCTTGTTCAATTTTATCATAAGCCTCCTCTTCTCTATCCTTACTATCTTTTTCTAATATCTTAAAAAGTAACTTCAGATCAAGGTCATCTAGTGAGATTCCCAAGTTTTTGACCTTTCTCATTAATTCTTTATGTGAAGGCATAATTATTATAGGTATCCTCTCATATATATTCGCCATTCTCAAGAATAAGTGTGTAGAATACTCCCCTTCAAATCTCTCCAAACTGAAAAATGCATCAAGTAGATACATACTATGATCATCCTCCATGCTCCAGCTTTGGTCTTCACACTATTCATAACACATGTTATCTTTATTGCTTGCATCATGGAAATCATATAGAAACCATTGTTCAAATTCTTTTCAAGATGAAATACTTTGTGTAGGTAATGATTCATATGCCTCTCTTGCATTATCTTCTAATGTCCTAACAAATAGTTTCATTGCCTAATCTTCTACACAAATCTCATAATTCTCTATAAATGCATAAAATGCATCCAAATGTTCAACTGCTGATTCATCCCATTCTCCATGGAACTTTGGTACAAGGTGTGAAAACTTAGGGAGCAACTTAAAAGGAATGCAATGGAATCCCCTAAGATCTAATGGCCTGATATCTTCTGGAATAAATGGTTTTCTCTAAAATTGTTGTTTATTATGATACATTCTGAATATCTGAATTGGTAGTAATTTGTTTCTTTATACATTAGGTTCTTAACAATAGATTTTCCACCTCTTTCAAAGAGGAAAACTTTACTTATCTCCTTCTGAGTCTTCTTCCTTAGTAGAGTCACTGGTTGAAATGCTTTATTGAATAGAGTCACCACCTCATTTGAGGAATGTCCTACTTCTGGGTTCTTTCTTCCAGTAGAGTGTACTTCCAAATAAGCTAATATAACTACCTTTTGATTATGATCTATGAAATCTAAAATTCTAGGTAACTTCACAATATATATTGTGAGCAACTCTCCCTAGTAGAGTCACCAATTTGTTGGTGCCCAAAAATGATGGATTCACTTTTGGCCAACTAGCAGGTATAATGGTGATTTACCACGTATACCTCTATAATTTTGGCTTAATCTAGCCAAGGCTGTAGGCCTAATTTCACTTTGAACTACTTAATTCTCTATGTCACACAATTTCATACATAAACAAACAAATTTCCTCTGAAGGTGGTGAATGATCCTTTGAGGAAAGAAACTAATCTCCTGAAAATCTCTATTCTATAATACTTGACTAAATGGATTATACTAAAAAATTAAAAGTAATGGTTTTTAAATAATGATTTAATGATCTATAAACTACAAATGAACCAAATATAACAATTTCCAATTAAAGATTAGATCAGTGCCTTCTAAGTACTTGGGTTATAGAGTCAAAACACTTTCAATCCTACATAAGATCAGAGATGATTTTAACAAATTTCTTTAATAAGACAAGACCATCAGTTCACAGGCTTCCACTTAACTTATAATTCAAATCAATCTATATAGCTAATCTTATCAAATTTAACTCAAATTAAGAGACCGATAAAAACAAGACAAGATACATAGACCTTTCAATTGATATTTGATCTATATATATTAATTTTGAATTATGATACTTAGGGAATTCAACATAGTGAAATACTCTATTTAATAGAATACCTAAAAGAATAATTGAAAACATATAACTTATAATCACAAATAAAAAGAAGAGCACTTATCTTTATTAATGTTGAAAAAATAGTACATTAGAGTGCATATTGTAGTTGTGATTGAATTATATCCTATGAGAATATATCTTGTATTGTCTTGTTTATTTACATTTTACATTATGCATATATATGTGTGTTTGAGTGGCTTTCACACCTCTTTAGGGTGAAAAGATACAACCCTTATTACAAATTATTATGAAAAAATAATAAACTAACTAAAAAATAACTACCTAACTTTCGGATTTGGACTTGGTCGAAAACCCAAAAAACCTCGTGAAAAGATAAGATTTTTATTGGAGATAGGAAATTTGATTTCCCAAACTAGGTCATTTTTATATTTTTAAAATTTGACCATCTTCAGCCTCTTTCAGCATCATGTTTGTAGCAGGTCGGAATTCCAACATTTTCTAAAGGCTTTGATCACAAAATTTTGATTGTTCCTATCATAGAACTTCCTTTCTTAATCCCTCAACTTTTAATTGAAAATTAATATAATTTTTCATCCCATTTCATGTAATCCAACATTAATTATTTGGCATGGAGTTTAAGAGGCCATTTTTTAGGGTTTTATCACTATATAGGACTCCAAATTTTGCCCAAAATTTAGAGTTCCAACAATCCTACTATTAGAATATGTAAGATCACAATAGTATGACACCTGGAAGATGGTGGACCCATAGTAGAGCTCAAGTCAAAAGAGAAGCATCGATTAGATCAAGGTTGATCTAACAACTATCATGTTACCACTATGAAAAGATGTTAGGACTTTATCCTTCATCACATTGCAACCTTGTAAAATATGTCCCTGGTGACATCAGGATGCAATTGTGAATAAAATTTAAATGAATGGTTAGATCAAAGGAGATAAAATGGTTTTTGCAAGCCTATGATCAAAATATGCATGGCCTTTTATCATGGTCACTTCACAAAAATGTGCCACATGTTCAAAGATGGAAGGGTTAAGGATGTTCAGATCAATGAATATCTGACGGTTGTCGTGAAACTGTGATGGAAAGTTAAAAGGTTTTTACTCATTGTAGATTCAGGATCATGTGATGTGTTTCATTGATGATGTCATGATGCTCGGTCTTGTGGGTATTTAAATAAGGGTGAGATCAAGGAAGATTTGACTTTTTTTGCAACCCTGTGATGGGAATTTGCAAGATCTTTAGTCATCACAACTTTGCAACTAAGAAACACATGGTCAAGGTAGAAAAGTAAAATGAGCACTAACATGGCTGACATGTTGTGCTCTGACACAAGGGTAGGATTGGGAGAGAGGCCAAAGGCACACCCTAACTAGATCCACCCTGCAAAACAACACGCAGAAGCAATAACAACAACAAGTTGGAGAGAGAATGCATATCACCTTCATATATTTACTTCAAATTGATTCATACATGTCAGGCTGTAAGGCCTTCCTAGTTTGGGCTAGATATTACAATCAAGTACAGGAGTCCTCCAACATGCGAGGATCTTCCAACAATCTCAGATTTTCTATCTTCTATCTTCTATCAAAAACTTATTCCAAAAACTTCTCCCAAAACTGACTCCCTAAACTCTAACCAAAAAACTACATTTATACAAGAGGCTACCAATCCAAGTCAGCCTTTAGATCCATAATTAATAGAAGGGACAACTAGATCTAGGTCCACACACTTCCCAATGATGGATACTGGCATTAAATCTATGACCTTAATTAAAGGAAAGAATTGGCCTCAAAAGGAACTCAAAATAAATAACTCGGTAAGCAAGGAAAACCGAGCACCGGACAAGCATCACTGAGTGCTAGGGAAATAACCAAGCACTAGAGGGATAACCGACCAACACTAGTGAATAAAGGAAACTAAGAAACACCAAACCAACTCAGTCAAAGTAGGAAACAAGAAACATAGACAAACTAAAATATGTTTCTGGTGATACAGGATTGCCAAGGACCCGAGATGCTCCTGCATCAGACACCTGTGGTTATTTGAAATGATTCTCTGAATCATGAAATAGGTATGATCTAAGCTACATCCAAGTTAGACTATGAAATCTATGAACAGTTTTCAATCGGTCTATTCTTCCACTTTACTAGATATTCCATATATTATTTTCCTCTTGTACTTCTGCCAATTCTTTGCTCCAAAAATTTTCAACTTCTTCATTCTGTTTCTTAGGATAATCCATCGGTACTGTCATGTCTTCATCAGGTTCATGATACTCATACAAATTAGCAATGTTGAAAATAGGTGATATGTCCATGTCCTTAGGTAACTCAATCTCATATGCATTTCCACTGTAAAATTTTCTTGAAATCTTGCAAGGTCCAAACTTCTTCATTTTCAGCTTCCCATATGTTCCAATAGGAAATTTGCCTTTCTTCAAATGAACCATTACTTCATTACCACCATCAAAAGTCTTATGTCTCCTTGATCTATGAACTCTATCTTTGTATTTCTGATTACTCTTTTCCATCTTATGCTTCACATCTTCATGCAATGTCTTCATGTACTCAACAAATTTTACTCCTTTAGCACTTCTCTTTCTTTCATCAGCAATATCCCTCAAATCTAATATACCTCTTGGTTGTATTCCATTTACAATCTCAAAAAGTGCTTTTCCATTACTCCTATTCATTGAATTATTGTTTACAAACTCTTCTTGTGCCAACACAAAATCCCGATTACCTAGTGTGTCTCCAACTAAACATCTCAAAAGATTTCCCAAACTTCTATTCACAACTTTTGTTTGTCCATCGGTTTGTGGGTGAAATGTAGAACTATATTTCAAATCAGTGCCAAACTTTCTCCAAAGAGTCTTCCAAAAGTATCCAACAAATTTACTATCTCAATCAAATATAATACTCCTTGATAATCCATGCAATTTGATAATTTCCTTAAAGAAAAGATCTGCTACATGTACTGCATCTGATGTCTTTCTACAAGGTATAAAATGTGCCATTTTAGAAAATCTATCCACAACAACAAATATAGAATCATTACCTCTTACTGTCTTCAGTAAGCCAAGAAAAAAATCCATACTAATGTCAATCCAAGGCTTCTCAGGTACAATAATAGGTGTATGCAATCTAGTATTCAAACTTACTCCTTTTGCAACTTGACAAATTCCACAAATTTTCACAAATTTTTGAACATCTTTATAAAACTGTGGCCAAAAGTATTTCTCCTTAAACAAATTCAATATTTTATTAACACCAAAATGTCCAGCCAAACCACTACTATGTTTTTCCTTTATCAAATTAGTTCTCATTGCTCCTCTCAGTATACACAACTGAATACCTTTAAACAACATACCTTCTTGAATAAAATATTCTTCCCATTTAGTACTTTTTTGATCTTGAACAGGTGCTCTACACTTTCTCCATGGCTTAGAAAAATCAGGATCAAATTCATAAGAATCTCTCATGTCATCAAAGCCAAGAACTTCAATTTTTATCTCGATCATCAAAGATCTCCTTCTACTTAATGCACCATCAACTCAGTTAGTGACTCCACTCTTATGCTTTATCACAAATGTATAACTCTGCAAATACTCAACTCATTTCATATGTCTCTGATTCAACTTTTTTTTGACTACCCAAATACTATAATGCCTTATGATCGGTATACAACACAAATTCACTCAACATCAAATAATGTCTCCATTTCTTCAATGCTTGAACAATAGCATATAATTCTTGATCATACACATAATATTTCCTTTTTGCATCATTTAACTTTTCACTAAAGAAAGCAACAGGTTTACTTTCTTGACTCAATACAGCTCCTATTGCACTTCCACTCGAAATACCTTATTGAAATCAAGCAATGCCAAAACAAGCAATTCAACAACCTTCTGCTTCAGAGTCTCAAAATTTTTATCAACTCCATGTGTCCACTTGAATTCTCTTTTATCTCCTCTCATAGTCTTAGTCATAGCATTACATATTGAACTAAAATTCCTAATGAACTTTCGGTAAAAACTTGCCAAACCATGAAATTATCTTACCTCTCTAGAATTTTCAGGTGTAGGCCAATTCAAAATAGCTTCAACCTTTTCAGGATCCACTTTCAAACCATTTGCTGAAATCACAAATCCCAAATACACAATCTCCTCTTTCATGAATGAACACTTTTTTAGATTTATCAGCAACTTTTTTTCTTTTAGTCTCTGCAAAACTTGTCTAACATGCAAAAAATGTTCTTCTCTAGTCTTACTAAATATCAAAATATCATCAAGATATACAATCATAGACTTACCCAAGAATTTCTTTGAAAATTCATTCATCAACCTCATAAAAGTACTTGGTGCATTAGTTAAAACAAAAGGCATAACCAACCACTCATACAAACCTCCTTTTATCTTGAAAGCAGTCTTCCATTCATCACCTTCTCTAATTCTAATCTGATGATACCCACTTTTCAAATCAATTTTGGTAAAATAATTTTCTCCAGTCAAACTGTCCATTATGTCATCCATTCTCGATATAGGAAACCTATACTTCACTGTTATCTTATTGATTTTTCTAGAATCAGTACACATTCTCTATTCTCCATTCTTCTTAGGTGCTAATACAATAGGTACTACACGAGGACTCAAACTTTCTCTAATCAAACCTTTCTCCAACAATTCTTGAATCTGTCGGTTCAATTCCTGATTCTCGATAGGTGTTAATCGATGAGGTGACTTATTTGGTAAACTAGCTCCAGGGATTAGATCCATGCAATGATCAATGCTTCTCTTCAGTGGAAAACCATCAGGTACATTATCAAAAATGATTTCACTATACTCGGTTCATAACTTATCAATCTCCTCAGGAAAACTATCCTCTATTTTCTTACTCGGTTTGTGAGGAATCACAACAAAACATACATCATTCTTCTTCAAATCCTAAACAAAATTTCTTCCTTCCATCAAGAGAACTTTCACATTTGTGAAAACATTACTAATAGGTTCTTCCATCAAAGGTAACAAAATTTTTCTTCTTCCATTAGCCCAAATAGTATATTTATGCAATCTTCCATCATATATAGAATGTCTATCATATTGCCAAGGTCTACCCAACAAAATATGACAACAATCCATAGACATGATATCACATAACACCTTATTATAGTACTTTCCAATTTTCAAATTCACATAACATTGTTCACTTACCAAGAGTGTATGCTCATCCTTGATCCATGAAATCTGATAGGGCTTCAGATGTTCTAACCTTTGCAATTGCAATTTTGTGACCATTTCCTCAGATGCCAGATTCTTTGAGATACCATTGTCAATGATTACTTTCCAAACTTTGTCACAAACTCTACATTTGGTCTTGAACAAACTTTTCCTTATCGGATCTTCATTTTTACCTTCATTCCAAAGTGCTCTCCTAAAAATCAAGTTATTCTCCTTCTCAGGTTCATTCGGTGACTCTTCTTGCACCAAGGCATGTCTACTATTACCAGCCTTCTTACTAGCATGTGTACACTCAAATGATCTATGTCCTTCTCCACAATTGTAAAAAGTTCCTCAGAAACCACCTCTGTTATAACCACCTCAGTATTTACTACCTCTTCCTCTAGATGAACTTTCACCTTTCCACTTGGTCTTGCCTTTATAAAAATTTGTCTTTTCAGGTTCAGATCTACTACTTTCACCATGAGATCTACCTCTTCCTCTAGGGAATCTACCACCTTTACCTATTTCCTTTTCTCATGTATCTTATTCAATTTCTCCTCAGCCTTTAATGCAAATTGATAAGCCTCTTCAATTTTCTCCAATTTGACCAAACTAATTTCTTCTTGGATGGAAACTCTCAAACCATTCAGGTATCTAGAAATTCTTTCCACATCATTTTCATCATATCCAGATCTGATATCTAATCTATATAATTCCTCAATATATTCCTTTACTGAGCTATCTTTTTTCCTTAAAATTTGCATTCACCTAAATAGGTTAATCTGATAATCACAAGGTAATAATTTTCCTTTCAACTTATTCACCATTTTAGTCCATACCTTGATTTTGTCTTTTTCTTTCCTCTTTCTGTCCAACTACAGATGTTCCACATAAGGATGCATGAATTTTCAACTTTGTGCTTGTAATTTTCACCTTCTTTTCCTTAGGTACATTTCCATACTCAAAATACTTTTCCATCTTAGTGATCCAATCCACCAATTCATCAGAATCCAATTTTCCACTATACTCAGAAGGATTAAAGTGTGGTGTAGACTTCAAACTTGTTAAAGCCTTCAAGAATCTTTCCTCACCCTGATCCATCATAGGTGTAGGTTCTACATCAACTTATTCCACCTCAATTTCATCATCACTAACATATTTATGATGTCTTCCTCTTCTTTGGGTTGTTTTAACAACTTCTAATCTAGCAGCAAGTTGTCTCAACATGTCTTCCAATCCTAGATCTACATCTTGCCTCCCACGAACTATCTTGAAAACCCTATGCAATTATAGGCTAGATCGCAATCTCCTACACCACAAAAAATCAACTAGGGCTTCATAAGAAGGAACCTTCAAACCTATATTTGTAAACCTAGATCCAGATCTCAGCTCACTTTGATACCACCTAACACAAGGGTAGGATAGGGAGAGGGGCTAAAGGCACACCCTAACCAGATCCACCCTGGAGAACAACACACAAAAGTAATAAAAACAACAAGTGAGAGAGAGAATGCAGATCACTTTCATATATTTACTTCAAATTGATTCATACATTCTGGGTTGTAAGGCCTTCCCAGTTTAGGCCAAATATTACAATCAAGTACATGAGTCCTCCAACATGTGAGGATCTACCAATAATGTCATATTTTCTATCTTCTATCTTCTATCTTCTATCCAAAACTTACTCCCAAAATTGACTCCCTAAACTCTAACCAAAAAACCACATTTATACAAGAGGCTACCGAGCCAAGTTGGCCTTCAGATCCATAATTAATAGAAGGGACAACCAGATCTAGGTCCACATGCTTCCCAATGATGGATACCATCATTAAATCCATGACCTTAATTAAAAGAAAGAGTTAGCCTCAACAAGAAATGAAAATAAACAACTCAGTAAGAAAGGAAAATTGAGTGCCAGATAAGCATCACCGAGTGCCAAGGAAATAACCAAGCGCCAGAGGGATAACCGACCAACACCAGAAAATAAAGAAAACCAAGCAACACCGAACCAACTCAGTCAAAGCAAGAACCAAGCAACACATACAAACTCAAATATGTTTTTGGTGACATAAGATTGCCAAGGACCCGAGATGCTCCTGCATCATGCTCTCTCATTGGTCAACTTTCCAAGTGGATTTTTAAAGTGGACCCATTCTTAAAAGGTTTAATCTGATCCACTAGATTCGTCAGCATGAAAAATTCATCGATGAAAAGAATTCAAAATTTTCAAAAGGAACATTTTGACCATTGGCTACATTTAATTCAATTTCTAAGAAACTTATTGTGAAGTCAATTGTGGCTATTGGGTAAATAGTTGTTTGATGAGATTGTCTTTTCACAAATCCTTCATTGATCACATAGCTAAATTGTTTTCCTGAGCACAGTGAAAGACAAAAATTTGTAGTTAGCATGAGCTTCAAGGGTTTCAAAATTGCATTTGTAATGCAAAAACAAGTAAGTTTCTCTCTATGATTATGTTTTCGTGAGGGTTTTGTGTAGACTGTGAAGTATAATTAAGAACAAAAACCCTAGTCATAGAAATTATGGCACCATGAATGGATTTTATAGATAAAATTGAATACAAGGATAGGGAAATTTATGATGATTTTGTGGTATAATTATACCACTCCACAAATGATGTGGTTGTCAGGAAGAAATTTATTCCAATTGCACCAGGATTGAAGGTTGATGAGGGGTTGTATGACAAAAGTAACTGGTTGAGAGATGCCCACACAATCGTAAGTGGCTTGAACATCTTTAAGACTTGGTTTAGTCAAAGAAATTTGTATGCTCCACATTGTAATGTGTTGGAACTGGACATGGGAAAATTGGTTATCCTAGGGGTATTTATGGATGTGGACCTATTGCTACTGATAGCAAAGTCTTATGACCCGGTGACTAGAGTGTTCAGGAGTAAGCCTGGGACACCACTTGTGGAAATTAATGCAGAAGAAATCGGGTTAGTTTTCAAATTGATCACACCTATAGATTATCATAAGCTGATTAATTTTGACAAGATGAAGGAGACATATGAGGCTCAAAGAGTTTTTATTAGAAATGGTCCATTGAGGGAACACTTTTCTATAATTTGAGGTTTGATGCTTGCAGGACCCAAAACCCTAGAGCCCTTTTTGATAAAGTATTTCAACCCTCGTGCCTTAGGAGTATATATGTCCCTATGCAAGATTTTTGGTGAAGATGAGACTGGCCCTATGCCCATCCACTTTATGTTCATGATGGTTCAAATCTTGCATCCTATAGTAGGAGTAATTTTTTTTTTTTACCTTACTTGGCTGAGTGAATACATAATGAATTGGCATTGAAAAGGCTAAGATAGACCATCCCTTCAGATGGTACTGCTTATTAATGCACATGTTCTTGTCTAAAGAAGAATCTTTCTTTGAGAAAGGAATGAATTTGATTAAACAAAAGGATGGGGAGGAGCTTCCAGTGCATTATGGAGTATGGATCTATCTTGGGATAGAGCTAAGGCTAGTTTCATGAGATTTGACAAGGTGTTTGCTTCAAGTTTGAGGTCACTTCTTGCACATGAAAACCCTAGGATTCCAAAGGCCATATTTGATTTTATCAGACCCAAGGAGTTTTCTTCTGAGCTTAAAATTGTGCATAATTGGGGTGATATCATTATGTACCCTATTTCCAAAGTCTTTAGAGTTTATAGATCTAGGGGTACACATATATTTCCATATCAGGTTCCCCTCAAGATTGGCCTCACATAAATATTGTGGTAGATTGGTTGTTTTCAATAAAGGGAATTGACAGGAAGGGGGAGAGGTACTATTTTCCCAGCCTTCACTATAATCAACCATTTTTTCATTGTAAAAAGAAGTTGGGTTCACTTAGGAAATATTTTAAAGCCTTTTGGGATGAGGACATCAGTGGAGAGATTTTTAGATCTAGAGGGGTTTTATCAAATGTTTATATTGAGGGTAAAGGTCAGGGACATGGCTCATCAGTTCCACTTCCCAGAGGACATTATCAGAAATGAATTTTCTCTTCAGGAGTAGGAGATTAAAAAGGAGAAGTGGTTAGTCTATAAAAGGACCTTAGATTTTTTAAACCATTTTGATAATAAGTACAAACCTTTAGGGGGTATAAGGCCTTTCGGTGAAAACATTAATAAACTAATGACACATTTTGAAAACATAATGGGTGTCCTAAATGAGAAAAAGTCTAGAGTGGTTGAGGCCAATCTTGATCAAGCTAGTACTATGATGAAAACAATTGCACTTGTCCCAACTATAGCCCTAAGAGCCTACATTTTGCAATAAAGAGAAGGTTATAGTGTGGTGAAGTCTAGACAATAGGTAGATGACAAGGAAAATAAATTAGAAGAAAGGCCCTCACCACCCAAGGTGCATAGGATATACAAAAGGCCTACAATAGAATCTCCAGATGACCCTTCCCCTAAAAGGCCAAGAACTAAAGGGACCACCCAATCAAGTGAAGAGGCATACTCACCCTCTTAATCCCCACTAGAGTTTATAAATGAGGAAGAGATAGCTAAACAATTGGTTCAACTAGGTAGTATGGGTGATGTTGTACTAACAGAGGTTGAGCTACAAGAGGGAATGCTAGAGGAACCATCTACCCCTCCTATGGATATAACAGTATAAGAATTCAAATATAAGGAGCTTGATCCTATGATTAAGGAGTCCTATAGAATATTTTCGTTAGATGATAATTTTTTTAAATCTAGAGCTTTTGTACAATTTTCTTGGAGAATGAGCATTGCAGATTTTGAGAGAAAGTGTGAAAAGATAAGAGTAGAACAACTTGACAAATATGACTCTACTATTAAAGAGGAAATAAAGAAAGAAATTCTAGATAATTTTGGAAAGATCACCCCTGAAGAGGGAAGAAAAATGATTATGGATGCTCATGTCTTGATAATTCCAGAATGGGATATAAAATATGTTAATGTATTTGATGTAGTTAGAAGAAGAGGCTAAGGAAACATCAAAGGGAGTGGTCTTTAGTGATGACTGTGTTGCTCTGGTGATGTGGTCAATGCAGAAGCAAAATAAAACAAAGAGAGCTGAGGGGACAAGCATTGATCTAGTTGGTGGATTGATGGTTAGGAGGGTGAGTGAGACCTCAATAGTGGAGGCAATAGATATTATTGTGTAGGAAGCAAGCTATGCTAAGGCCACAACACTTAAAGACAAACAGGTTATAGATGAGCTTAGGCTCAAATGTGAAAATATAATGGAGGCCTATGATGCTGAGAAGAGGAGAAAAGGTGAACTAATAGGAAGGCTTACACAGTTGGGGGACACAAAACCTCTGTCATATGAGATGGGTGAGTCTTCCACAAAGATGATTGCATCATCCCCTACACCACATCCTAGCTCAAACCCCATAATATCTATTCCCCCATCATCCATGGCTCCTGATGCCCAATTTGAAGAGGTACTGCATGATGAATAGGAAAAAATCAAGGCCTTAGAGGTAGAGGTGGTGAGGAGATATGAAGAAAAAATTAATGGTGCAATTTTTCATCTTCTCCACACTATTGACACTAGGTTTGTTTATTATAGGATCTCAAAGATTTTTGATATTTTAAATTCTTTTAATCAAGATAAGATTAAATTTGAGGAGATCCTTAATAAATAGACTAGCAGAGAAAATAAAATGGAGGAGATGTATTCAATAGCTAAGGATCAACCAAAAGTGTATATTACAATGGAGAAGACCTATGATCACACTATAGGTCTATTGGAGTTAGCTATTGCTAGAGAATCAATAAATAATGAATGTAGATTCCTTCTCTAGGAATATTCTAGTAATAATTTTGATTTATTTCCTTGCATTTTGGAAAACCTCAAAGAGATCAAAGCCCAAGAATAATGGATGGAGGAGTTGGATTCAACCTTCACATAAAAACTCAATAGTATTATTGTCAATGATGAGAATTACTTGTTTGGTAGGGTAATTGAGGAGATTGTAACTACAAGGATATATTTTGATTCCTTAGAAAAGAGAGAAAAACACCTTAAAGCCAGGTGTAAGAACCTAATTGATGAGAAATAAAAGGTTCTATAGTTTGGGTGGTTAGATGATGCAGTATTTAATGAGTGGGTTTCAAGGTTCAGTCAGGAGGTGACATGCGTCAAGGTGGGGTGAGGATCAACTCAAGAATGATGCTCCTATTTCTACGGCTACCTGCTTTTCTATTAGAAGATAATTTTTTGAAAGTGACCTTTTTTGATATTGTGAAAAGTAATTTATAACCTATTTTAATGTGACATGTGTACCTTCCTATGTTTTCAAGCTTGTTTCAACCCTCCTATTCTATAAAGGGTTTCCAAGACTGGGAAGAAGGGTCTAAATTTTCATTGTTGAAAACACTTTCTGCGTCTTAGTAGGTTGGTCCATACAATGTGCAATGATAGAATATTGATGTCTATATATTTGTTTTCAAGCTTTAATGAAGAAAGTTGTTATTCTTTGTCTATGAGTTATTTTTAAAAGTTTTATAAAGAAATATAGTGAATGTATCTTTCTCAAAGAGATTAATACAAAGAGAATTGCAACAATATTTGTGTCAAAAAAATCTTGTCTCCTTTTATTACCGTTTTGTTGATTTTATGAATATTTGAACAAGTCTTGAATTTCATTTGCAACTCTTTTAGGTTTTATGTCATTTCATTGCTTCTATTGGTTCAAGGAGCTGAGTTAAATGCTTCTATGATTTGATAGGATCACAAAATATAGTAAAGGATATCATAAGTATAAGGTTTTTTTGATAACAACTGATATATTTACTTACAAATAGAGGAAATAGTTCATAATCTTCATTATATATCTATGAATCTATGATAATAACTAATAGATAAGGTGTCATAAGTCTTATTAGGAAAGCAAGATACTAAGAGGGGGGGTGAATCGGGATCTATAAAACCTTTACAAATTCAACATGTATATTATGAATCACATAAGTATTAACTGTTGGCATTAAGCATGATTGTCATTAGTGACAACACTTATTCTGAACAGTGCATACCGAGTAGAATAGTACATACTGAGCAGAATAGAGCTTACTAAGTAGAGCAGAGCTTACCAAGCAGAATAGTGCATACCGAGCTCACAAAGTTTCACAGTGTTTACCAAGTGCTGCATGGTTAAATAGGAAATTTAGTTTCTATCGAGTAACACTTTATCTACCGAGTCTCTAGTATTTACCGAGTTCAAAACTATGACCGAGTGGTTAGTATGGACCGAGCTTCCACTTCTACCGAGTGCATGACAATGTCAAGTAATGCAGTGGACACCGAGTATTAGAAAGTCACTGAGTTAGTTTGTAATAACCGTGTAACTATATTTGGGCCGACTCAGTAATATTTGTGTTTACTTGTTTAAGAGCTGACTTTGTAATTGTTTTGGAATTGACTTAGATTGATATATAAACAATGTTTTATGTCATATCCAAAAAGGAAGATATAGAGAAGTATAAAAAAAAAAGAGAGAAAGGCAGAGATAAGTGAATTACAAAGGGCTACAGTAGTATAAGAAGTAGCAAAGATCTATCCATCATAGAAGGTGATCAGTACATCAAAGAATCTCAATCAGAAAGTATAGTTGCAAGTAAGAGATCTACTATTTCATCCTAACAGGTGAATCAGCTTGAAATCCTTTAACCGGGTAGACTTAACAGTCTTTGTAAAAATCTCTTAACCGAGTGCATACTTCATTGTATGTTTGTAAAACCTCTAACAAGGTGGACCTAGTAGTCCTTATTGCTCCTAACAAGGCAGATCATTAGAAGTGATCATTGTAAGCCTTAACTGGCAAACTTTATACTGCAGTATTGAAGTTTTGTGGGTATCATCCCCACCCCAATTTTACTTTCTACTTGGAAGGTTTCTGGGTCACCAAATCTCTGTGTTCTAAGTGTTATGAATGTTTTATTCTTTCTGTTACTCATGCATTGAGTTAGATTATCAATCTAATATTATTAAGATCTGAATCTGTTAAAAGTTTTGAAGTTACTGATTCACCCCTCCCCTCTTAGTAACCTAGATAGTCTTGAATATTTCCAACAATTGGTATTAGAGCTCAGTGGATCTCAGAATAAAGTTTGACAGCTTGAGAAAAGATTCAGGACAATGGAGATATTCAGACTGAACAAAGTAATTGAGAATGAAAAGCTAGATCTGGAAATGGCCATAACTCAATTCAAAGAAGCAAGAGAGCATCTTTCCCTTTCCCTAAAAAGAAGGAAGGAACTTGCAAATCAGATCAATGACCACCAGTATGTTGAAGAAAAGATTGAAGACTTTTTCCCTTCAAGCAACTCAGATGAAGCAAACAATGCAATCAAAGAACTTCTAGAAAAGAGTGGATCTTTGCAAGAAGTGAGAAAATTGAAAAGAGAACAGGAAATTTAGTCAACAAGATTCTATGAAGTCTTGGAACAAAGAAACAAGATGAAAGATGAAATAGATGGAAAGAACAATGAAATCCAGAATAAAAATCTTTAGCTAGAAAATCTTATTGATCAAATCTCCAATGCAAATGAAGAAATCTTGACTCTAAGATCAAAAAATGAAAATATGAGAGAAGAGCTAAGATCTGAAAAGAAAATCAATTTAAGAGTGATGAGTGAACTAGATGCTGAAAGGAAAATCAATGAGAGAATGTTGAAATCTCAAGAAGATATGAATCAGGTGTATGAACGAAACCTTCATAGGCAAAAAGGAAAAGTAGGACTTGGATACAAAGAGGAAGGTGAATCCTCCAAACAAGGTACTCAAAAGAATCAGAAACCTACCTATAATCACTATGGAAAAATTGGTCATACTTCAAACAAATGTTGGAGCAATGGAAAACCAAAATTCAATGGAAAATGCTACAATTGCGATCAGCTTGATCATAAAGCAAATGAATGCAAGGAGAAACCAAGATTTAAAGGCATATGTCACAAATGTAGCAAACAAGGTCATAAGGCATCAGAATGCAGAACTAAAACACCCAATCTAGTGGAAAAAATTATTAAAGCAATGTTTGGTTGGGATTACAACACTTGGTGTAGATGTCATTACTGTGGAGAATATGGACACATTGGCATGAATTGTGTAAGGCACCACTTGAGAAAAAGGGATTCTACCATAAGATGTTATAATTGCACTAAGCTTGGTCACATAGCTAAAAACTACATGAATTTAGGAAAAATTGAAGATGAAAAGAAAGCAAAAGCAAATAACATTAGGAAGAAGATGAGACAGAAGTGGATTCCTAAACCTGCCGAGAAAACCAATCCTAAAGTTACTAATGAGGGGAGTGGCTCTATGAGCTCTAACTAGTCTCCAAGAAAGCACTGGAACTGTATCTTCATAGACATATTCCAAAATAGTTCCTGAACTGAAAGGAAGACAGATCCAAACTAGTATGCAAGATACAATAGGATCACAAGAAGGTCGGTATCAGTTACCACCGAGCAAGGTCGGGAGTAACCTAACTTCATTTGGTTACTAAGTAAGGTCGAAGGAGTATGAATTTGTATGATCACTGAGTTGTGGAGTCTTCACCGAGCAATTAATTCATAGTGGATGATAGCCTATCTAATTCAATACCCTAATTCATACTGAGCATTAATGACAAAGTTTTAACAAAAGGAGTGAAATCAAGCTCACTATTCACCGCGAACAAAAGTCTCCTAGTGCAATCAAGCATTTCAAAGCATATTTTAGCAAGATATTCTCTTTCCTTGAAGAATTTACTATGTTCACCAAGCTACCATGGAATCATCCAGCGCTAAAGTGAAGAAAGGTTCAGAAATGTTGGTTCATGGAGAATGGAAAGCACCAGATTTCAAACTTGTGCCCGCAGTTGCTGGAACCCTAGACCCGAGTGGAGCTCAATCTCAGATCCCTCCTAAGGTACTCCTTATTAACGATATTCACAATCATTTTAAGTGTACAATTCAAGAGCTTGGAACCCTAGAGATAGATAATATTCATGAGGAACTATGTGTTGATGGTGTTCTCAAACCAGAGCATCAACATTTGGAAGATAAGGGTTTAGTTCACATCACACACTTGCCTCAGAGCTTTCAGATAAAATGGGTCAGATATATCCTTAGCCGAGTACATGAAGGTAAAATATGGCTTGAGTAACTAGTAGAGATTATGAAGAAGATGATTCACTGAATCACTGGCCTTCCCATGCTCGACAAGGCAAAATCTACAAAAACCCTAGGTTGGACGGAACTGGAAGAGAAAACCCTAGCTGAGTGGGACGGTAGAGGTATGAAGATAAGCAAAATTACTGATGCAAAATTGAAGTTTGGTATACATATCATAGCTCACAAGATATATAGTTCAAGTCGGCAGAACAGTGTTCCGTGTGAAGCAGTTGACCTAGCGTATAAAATTGTAAAGAACAATCTATCATTTGACCTAGCAGATCTTTTGTTGAAACAGTTCAACAAGAACATGGAGAGCATCCAAACCTCAAAGAACAATCCATGTAAGTTTGGCTCACTATTGGTTTGTTTATTTTTCTATGCTCAAAAGTTTTTCCCATCAAAAGGAACGGTAGTATGGAGAAAAGATGTGCCAGTTCTTTATTAGATGAATGAATACATTTCAGAAATGGGTAACAATTTTGAAAGCATAATGGATAGCTATTTTGAATCATTTAAAGAGAAAATGACCAATAGATTTTAGATTCCACAAAAATTGGTGGAAGATTACAAAGATGATATTTGTTTCATGGTGGACTGTGATAATCTGTATATACAGGTAGAAAAACCAAGGATTGTACATGTGAAACCTCTTCCCTATGAGGTAAATATTGATGAAACCAAGAATATTATTGAAGCCCTAATTAATCAACTTGTTAATCCAAAGGCACCATATTTTGGGAAATATGAAGAAGTTAAGGAGAGAATTGAGCTTAGTATAAAGCTTCCACAGGCGGTTAACAAAGGAAGAAAGAGGATGGCCAAAATACAAGCTAGCACACCTCTAATGTCAACTGAGGAAAAAGGAGAGGACTTTGAAGAAGAAGAAGAGAAAAAGGATGAGGAGGAAGAAGAACAAGTACTAGCAAAGAAGAAAGGAAAAGTAATTATCACCAAGGCACCCAAGCAACCCTCTGTAGTATTTACAAGAAGGAGTGCAAGAGGCAAGGCAGGCAAAGACAGTGAAGAAATAGTATTCAAAAGGCCTCCTGCTTCATTAAAAGAAAAGATCAAGGATTTGAGAGAAGAATCTGGAATTGCAAACTTCAAATCTCTCAAATATGAAATCAGATCTGAGGAAGAATAGCAGGAAATTGAAGATGCTGTTGTCGAGAAAATAGGAAAATGGAAATACTCACCTAAAGAGATAGCTTCTCAAATCCTAGGAATTTTTCTGAACAAAATTAAGTTGAGATGGTCCAATGCAAGACAAACTATCAAGGACATCTATGCTCAAACCTTGAGGCAATTAATGCCAAGTTTGAAAAATGCTGAAATTAATAAGGCATTGATAGATAATGAAAATAAGTTGACACTCAAATTCAACAATTGTTTGATTTTGATCAAAGATATTGAGTTGGTTGTGAAGAGTGCCACTGCCACATGGAAAAAAATCTATAATCTTCACAAACTGAGTGCCAAAACTATGATAATCAAGGATATTGATGATGATAGTGATGAACATGAAGAAGATACCGAGGTAGACAAGCAAAGTGGTGAGGAAGATAATATTGTTCGGATAGCTACAGAAGTCATTGCCTCACTTCCTCACTCTCCATCAAAAGTTTCTACACCTAGCATGAAGATAACTTCAAGTATGATTGTGACAACTTCCATAGATACATCAAATGTCAAATCATCACTAGCACAACTCAATGTATCATCGACAGAAATGACTACCACCTCTTTTACCGAGTTGCAGTCTCCTATATCTACTTTAGTACCTACTTCCATATCAAGTTTTCCAGCAGTAAGTACCTCAATTTTGGATACTTCACTAAGTATTTCAATTTTTGATTCTACAATTGTGAATACTTCAGTTTTGAGCCCTTCAAGTATTCCAGTCGGTAGTTTATCATTTTTCACAGCTAGTCCTACAATGTCTACAATAACTTCTACAAAGGCATTAAGTGCAATAATAGTTGATCCTAAGGCTCAACCAAGTATAAGATTTTTGAGTAAGAATGTAGAAGAGGATATAGACTTATATGAGGAGATAGAGATTCCAAAATTAGACTTTGCAAATCTTTCAGCAAACCAAATGCAAAACATTGGTGAACTCCTCCAAAAGAAAGCAAAGCAAAAGAAACTAAAAGAAGAAAGGGACAAGGAATATAAAATTATTGAAGATGCAAAGGATATTTTGTCAGAAGCATTAGGTATTAAAGTTGATTCCTCTCAACATATTTTGTTACAGTTAGTTGAGGCAGTAAACAAGTTCCATGAGGATTCCTCTACGTCAGAAAAGATTCTTGAGAAAGCCGAGAAGAAGTTTGACAATAAAGTGCTTGAGCATGTTGCTGAGCATATAGCTATTAATCAGGTAGAATTATCTTTAGTTTTGATAGATATTGAGTCCTCCTATTCCAATGTTACCTCACTTATTGCTAAGCTATGTAATGTTGCTGAGTTCACTAAGGAAGTCAAGGATAAATTGAATAAGATTGATGAGGATCTGAAGGACAGTGTACAGAAGTTGCAACTTGAACCTAGTGCAAGCTCTGCACATCATATGAAAATCACATTCCTATCAAATAGGCAGTTAGAATTATTAAAAGAAGATACAAAGATCCGGTCAACACTGCTAGATATTCAGAACATGATCCTTCCCATCATGGACATAATGCAAAAGCACATTGTTCACTCAAAAGCAGTACTCCATGACAATCAATTTTCCATTGCAGATCACATGATTAAACTCTCTGCAGAAGTCTAAATTTCACTCCAAACATGCAAGATTCTGCAAGAGAATTGGGATAGAACTTTGGCACTAATCATAAAGGTACATTCTGATTTTCTTTCACATTTTTGATTCTCCCTATAAAATACTTGTATATACACCTTTGGCATTATTGTCAAAACGGGGGAGAAAATGTATAGGAGAAAGTGTATAAGATTAAGGTGTGTAATACGAAAGGGGGAGAAAGTACTCTATATAAGGGAGTCATGAAATGTATAAACAATAGTTTGACAAAGATAAATTTTGAAAAATAAAAAAAAGATTCAGCATGATTCTTGTATATAAGTTTTGGCAATAAGTGTTTTTGTCACTAATGCCAAAGGGGGAGATTGTTGGCATTAAGCATGATTGTCATTAGTGACAACACTTATTCTGAATAGTGCATACCGAGTAGAATAGTACATATTGAGCATAACAAAGCTTACCGAGTAGAGCAGAGCTTACCAAGTAGAGCTTACCGAGCAGAACAGAGCTTACCGAGTAGAACAGTGCATACCGAGCTCGCAAAGTTTCACAGTGTTTATCGAGTGCTACATAGTTAAATAGGAAATTTAGTTTCTACCGAGTAACACTTTATCTACCGAGTCTCCAGTATTTACCAAGTTTGAAACTACAACCGAGTGGTTAGTATGGACCAAGCTTCCACTTCTACTAAGTGCATGATGATGCCGAGTAATGCAGTGGATGTCGAGTATCAGAAAGTCACCAAGTTAGTTTGCAGTAACTGTGTAACTATATTTGGGCCGACTCAGTAATATTTGTGTTTACTTGTTTAAGAGCTGACTTTGTAATTATTTTGGAATTGACTTAGATTGATATATAAACAATGTTTTATGTCATATCCAAAAAGGAAGATATAGAGAAGTATTAAAAAAAAAAGAGAGAAAGGCAGAGATAAGCGAATTACAAAGGGCTACAGTAGTATAAGAAGTAGCAAAGATCTATCCATCATAGAAGGTGATCAGTACATCAAAGAATCTCAATCAGCAAGTACAGTTGCAAGTAAGAGATCTACTATTTCATCCTAACAGGTGAATCATCTTGAAATCCTTTAACCGGGTAGACTTAACAGTCTTTGTAAAAATCTCTTAACCGAGTGCATACTTCATTGTATGTTTGTAAAACCTCTAACAAGGTGGACCTAGTAGTCCTTATTGCTCCTAACAGGGCAGATCATCAGAAGCGATCATTGTAAGCCTTAACTGGCAAACTTTATACTACAGTATTGAAGTTTTGTGGGTATCATCCCCACCCCAGTTTTACTTTCTACTTGGAAGGTTTCTGGGTCACCAAATCTCTGTGTTCTAAGTGTTATGAATGTTTTATTCTTTCTGTTACTCATGCATGCAGTTAGATTATCAATCTAATATTATTAAGATCTAAATCTATTAAAAGTTTTGAAGTTACTGATTCACCCCTCCCCTCTCAGTAACCTAGATAGTCTTGAATATTTCCAACATTAACTTCAATGTTGTAATAGATCTAACTACTAATCACATCCATGAACATGAAAGTAAATGATCAACATAATAACGCAAAGATTTGGTAACCTAGAAACCCTTGAATGTAAAACTAGGTTGGGTATGACACCCACAAATCTTTACTACTGCAACAATAAAGTGTTCCTTTTAGGGATACAAATTTTTTATCAATTCTTTTGATCTACCCTATGAGGGGTGTGCCCTACTAAGAGATTATAGACTTATACAATCTACCTTGATTAAAGGATTTAAACTTACAACAAAGTAAGCGCTCTGTTAGGAGATTTACAAAGGCCTATTAGGACCATTTTGTTAAGAGATTTACCTTGATTCACTTTCTAGAATGTATCAGTACTCGATCCTGCAATTTTCACTTCAAATGTTGATAATGGATCTCCTCTTTTCAATTCTTATCTGATCTCAAAATTTGATATAACTTTGATCTATCCTTTACTACTATTCTCAGTCACTCTACTTGATCTTAGATTTTGACATCCAAAACACTTCCTCTTTAGCCTTCACATCTGATACTTGATATTAGGGTTTTGATGTCACCTTAAATAGATAACTAGTTAGCCTTCTAGATCAAGATCAATGATCTAGATTCATCACTTTTTCTTCTTAAGCATTACCTTTTTCTGATTGGTTACATTGCATGCATAGGGATTAATGATCATAATCATAACACGTAATTAACTCCTTAAATATCTCAATGCTTATTACATTATGAATAGAAGTCAACTAAAATAGTTTACCTAAGTGTCTATGCCATTCCAAACACATATACCCAAAAATGGCTTACTCGACATATGAACTCTCTGGTTCTCGGTCAAAACTATTATCCATATGCTATCACTTAGAACTAACTGTTCTATCCATCTTAGCATTCATACTTCTTGATAAATACTAGGGTACTTGGTGACCACTAAATTTCTTGACAATAACTCCTATTGGGTACATACATGATATTACACCTTACTTGGCCTTAGTAGGATATCTCGGTCGTAGTGATGACTGACAAACTCTATCTTGATAATGACTAAGTATATGGCACTAATAGGAAAGATGACTTGGAGATCAACAATATACCCCTTTGACATTAGTGGAAAAAATACTTTTTCATGACTTATCATTACATTAACAAAATAGTACTCTAGTACTCCAGTACTCCCCCTTTCACTATGACTCAGTCTTTATAAAGACTTCATTATATGTACATGATATATACATGACTTATGACATACTCATGACTACAAAAATGACTATACATTCAAAACTAACATTATGTCATACCTTTATACATTTCCCCCTTTATCTCCATCTATTTCCCCATCGTTTTTGTCACTTTTAGTTGCTGGGGTGTTAGGGTCAAATAGTACTTGTCCAAAAATAGTTTTTGGAGCTTTAGAATCATTTCCAATTCATTGTCCCAACTTGATCTAATAGACTCTGATGCGGGAGCATCTTGACCCTAAGAATTATGATAGGTTTCATAATATGCCTATATTGAAGTCATTTAAACTTTCCTAAAACCATGTCTAAGAAATTGTTAAAGTGCTTAAATTTGTATTGTAATGTATTAAACACAAGAAAAATAGATTTTCATTGTAATGTGTTAAAAGAGTGGGAATGCTTAAAATAGCATTAAATTTATGAGTGGGAATGTTGGGTAAATAGGTGGTTTTAATAACTACCTAGAATCTCTTTAAAGAGAAGAAAAAATGTAACCGTAAGAGATAGTTGAGGAAGCTACATGGATATAGGGAAAAGAGAGTAAACAAGAGTGGAAAGAGAATCAGCTCTTTGGCTAAAGGCTAGAGAGCCATGCATGTTATGTAATGCATTTGAAGTTTAATGTATTGGTTTCACTAAGTTGGTGTTTTTAGTTTCTCTAAAGTCTTTTATTTTATATCCTTTATCTCTTGATTTCGTAGTTTCCTGTCTGAATTGATTACTTGATGTTTATTGTTTTTGAGTTTTTGTTGTAAGGATTTGGTAATGAAGGCTTCATGACTGACAATCAATATTAAAGAATCCAGCCAATTTTGTGAATCAAGTTTTCTTGAGTTTTCGATAAGCATGAGTTAATGGTAGCTTGTTTGTGAATCAGGTACAATAGTCCTAATTTTGGGAAAATTTCATTGTGCTAAGTATCAATTTAAAAATCTATTACATGCTTGTGTACTTTGGAATGTATGAGTGTAAGATTTTAGTTGTTATCAGCTTCCTCTATTTTCCCTTTGTTAAGCATTTCAGTCTCAGGTTGGTTTGGGTAGTTAGTCTGAGTCGAGAGTCTTATTTTCATTGTTACCAAATTAGGGAATGTGGTTCTCATTATGGTATAAATAGACTGGTATTAAAGCTGGTAATAGGTATGCAAAATCAAGCTTTGTTAAATGGTTATCAAGAACCATTTTACAATGAAGAAGGTGGTGAAATGGAGGGAGTTGTTCATGCCCATGTGGAGCCTGAGTGATGTGTTTCGATAGTCTTTGTGAGAGGACTAGTTGTAGAGTTCCTTGTATCTGGGAAAATTGAATGATATGAAGTATCATTCTGAGAGTGATCAATGAACCATCATGGCTTGAGCTCATCCATTATGGTTCGTTGATCACTCTCAGAATGATACTTCATATCAATCAGCTTCTCTTGGATATAAGGAACTTTGTAACTAGTCCTCTCACGAAGACTATCGAAACACATCACTTGGGCTCCATGCAAGCATGAACAAATCCCTCCACTTTGCCACCTTCTTCATTGTAAAATGGTTCTTGATAACCATTTAACAAAGCCTGATTTTGCATACTTGTTACCAACTTTAATACAAGTCTATTTATACCATAATGAGAACCATGTTCCCTAATTTGGTAACAATGAAAATAAGACTCTTGACTCGGACTGACTACCCAAAACAACACTAGACCAAATGCTTGATAGAGGGAAAACACACGAAGCTGATAAAAACTAAAATCTTACACTCATACATTCCAAAGTACACAAGTGTGTAACAGATTTATAAACCGATACTTAGCACAATGAAATTTTCCTAAAATTGGGACTGTTGTACCTGATTCACAAACAAGTTGCCATTTACTCATGCTTATCAAAAACTCAAGAAAACTTGATTCACAAAATTGGCTGGATTCTTTAATATCAACTGTCAGTAATGAAGCCTTCATTATGGAATCCTTACAATAAAAACTCAAAAACAATAAACATCAAGTAATCAATTCAGACAAGAAACTATGAAATCAAGAGCTAATGGATGTAAAAGAAAAGACTTTAGGAAAACTAAAAACACCAACTTAGCAAAACCAATACATTAAAACTTCAAATGCATTACATAACATGCATGGCTCTCTAGCCTTCAGCCAGAGAGTCAATTCTCTTTCCACTCTTGTTTACTCTCTTTTCCCTATATCCCTGTAGCTTCCTCAACTATCTCTTATGGTTACATTTTTTCCTCTCTTTAAATAGATTCTGGGTAGTTATTAAAACCACCTATTTACCTGACATTCCCACTCAGAAATGTAATTCTATTTTAGGCATTCCCACTCTTTTAACATTACAATGCAAATTTAAGCACTTTAACCATTTCTTAGACATGGTTTTTGTTACAAGTAGTAGTTGTCATTGCACCAAAAGATCAACCTATTAATGCCCAACACAACCACTAGACTTATAGAGGACACAAGAGGTGGTTAAGCCATCTCGCGAACCCTGTGAGGGACACTGGCCCACTACCAACAATCCCCCTCCTAGCATCACTCGCTATGGCCTGCATGGATTCAAACCTATGACCAAGCTCTGATACCACTTGTTACAAGCTAAGGTTTCCATTGCACCAAAATATCGACCTATTAATGTCTGATACAACCACTATACTTATAGAAGATAGAAGAGGTGGTTAAGCCATGTCACAAACCTTGTGAGGGACGTTGGCCCACTACCAAAAGTTTTAGGAAAGTCTAAATGACTTCAATATATGCATATTATGAAACCTATCATAACGCTTAGGGTCAAGATGATCCCTCATCAAACTCCAAAACTTGAAGCTTTATTCTAGCTGAGTAGCTAGATCAACTAAACTTTCTATAATAGATAGATGAGGATCTCTCTATACTAATAATTCCTCTGCATTTTCCAATTCTCTTTGCATGACCTCCAAATTAGATATCAACATTTTCTCAATAGAGATTACTTTGGCCCTTATTTTACCATCATTAGCCATTATCTCGGCTAATCTCCCTTGGACATGAGTCAACCTAGTAAAATGAATGGAGCTGGAACTTGCATCCATGCTCAATGAATGTCTTGTTGACTTCAAATCTAATTGAATCTTCTTAATAAGCTATTGGTTCTCCTTGGTAAATAATTATACATCAAAAAAAAATTGTACAAAGATTGAATGTTTTGTACAACTTCCTTTAAGTTATTGACAAGGTCAATAAGTTCAACCTATTTGACTGCAATCTCTGTTGAAAATTTCTCAAGAACTTTGGTCTAAAAATTCCTTTCATACCACTTCATTAACTTCTCATTAGCTTCTATATCATCATTGCTCACCTTTTTAACAATATGGACCAACTTCTCTAAAATAGGTATTTTCTCATTAATATCTTATAAATCAAATGCATCAACAAATATATCTTTGAACTCATGTAGTACCTTCTTTTGTTGATGTTCTCTTCTTAATTCCTCTTTTTTTCTTTTTCTCTTCAATAAATCCTACAAAATTTGCATCTACTCATATGTCAAGTTATTAGTGTCCCATTTTGAAATCACTATAACTTCATCTACTGTCACTTGTGTGCCAGGAGACTTGTCCTTCTTCTTGTTCAACTTTTTCTTCTTAGTATCTGGTGTACTACTACTCGACAACTGTACTAAGGCTTGAATAGCCTATTTTTCCTTTGGCTCCTGACTCTCCTTAGTTCCTTTTTGCATAGTCTCCTTTTTTCCCTCAACATGAGGACCTGGGACATCTATTCAAGACTTATATGCTTGATCTTTCATTCTCTCATCTCCTTCTTCATTTGTTTCAAGTTTGGACTTGATACATGAATGTGGATCTATTATGGTTATCTTACCCTATTCCTCAACACTTCTACCTTGTGTGTCCTCAACTGTGATTGTGGTAGAGATATCAAGTATTGATTCCAAAGTTGGTGCACCCTTAACCCTTGGATAATCATGAACTTGGATCAAAACTAGATGGGTGCATGAAAAATGTGTATTTGAGGTTGCCTCTCTAAGAGTTTGAATCTTAATTTCTTCTTCGGTTAAGGCATTGGAATTATACTATTTATCCTTAGGTACATCTTCAATAGTGATAACATCTTTTTGTTCACTCTCCTCTACCTTCTTCCTTATTTCCTCCTCAAGATTTTCTAGCTCATCAATGTCTTCTATATTGTCAAGCTCTACTTGTCAAGATGTGCCTTAATCTTTGTTTGCATTCTTTTCAACTATCAGCCCAAAAATTATCTTCTAGATTAATGTACTTTGTTGAATAACCTCTTCAACATTCTTCTTCAATATAGAGTATTCTATCAATTTAGGTACAAACCTATTCCTATATTGTTCCATGAATTTTGTTCTTTTCTTTTGTGTCAATTCAGGTATCAATTGGGCTAAAGTGTCTTCTCTTATCTGTCTTTTAGTCATAATGGAATACTATCATCTCTCATCACTTTTATTGAACAATTCTTTAGGGATAAGATTCCCAATTTGCAAAGGTGTCATCTTGAAGGTTCCCAACATTTCTATCATTGCATCCTATATCTTTACCTTATCATTTTTACTTATCTTTTCAAATGTAATGAATTTAAATCTAGCTAGACCTATTGTACTCTTGATATTTTGATACATTTCTTCCATATTGGTCAGATGCTTATGAACGACCACCTTGAATTTTTTGACATTATCTGTCTATGTCATCTCCTCATCTTCATCATCCTTTTGTAACACTAATTTTCTTCTTGGATTCTTTCAAGGGTGGCTTGGCTCAACCTTAGTTTTTACTTGTTTTATTTTTCTAGAGCTTTACCCTTTAGCTTTCTTTCTCATAGTTTTCTTTTGTGGCTTGGTTACTATTATAGTTATAGATGTCCTTATTCTTGGTCTTATTGTTCTAGGAGGAGTAGGATTCTTCTTTAAGTTCTTCTTTATAGTGGGCTTAGAAACTACTATTTCCTTACCCTTATTTCTTGCATCTACTTCTTCATCCTCACTTTCTTCTCAATCATTGGATTGGTCCTCATCATGACCTTGTGTGATCTCTAGTGGTGCATCCTACTCTTCTCCTTGTCCCAACATCATCTCAAGATTCTTAACTATCTTCTTTCTTTTCCTTTCCATGGTTGCATATTTCAAGCTCATGGTTATCTTTATTTTGGATTCTTCATACTTCCCAAATATCTTAGCATTTTTGTCAACTTCTTTTGCTAGTAATGTTGTGATTGCTGTAGATGTTTCATCAATATTTACCTCATAGGGAAATGGCCTTAACCATGCTACCCTCAGTAAAAAAACTTGTACATATTTGAAATTAGTATCAACAAGGAAACATACATCATATTTCTGAACTAGGGATACAAGGATTCTTCTCCTCTTTCTTATCTTCTTCTTGAATTCAAAAAAATAATTTTCCAATACCCTATCAAAATTTTCTCCTAATTTCTAAATACAATAATTTATCTATTATGTCACTGGTCATTCTTGACTCCAGACAACATCTCTTGTGGTGGAAAAATTATTTTAAACATAGAAAAATATGCAAACCATCATGGATCTAAACTTACACATTGATATTTTTGCCTTCTTGAATGATGATAAGTTCTCTACCAGTTGAGTCAATTGCAACTCACCAAGGTCATATGTATGATCCTTCTTGACTATCTTCCATGCCTGGTCAACTACAATATAAGGAACACTATCCATCCTTCTTGACTAGTAAAATTTATGTGCAATTACCCTTACTGCAAAATCAATCTTAGGATCAGTGATGGTGGAAATTGTCATACCTTGTTTACTCCACACTGCCATTGTGTTTTCCTAAATCACTTCCTTACTCTGACATCACATTGCCTTCTTTTTGTTGAGAGTAGAGTATCTAGTAACTCAGTGTATGATCTCCTTGGTGATTTTTACCAGCCCATTCTCCAACCATAAATGCATGTTGTGAACTCAGCTTAGAACTATCTTAATCCATTAAATCTTGAAGCTACGGGGTAAGTCTAGGGCATGAACTAACCCTTTATCGATAATGTGTTGTTTCTTAGCCTTGAATGCTCCATTTTCACACATTTTATTATATGCCTCCCTTATCTCATAATCTCCAATCTCACTTACCTTGCACATATAGCATGCCCTTACATCATGAATCATTAAAACCTTTGGTAGGATTGATGACAGGGCTCTCGAGAGATCTCCCTTCACCACACTCTTAGGTACTGCTTGAAAATTCAAAGGTAGACAAGTATCACTCCTAACAAATTGAACATCCTTTACCTTCTTTCCTTGCTTCCTCACATCAATAGATGAACAAGTATCCATTTATTCAAGTTAAGGTTTGTAATAAAGAATCTAGGTAACTTGGTAAAAGTAGTTCTTATCAACACTTCAATATATTCATCGATAGCACATGGTTGAATCTTCATAGACTTCACACAAATCTCTCTTCCAGTTGCTTTTGAATTTCCCTTAAAATTCTCTAATCACTTGGTGAAATGAAAATGAATGGTAAAATTCATTATATAGATTCAAATGATCAAATTAGGTCTTTAATAAATGCTTTGTACACTAGTGAGTATAATACAACTATCTCAGTCCTTGCATAATAGCTCCATCTCCAATTTCCCTAATTCCATCACTCAGTCAAAACTATGACATGGTCATTCCTGACACTTCCACACTTAACTTAATCAATTTATAAACTTGGTTGTTATGGGTGTTAGAAATAGGGAATACTAAGAGGGGGGGGGGGGTGAATCAGTATTCTACAAACTTTTACTTTTTCCCAGTTATGGATATAATAGATTATCTTAATGCATGTATAACATAGAAAGCTAAATAACATGCATATCAACAAAAAAAAAAAAACTCATAACACATTATTTGTTCTCGAGGAAACCTTGGCCAAGGGAAAACCCCTGTGGGGATGGTACCCACAAAGATCCACTAATCAAAAGTATCTTGTTAAGGATGTTGACCTTGTTAGGAGCCTATTACATGCATATAGTGTCTTAGTCCTGATTAAGGGACTATAGGCCTTGTTAGAAGCCTCAACCCTGCTAGGAGTTGGTAGTACAAAATATGATTACTAGATGAGCCCACTTCCCAAACAAGTAATATATAATATTTACTGATTACAAAATAGGTCAAGGTACATAACCTTATACTGCTTGCAACTTCACATCAATATCTCTTCGCTGCCTTTTTCACTATCTCTATTACATTCATATCATATACAATTTTCACTTTTTTACATCTTATTCATACATTACATTTATACAAGTTATTAAGACTAATAACTCTTTTCAGTCAGCTTACATTATACAAAATATATTTACCCAAGGGTTAAAATCTAGGATGTCATCCCTTTATATTGTTAAGACATTATTTTGATAAACAAAATAATCCCTTAACTCTTTACCAATGTTGTCTTCATATTCTATCCTGTCGGCTTAACACTGTCTACAGTAAAATTATCATAACTCCTTCTGTACATGTCGTACTGACTTGTTCTCTTAGGTGAGTCTTCTATAGTCACCATAGTATCTATGTTCATGTGTGCAAGCACTGAAATTACTCCAATCAACATCGCTAATCAAAACTGTCATCGGGTACACTAGCAAAAACACTATCTCATACTTAGACAATTTTTCATTGCACTCTGACATACTTGCTCTCTTACCTGTGCGATCTTCATGTAGATCATATGTTTCCATAATGACAACATCTATAAATCTAACTCAACCAAATTGCCAACAATCTCCCCCTTTGTCATTGGTGGAAACATATGAGAAAATTGGCTAAGTCATAGATTTCAAAAATATCAAAATTGTGGCCATACTACAAAATATGTATCTACTATCCTTTTGACTCCATAAATCTTATAAACATACTATACTCCCCCTAGGAGTATACATCCTTATCAATTTTCTTCTATATATCTCTCCTACTTTGACAACAATGACAAAAAAAGGTAAGGAGGGTGACAAAACTGTGTTCAAACAAAAGTTATACCTTGATTCAATATTGCAAAGCTGGTAGGCTTGCAACACAATTTGCAAAGTCAATCTTCATGTTCTCTAACTCTTTCTCCCATGCCTTCTTAATCGAATCCACAACACTGAGTAGTGCACATAATCCATAAGATGCAATTTCATAGGCTTGTAGATTCACAAAACTAAACTTCTGAAAAGATGTCTTGGATGAAAGACATTCTTCCAATTGTCCTTCAACAATGCTCAATTTGATAGAAACATGCTCTCTTAAAAGAGAGAATCTTTTCAACTTCCTATCCTTGTCATCTTGTAAAATTCTTATTTCATCATAAATCTTGTAGATTTTCTTCTCAACATCAAGTACCTTCATATTAGGGCTAGAAAGAAAGTTTATCTCAGTTTGAATTTCAGCTTCCTTGATCTTAATCTTTTGTTCTTCCTCTGCTATAAGGATCTTAGATTTTGTACACTGAATGTACAAAGATTTTCCTCTATCTAAATTCCTTGTTAAGTCTTTTATACAGATATCAAGATTGGTGATATCATTCCTAATGTTCTGACTTATGTCCAAAAGTATTTTGGCCTCATAGGCTACTTGTACCTTCACCTTAGGTACATTAGATAAGTTAGTAAACTCATCATCAAATGTATTCATAACTTTCTTTTCTTTTTCCAATGGGTCGGCCTCTGCAATCTATGTGGTTACAATGCCTTGTAACTTCTTAGTTATCTCCTTTAGGCATCCTTCAAGGCTCTTCACTTTCTTATTCTTTCCAATAATTTTATTCAAATATGTGATCAATTCCATCTGATCATCATCATTTACTTCTTTTCCCAAACTCTCAAATATAGAACCAATCTGAGTTTTCTTACCAGTCTCAGGTGTAAGATTGATTTCTTCTTAGGTGGGAATAGATACTTGCTTCTCTATCTCTTTAGATTCTTCTATTCTAGTTTCTATCTTCTCTTCTCCTTTGGCACTGTCTTGCTCTTCAAAAGATGAATTGTCAACAATGTTTTCAAGGTTTTTAAATAGATTATCATCACTGTCCAAAGTGATCTTTGTTCCTTCAACATTCATAGATTCATCTTCAATGTTGATGGTTGGTGGAGAGGGAATATCCTATTGTTCTGCTTCTTCTACTTGCTTTTCAAGTTCTGCTGAAACTGATGGTTTTCCAGCATTTTCTATCATTATCTTAACTATTGCTAGTTTTGTTTCCTTGTTGATTTCTTCATACTTGCCTCCCATAATTTGAATTGTTCTTTTCTTGGTTCTCAAAAGGGTGTTCAGATCCTTCATGATCTATTTGAATTGATCTTCATCTATTACATCACATAGCTTCCTAACAATATTTTCTCTAATTCTGATATCTTCATCTGATGCTCTTTTCTTCCTATTTACAAGCTTCTCATACAAATCATCAGGTATCTTACCCTGAATTGTATCAAAAAATTTGTCAATCAATATCATGTGCTTTACCACTATATTTTCTAGGTTCAATCTCTCTGCATAATCATAGAGATCATGGTATTTTCTCATCTTTGTGAAATATCCATCTTGAATAATCTGTTCATTAAATTTTTCAACTCTAGGTTTCCAAGTTTTCATCTTAACAAGGGTCTCTTCATCATCTTTAATTTATGCAATCTTTCTTTTAACTAGTGGAACTAATGTCTTCTGCCTTCTACCCGGTCCAATAGCAATTTATTTCACCCTTTTACTAGGTGTGGAGGAGGTTGATCTAGTGGATTTTCTTGTTTCTTGATCTTTCTCAGTTACTTCCACTTTCACCTTGACTTGTGTCTCTTCTTGATGTACTGCAACTGATGATAGAGGTGGAACAGACAAAACTTCCTTTTGTCCAATTTCTCTAACTATTGTTGTTGTCTATTTGGCTATTAAGAACTCATGTTCAGTCATTCATGTGTCTTTTAATATCTTCTTGATTGTGCTCTCTACTCTTTTCTTTGATTGTTTCTCTTCAAGGATAATCTTTGCAGAGTTGAAGTTCTCCTCAAAGGTTCCAAACCTATTGCTGTGAATGTCCAACTTGCTCTTAAGTAGTCTAATCACATATTCTTCTATCTCAATTTTAGTAATCACATAGCCAAGAGGGTCTATGAACTCTACTATGGGTTCTACTGCTTCAATGTATGTAAAGTCAGTATCAACCATAAAGCATATCTCATTCTTATACTTTTCTACTAAAGACTGAGGGATCCTTAATTTTCTTGACATCAAATTATGAAATTTTTTAATCACCAACACTACACTCCCATTGACTTTGTCAATAAGATGTCTCCTGTACACTTTGTTAATCCTTTCCATAGTATTTTGACCAACATTCCAATCATCACTAATGGTGTAAGGAAATCTTCTTAACAAATGGAAAAATATATACATGATCAATGATGAGAATCTAAACTAAGAGTACTTAGTCTTCTTTATCTTTTCCAAATTCTCACACAACTGAATTATCAAAATCTCACACATGTCAACTTGTACTTTATTAACACACATCAAATAGGCTACATGTATCATTCCTATTGCCATGTCATCTTCTCTTGAGTTAGCACAAAACTTAGTTGTAAGGATTTTTCACAAATATCTAACATCATCTTGTTGTATCTTGCTAATTACTATTCCTCTACCATTGTAAGATGAATTTGTGTTGTCTATAACTATTTTCCTCATGTTCTTCTCATTCAAAGGAATGGATCTAGTTTTAGATAGACTAGTTACCTCATGAATTAAGTCAGCTGTGATATCTATCACTTTGTCGTCTAACCAAAACTTTCCATTGTGAATTCTTCTTAAAATTATCTTGGTACATTCTTCATTGTCAAACTCATATTGCAGTAAATACTTAACAATCTCATTATTTTCCAAATGCTCAAACCCTACTTTCAATGACATATCCTGATTGTAAATCTTTCGATATTCTTTTGTAAAATCACCATCACTAAGAGTCTCTAGCTTACATCCCAAATAACTTCTAACATTTTATAGATGTAAAACTCTATCTAGTACGGATGATAAAGCTAACTTAGGGTCTTCCTCCAAGGGTTCTATTGGTTCCATTTTGACTTTAGGTCTATTCTTATCTCTGAAATTGTGAATCAATGAAATATCCATGACTTCTACTAATTCCTTAATTGATTTAGAGATCTGCCAAGTAAAATACCTCAATTTTGCGATTTAGGGCTTGCGTAGATTCGGCATGAAAATCCTTCACCAAATCCTTGCAAAATGCTTTCAATCACTGCTCTTCGATCTCCTTAGTGCTTGTATTCACTTAGATGATCAAATAATACCAATCATAACCTTTTATCATTTCAATCTTACATAGATCTGACATCGCATTCAAGTCTTTTTCCGCTTCTTTCCAAAAAGATGACTATGCTTACCTGCAAAACTTAAAACTTCTTGCGATCTTTCAAAACATAATATTTTTCTATGTGCTCTTAACCATAGAATCAATACATCATATACTACCTTGCATTAACTGTGCAAGACTCAATTCATCATATATCTACTTCTACACTAATCTAAGTTCCTATTCTACTTTAATTTTCATGAATTAAGTACTTTGAGATGGGTTAGGTAGAGATTCATTCTTACCCCTTGATAGTTCACCTTTCTGGTTACCTTCAGTGCTGAATGTGTCCCCTTGATCTGTGCTTTTAAAAAACTTCACTTCTTTTGAATTACTACAACATCCTTGTTAGAAAGTAAAGTCCACCAAGATAACTGAGAGGGGGGGGGGGTGAATAAGTTATCAGATAATTATAACTTTTAACATCTTCAACAACATTTAACCATGTAAGTAATGCAATTACTAACCATACAAAGATATTCATACACAATGACACAATAACACAAGATATGTTGACTAGGGAACCTCTTGATCAAAGAGTAAACACCAGTGGGAATGATGCCCACAAAAGATGCACTAATATGAATATTCCTTGTGAGAGGATGGACTCTATTAGGAGTCTTATGAAATACATTCAGTACATATAAATCCCTATTAGGAGATTTTGAATCCCTGTTAAAAGATTCTAACCTTGTTAAGAGTTATGGAAGACAGAAGGACCCACTGCCCAAACAGCTTCAGGGTAAGATCACTGAACACACTATCCAAATAACCTTGATATTATTCAGTAGAATAATATGAAATATGTTACCTCCTTACTATGCCAAACCGCACTCACTACTACATCAAATCTCAATTCTAGATCTCTGAACTTCACATGTCTTCCTTCATAATTTTTCTTTCACAATCTCTTAGACTCTTTTCTTCACTTCATGCTTACATTTGCATGCAACCAAACTATGCTCACACTTCTTTCATATTACACAACTCATTAAAATAAGGAAAAAAATTCCTTCCTTTATACCACACTCAAATAATTACAAATGAGTCAACACATAAATACAAAATAAAAGTTTCCATACGTTACATCAGAATTACACAAAACTGTCAGCTTCTAAATGCAATATCTCTTCACTCGTGTGACCTCAAAGTTTGTGCTATGAATCATGTCACCATCAATGTGTCTCAAACTTCCCTTTAACTTCAAAAAACTAGATTTGATCTCGATTAGGAGATATCATCTGATTTCCACAAACCGCTACTCAGGAACACTACCTGAATACTACTTTTACCAAAATGCTCATAACTTTCTTGAATCAATGAATTACTATCTGTGCTCTTAACCATAGACAAATAACATATCAAAGAGTGTAACCTCAACATTGCATAGCTCCAACTACAATATCCCACATGTGCTAATCAAAACATTTTCTGCTTCTCTGCTAGTCTCCAGAAGATCATTGTGTTGACATCAATGACAATCATAGTCATGAATGCAACAAAAATTGCTACAGATTGATTGCCAACATCCAAAATTCATTCCTAACAATCTCCCCCATTGGCATTGATGGCAACATAGATGAAAAACATCCAATGTTCCAAAAATCCAATACCGTTGCACTGTTGCATTGATACTCTGAAAGTTCTTCAAATCTTCTTCATCAATCAAATCTTGCTTCATTATCCTATTAAGTTCTCTCCAATAGATGTTCTATATTGTTTTTCATGTGCACTTCTCCCCCATTGACATCAATGACAGAAATTTCATCACTATGTCAACAATAACTCAATGTCAAAAGACACTGTTTTAGAAAATACATTCACAAGAGTCCTCATGACTCAGCTCAGATACACATACTCCCCCATAGAGGAAGTACCAACATCCAATCCAAAAAAAGATAGGGCTCATATACCACTAGATGGATGCAATCAACTACATCATTAATCAAAAGTAGGCTGGGGCATAGCCCCAAGCATACCTCTCAGATACTCAAATGTATCCTTAGGAAAAGGCTTTATAAATATGTCTGTTATCTTTTCCTTTGTGCTTATGTACTCTAGTTTGACTTCTTTCTCAGCAACTTTCTCTCTTACAACATGATACTTGATCTCTATATGCTTAGTTTTAGAATGCAATACATGATTCTTAGACATACTGACTATGATGGTGTTGTCACAATGTATGACAACAAGTTCAACAAATTTAATTCCAATATCGTTCAACATTTGCTTCATCCAAATTATCTGGTTACAATTGTTTGCTACTGCTACATATTTTGCTTCTACTATACTCTATGAAATACAATTCTTCTTTTTGCTCAACCAGGAGACCAATCTTCTTCCAAGAAAAAAGGCTCCACCACTGGTGCTTTTCTTATCATCAACACTACCTCCCCAATCAGCATCTGTATATGCACATAGGGTGAAATCATCAAATTTTTCATACCACAATCCATAGTCCATTGTGCCTCTTAAATATCTCAATATCCTCTTTACCGCTACATAATGTGATTCTCTAGGTTCAGCTTGAAATCTTGCTACCATTCCAACTGAATGTTGTATATCCAGTCTAGTGTGTGTTAAGTACTGCAATCCTCTAATCATGGATCTATATTTCTTCTGCTCAACTGCTGGTGTTTCATCTTTTCTTGATAATTTGTGTCCTGCAACCATAGGTGTTCCAACTAGTTTACAGTTCTCCATTCCAAATCTTTTCAGCAAATCATTCAAGTACTTTTTCTGGCTAACAAAGATACCATCATTGTTTTGTGTTATATGTAATCCCAAAAAGTATTTCATCTCACCAATCATGCTCATTTCAAATTTTGTCTTCATTTCATCAGCAAATTTGTCACTAGCTTCATCTTCTCCTCCAAAGATAATATCATCAACAAAAATAACTATAACTAATAATCCATTTTCAATTTCTTTTGTGTACAGATTACAATCTATTGTTCCTTTAGTAAATCCCAATTTCAACAAATATTTATCCAATCTAGCATACCAAGTTCTAGGTGCTTGCTTTAGTCCATATAATTCTTTCTTTAGTTTACATACCATATCTCCTTCTTGAGTCAAAGGAAAACCTTTAGGCTGCTCAATGTAGACTTCTTCTTCCAATTCACCATTCAGAAATGCAGACTTCACATCCATTTGATACACTTTGAATTTCTTAAAAGTTGCATAAGCCAAAAACATTCTTACTACTTCAAGTCTTGCTACTAGTGCAAAGGTTTCTTCATAGTCAATTCTTTCTTGTTGCAAGTATCCTTTACATACTAATCTTGCTTTGTTTCTTACTACTTCTCCTTGTTCATTCATCTTATTTCTGAATACCCATTTAGTTCCAGTCACATTCTTGTCTTTAGGTCTAGGAACCAATTCCCATGTCTTGTTCTTTTCAATTTGATCTAGTTCTTCTTTCATAGCATTAATCCAATGTTCATCTTCATAAGCTTCATTAGTAGATTTAGGTTCAATTTGAGAAATCAAACATAAATGTACCTTATTTCTAGTCATAACTCCTCTGTCCAAACTTCCAATAACTAGTTCAACAAGATGATGTCTAGATAGATACCTGTTTGGTGTCATAGTCACAGATCTTGCTTCAACTATAGATTCTTCTCTGGTTTCTTCTGCAGTATGATTCTCATTCAACAATTCACTGTCAGTCTCATAGAATAATTCAGTAGTTTTAATGTTAGGCTGAGGATTAGCTTCTTCATCAGATTCATAATCAAGCATTCTTTCCTAAATTTTAAACTTCTCATCAACTTTAACATTTGCACTCTCAACAATAGTTTTAGTTCTCTTATTGTAACATCTATATGCTTTTCTCTTCAAAGAATATCCAAGAAAAATACCTTCATCACTTCTAGGATCAAACTTTCCAATATCATCATCTCTCTTTTTATAACATTTGCTTCCAAAAATTTTGAAATACTTAACTGAGGGTGCATGTCCAAACCATAATTCATAAGGTGTCGTATCTGTATCTATTCTGATTTGTACTCTATTTATTGTATATACTGTTGTATTCACTGCTTCTCTCCAAAATGTCTTCGCCAAGTTATTCTCAAATAACATAGCTCTTGTTGATTCAGTTACTAACCTATTTCCTCTTTCTACAATACCATTTTGTTCAGGTGTTCTAGGGGCTGAAAACTATCTCTTAATACCATTCACTTCACAAAAGGTGTTAAACTCTCTAGAAGTAAATTCTCCACCTCTATTAGATCTCAAACATTTAATCTTCATTCCAGATTCATTCTCAACTTTATTCTTAATGATCTTAAACTTATCAAATGCTTCAGATTTTTCTTTTAGAAATGCAATCCACGTCATTCTTGTAAAATCATCAACAAGAATCATAAAATACCTTTCTCCATAGAATCCTCTAGTCCTGGTAGGACCACTCAAGTCTGTATGAACAATCTCCAACTTCTCTACCAATGTGAACTTCTTACTAGGAAATGAACTTCTCTTCTGCTTAGTCATCACACATTCTTTGCAAATCATGTTAGTAGGCTTCATAATTTTAGGCAAATCCCTTACTGCAAGTGTAGTACTCACTTTCACAATGTTATCAAAGTTTATATGACAAAACATTCTATGCCACAACCAACTGTCATCAATTTTAGTAATCAAGCATGTCATCTCAGTAGGATTCAACTGAAATACATTACCTCTGGTTCTAGATGCAGTTCCAATTAGATTCCCATCTTTATCTTTTATCGCACAAGTTTTCTCAGTAAACCAAACTTGATATCCCTTATCCACTAATTGTCCAACACTCAAAAGATTATGTTTTAATCCATCAACAAAGTAAACATCATCAGTATTAGTCTTTCCATCAAGAGTAATAAATCCTATACCTTTAATCAAACAAGGTACATTGTTACCAACTCTAACAACTCCTCCATCATAATTGTTAAACTTTATGAACTTCTTCACATCTCTAGTCATATGATGTGAACAACCACTATCTATAATCCAATCATCTTTCTTTTCAACTTGGGAAACTAATGTTTTTTCTTCTTTAACATCAGATTCAGAATTTTCTTCTTTAATTGCTACAAATCCTATTTCATCATTATTCTCAGTATCACTTTCACTCAAAGTTCTTTCTATACTAGCTTCAAGATCTTCATCATTAGCATAATAACATTCCTTAGATCTTCTAGGCTTGAAATTATTTCTATACTTCTTAACTCTCTTAGGACATTTAGATGCAAAATGACCATATTCTTGACAAGTCCAACATTTAAAAATTTTCTTACCATCTAGTTCTATTTTCACAAGCAAGGCAATACCTTCTTCAATCTTCTTATCTTCTTCATTTCTAGATCTATTGCTGCTAGCATAATTTCCACTCACACTGGTACTTCTTGAAAAAGTAGAATGAATACTAAGAGCACTGAATGCTATCTCCATTCTAGGTAAATTTCCTGATAACCTCAGGTTCATCTCTGTTGCTTCCAATCTTCCAAGAAGAGTCTCTCTTGTAAATTTTGTAGTACAAGGTATAACTTGTTCAAGAATTTGTGTTGTCTACTTAAATACAGGAGTCAATGTCCTCAAAATTTTCCATATCACTTCATTCTCTATCTTTCATCCTCCATAAGATTTTATTCCTGCAACAATTTTTGACATTCTACCAATATAGCTTCTAACAGATTCATCTTCCATCATTCTAATATCTTCAAATGCACATATCCAATTATGTAATCTCACTCTTTTTTCATGTTCATCACCTTCAAAAGTAGAGTGTAAAGCTTTCCAAATTTCATTAGTTTTCTTAAAACATTTTACCTAACTGTATTCATTCTCCAGAAGTGCTGTCAAGAGTGCTTCTCTTGCAAGTATGTTACACATGAATAGATCTACCTCATCTTTAGTACTTGTTTCAAGATTGTCTTCTTCAATTATAGTCCTATCATTCTTTGTAATTAACCAATATCCTGGTCCTAAACACAATAGATGTGTCTTCATCTTTTCCTTCCAGCTGTCAAAATTTACTCCATCAAACTTAGGGCTTTCTTTTCTGAAATTCACCATGGATATCCTTAAGATATTAAACTTTCCTTTCAAGGACCTGCCACTTTGATACCAATTGTTAGAAAGTAAATTCCACCAAGATAACTGAGAGGGGGGGGCGAGGGTGAATTATTTATTAGATAATTATAACTTTTAACATCTTCAATAGCATTTAACCATATAAGTAATGAAATTACTAACCATACAAAGATATTCATACACAATGACACAATAACACCAGGTATGTTGACTAGGGAACCTCTTGATCAAAGAGTAAACCCCGATGGGAATGATGCCCAAAAAGATGCACTAATATGCATATCCCTTGTGAGAGGATGGACTCTATTAGGAGTCTTATGAAATACATTCAGTACATATAAATCCCTGTTAGGAGATTTTGAATCCCTGTTAAAAGATTCTAACCCTGTTAAGAGTTATGGAAGACAAAAGGACCCACTGCCCAAACAGCTTCAGGGTAAGATCACTGAACACACTGTCCAAATAACCTTGATATTATTTAGAAAAATAATATGAAATATGTTACCTCCTTACTATGCCAAACTGCACTCACTACTACATCAGATCTCAATTCCAAATCTCTAAACTTTGCATGTCTTCCTTCACAATTTTGCTTTCACAATCTCTTAGACTCTTTTCTTCACTTCATGCTTACATTTACATGCAACCAAACCATGCTCACACTTATTTCATATTACACAACTCATTACAATAAGGAAAAACATTCCTTCCTTTATACCACACTCAAATAATTACAAATGAGTCGGCACATAAATACAAAATAAAAGTTTCCATACATTACATCAGAATTACACAAAATTATCGGCTTCCAAATACAATATCTCTTCACTCATGCAACCTCAAAGTTTGTGCTATGAACCACATCACCATCAATGTGTCTCAAACTTCCCTTTAACTGCACAAAACTAGATTCAATCCCAATTAGGAGATATCATCCGATTTCCACAAACCGCTACTCAGGAACCCTACCTGAATACTACTTTTACCAAAATGCTCATAACTTTCATGAATTAATGAATTACTATCTGCACTCTTAACCATAGACAAATAAAGTATCAAAGAGTGTAACCCCAACATCACATAGCTCCAACTACAATATCCCACATGCGCTAATCAAAACATTGTCTACTTCTCTGCTAGTCTCCAGAAGATCACTATGTTGACATCAATGACAATCATAGTCATGAATGCAACAACAACTACTATAGAATGACTACCAACATCTAGCATTCATTCCTAACAATCCTTTCTAACTATTACTTGCATTTTCATTTCTCCTTGCATGACTTCTAGGGTTAGGATTAGGATGAAAAACTCTATTGTTCATTCTGTAAAACCTTGTTGTATGTCCAATCTTGTTACATATCTGACAAACTATTCCATTGTTTCCATATCTTGGTCTAGACTGATTGATCTATGATCTGCAATTTCTAGCAATGTGTCCAACTTTGTTGCATCTATAACATACTACTCCATTTCTCATGTTCATATCTTCAATAGGTTTCTTATCTGCATGGTTAGTATTCCTAAAAATTCTACTACTATTATTATTCTCAATAAATTTAGGTTTTCTACATTCAATAGATCTATGTCCAAAACTATGATAATTATAACAATAACCATTAAGAGGTTTAAATTTCTTACCTATGAAATCTTTCTTCATATGACCAAAAGTATTACAAGTAAAGCATCTACCTTTAAATTATCTTTGCATACCTTTAGGTGATTCCTCTTGGTTCGGTGGTTCTTCTTCTTTAGGTGTATCTTCAGATTTGTCAATTTCATCAGATTTCTTTTCATCTATGCTTTCAGACATTTTCATATTTGGTTCCTTTCTTTCTTCACCTGCTTTAGATGTGTTGAATCCAAGACCATTTTTATCATAGAATGGTTTTTGATAAGACATTTGTTCATCAATCTTCTCACTAGTTGAATATAGTCTTTCAAGTTGCTGCTTAGATCGAGTCAGTTCACCTTTCACAATTGTATTGTATTTCTCAAGTTTTGTATATTGCAAATTGACTTTCTCAAGTTCAGATGTTACTTTACTAAGTTTAGATTTTAGTCCTTCATTTTCAAGCTTCAAATCATTCTCAAATTTCATATTTTCTTTATTCTTGCCATTTCCATCTTTCAGACTTAGCTTTAGATTTTCTATCTTCAATTCATGTTTAAGGATCTCAATTTCTTTTCCTAGGTTGTCATCACAATATTTAATTTGAATTTTAGATTCCTTTTTGGATTTCATATCTTCCAACTTGTTTTTCAATTTCTCAATGAGGTTCTTTGCATCATCATATTTTCCTTTCAGAGTGTCTCTTTCTTTAGTAAGAATATCAATCTGTTCAAGAGCTTCTTCAAGATTTTTCTGTAGCTAATCCATATCCATAGAGATCTTACTCAAGCTGTTAGGCTTTCCTTGTATGATTCTTTTCCGAGTAACTAAGCTCTGATACCAATTGTTAGAAATAGGGAATACTGAGAGGGGGGGGTGAATCAGTATTCTACAAACTTTTACTTTTGACTAGTTATGGATATAACAGATTATGTTAATGCGTGCATAACATAAAAAGCTAAACAACATGCATAGCAACAAAATAAAAGAACTCATAACACATTATTTGTTCTCGAGGAAACCCTGGCCAAGGGAAAACCACAGTGGGGATGGTACCCACAAAGATCCACTAATCAAAAGTATCATGTTAAGGATGTTGACCTTGTTAGGAGCCTATTACATGCATATAGTGTCTTAGTCCTGATTAACAAATTATAGGCCTTGTTAGAAGCCTCAACCCTACTAGGAGTTGGTAGTACAAAATATGATTACCAGATGAGCCCACTACCCAAACAAGTAATATACAATATTTACTGATTACAAAATAGGTCAAGGTACATAACCTTATTCTACTACAACTTCACATCAATATCTCTTCACTTCCTTTTTCACTATCACTATTACATTCATATCATATACAATTTTCACTTTTTTACATCTTCTTCATACATTACATTTATACAAGTTATTAAGACTAATAACTCTTTTCAGTCAGCTTACATTATACAAAATATCTTTACCCAAGGGTTAACATCTAGGATTTCATCCCTTTATATTGTTAAGACATTATTTTGATAAAAAAAAATAATCCCTTAACTCTTTACCAATTCTGTCTTCATATTCTGTCATGTCAGCTTAACACTGTCTTCAGTAAAACTATCATAACTCCTTCTGTACATGCCGTACTGACTTGGGCTCTTGGGTGGGTCTTATATACTCACCATAGTATCTATGTTCAAGTGCACAAGTACTGAACTTACTCCACTGAACATCAATAATAAAAAATGTCATCGGGTACACTGACAAAAACACTGTCTCATACTTAGACAATTTTGCATTGCGCTTTGACATACTTGCTCTCTGACCTGTATGATCTTCATGTAGATCATATGTTTCCATAATGACAACATCTATGAATATAACTCATCCAAATTGCCAACAATGGGATCCTAGTGTATATTGTGCAACTTGGTCACCACAAAAATTAATATTGATGCTCGGTGTAATGTCCTCTCTAGGGAACCCATAAGGAATCAAGTCTTTTAACCTAAAATTACAACCATTATTTTTTTTTCTAACATTATAATATTTCATTATTAACATCCATAAATTACATTCCTTAAGGTTCCCTTAATTAATTTCTTTACCAATATAAAAGAATTTCATTTCATTACTAATCAAATTTAATTCCATTTCCTTTTACTTTACTTTGCATTTCAGAATATAAGAGAAAGGTAAGAAATTAATATTTCATTCACAACTATATCTCTTACTTCCTAATTCATTTTCATTCCTTTTACCTACACATTGAATAACTTCCTTTTCAATTTGCAATTTAAACTTTGCGTATGAAACATTTCTTTTCATTTCAACATAGGAGAGATAGAAGAGATAATACAATATTACACTTTTTATTTCAACTTGTGAACCTTCAAATAAAATCCCTTGAAAAACCCCTACAACTATCCCTCCCTGATTACATTGCTTTAATCCTTGAATTTTCAATAATAAATACAATTAAATTTACAATTACATCAAATGGCCTGAAGTCTTACAAATAGATCTTTACACATTTCATTATAATTATACATGATACCAATTGAGAAAACTTTATCAGTGCATGAAATCTAAAACACATCCAAGCCACGAACCATGAATAGTACCTTGAAAGATATTTTCCACCCAGCCCTCTGAAACTAAAGAAGTTCAACCCCTTATTCTAGGAGATAGAACCAAGATACTCACAAGGCCTAAAGCAACATAAGGCTTAAAAAAATAATAACTTGAAATAAAGACAAGACATAACAAAATATCACTTTACTATACACAAAGGTTAGGTTTCTAGCATACCACCTAGGTGAGTGTCATCAGATATCCTACATATTGGGATCCTTCCTGGCAACTATGTAACCCTAGTCCCCCCTTTATGAATATGGATTCATCCTAGAAGTTACCTATGGTCTTGATACTCCAACATGATTATGTGGACTTAATTATGTGTCTTTCATTATCTTTTGAAACCCCCCTTTCCCAAGTTCATTATTAGGTTATCACTTTTTACCAACTCAGCCATAGGATCATATGGAAACCACTTTGGGTTACATTACCTATGGTGAGACACTCACCTAGGTACCTAGTCCCCTACCCACATATAAGCCAAAGAAACCATAAAGTACTTCAAAAGGTTCAACTTGTAGGTCTAGGGAACCCTCTTGTGCTCTTAGCCACCAAGATGAGTCCTAGCCTCATTATATGAACATAAGGATATTCCAAGTAATAAAAAATCATAAGTGACACATTATAACACCAATAAAACATGAGATGGACACACATAGGTGAGAAAAATTGATGCCCAAACATAAGAAATAGGTTATAGAGTTCACTAGCCCAAAATCTAACAAATTTGAGCCCCTAGGACTCTCTAAAACCCCATATGACAATCTATGATTTCCCATATGGAAATCTAGGCATGTGCATATGGTAATCCAAAAAATCTCATATGGGTAACCATACAAACTCATATGACATTCCAAGATGCTCATACGAGACTGTATCTAGAATGCCTAGAAATTGCCTAAAATTGACTTTTTAGGGGGTGGATAGTTCCTAGGAAAGGTTCCCTGAGGTCTACCTGATTTAGGTACCCCATTACAATTTCTAGAACACTTCCTCAACACATCCTAACACCCACAAAAAAACTATCTAATCAAAACTTAAAATTGAAAGTAAAAGACTGCAAAAGCATAAAAGCGGAAAACTGACTGCATCCCTTCCCTAATCCATCCTAACCTTCCCTAAACCTTCCTAAAATTACCTAAACCATATTTAAACAATCAAATACATTAGTATATAGTACCACAAGAAATCATAGACTCCCAAGAATAATTTAAATAGAAAACTATTACAAACACATTCATTAAACTTCTCCGATGCATAATTTGAAAAGCATGAAATAACAAACCCAATATATTTCCTTATCAATCAATATTTTATCTACAATATACAAATCCATACATATTAGACACATGGACACATACACAAGAAAGAAAAGAGATTCATCCCAGTTCTAGACCCTATCTGGAGTCCTACGGAGAATCCTATCAACCAAACTAGAGCACACCACGACAAAACCTTCCAAGCTCTGAGAATGGTGACTTCCCAAATTTATTTCCTTCAGAAAAAAATACTTCCTCTTTTCAAGACAATATCAAAGAGACCTCACAAAATCAGAATGGAATTCAAAAAATAAAACCCCAAATCCACTTCCCAAACAATTCTTACAAAAATCTCCAAATATCTAGATCCAATCCTCTAATCTCTCAAAATCCCAAAACCATAATAATTTAACCTCCAACTATATGGTTGGAGGAGTTTCTTTATGGGAAGCAACTTCTCTAACTACTATAATTGGTTGAGAAATTAATCAACTCATTCTTGTAACCACAAAATAAAGTCTTTTAATTATTTTATTAAAATATCCTCCTGAAAGCACCATAACAAGAAAAATAAACACAAAGCTCTCAAGTAACACACATAGATCAATTGGAATCAAACTATCCTAACTTCTAGAAGGTCTCGAGTTCAAATCTC